>JACMZG010001870.1:27734836-27882175 GCA_018340805.1 Microvelia longipes
CAAGAAAACAATATTTTTCAAGGATTCATCTAGCACAGAAAAAATAATGTATTGATTTGAAAGTTTCGTCTTATCATAAATCTTAATAGAATAACATGTATAGCATTTTTGAAAATTTCTTTTTAGAAGATTTTGTTGCTCTTACTTTAGGTACCATCACTCTAGATGACATGTTTGTTAGTATTTCAATATTTAATGTCGTAACTAATATTATGAGGAACATAATCATATTTATTTGAGTTGGTAGTAGTCAGACAAATGAAAAAGTATAATGGTGATGGAATATGAAAGTGATGAATGTGGAGGTGTGGATCTTTACTCTGGTCTGGATGATTGGTTTCTTGTTGTTTGCTATTTAGGTGTGATATCCTTACCTTTTGGTTCCTCTTATGATTTTTTCCAATGTAATATTCTCAACGTAATGAAGCACAAAAGGGAATTAATTTTAATTTTGTAATTTTTCGGAAGTTCATAATAATGTGTTAGAGATAGAAAAAAGATGGCAGTTATAGATAATAACTGGCCAAAAACTAAATAATAAATGTGTACTAAAAAGGATTTGTTTTTATTTCTTACAATTTTGTAAAAAAAAATTAGTAAAAGAAAAAAAAGAAATAATTTATTCTATTATGTATGATTCTATGCAGCCATTATCAGTCTTAATTTTTTATCATTGTTTTTTTGTTTACATTCTTTAGGGATCACAAAGATCCAGATATTTGATGAGCGAAGTGCAAATCCAAATACAAAGTTTGTAGTATAAATTTGCCTATGTCTGAGGACAAGCACTGAGGGGGTGTTGGATTATGAGGATGAAGCAAATCCGATGTGTAAAGAAAAGAGGTACCGGCCTGTAACTTTTTTTATTTTTGTCTCTAAACTTGGTGAAAACCATTAAATATAATGGAACTGAAAACATAAAAGAGTTGGTTTTGGGTGAGTTTAATTCAGTTACAGAGCACGTAAACAAAATGTTGAGTAATCAATAACAAACAATTTTAAAATTATTAAAATACGGTATAGGGTACTTCGGAACTTTTCCTACATCACAGTCGGATTCGCTACGCGTCATCATCAAGATATGTTATATTCCATTTCATTCTAGACAGTCACCAAATCCAAGCCTGATGACTGCCAATGCTGCTTAACTTTCATGATCTTAAAATAATATCATCGTATTGAATACAAAATGTTAATGTACTCTAATTAATACATCAAAGTAATGATCTCAATTGGGATAATTTTTATGATTTTTTTAACAAATTTTTAAAAAAAACGTCATTTGATAAAAGTTGTAACTGAATGCTGATAATGAATAAGTAACCCTGTCACAGGTATGTTTTAGTCTAATACAAGCTAAAGAGTGCCCAAATCTCAAGTTCGATCCTAATCATCCCGCGTTTACGAGGTGTTCAAACTTTCTGAGTAATCTATTGCGGGTTAATTACCTAAGAATTTTAATATTAACAGAAATTGTTTTCTTCTAAAATAACACTAATGGCATAAATTATCCCTAAAACCTAACCCGAAGCTCATGACAAGAGCAAGTCCATGTTGTTTGGAAAGTTCCTGTAGTTCTGATTCAACCGACTGAATCCCAAGTCAGCTAGCAAGCCATCAAATGAGTCTTAATAATACATGCTGTTTCCCCCACCTTACGAACAAATATTATCATAAGAAATCTATAAAGTTCAGAAAAATAAATATCATTATAAACCATCTAAATTTTATTATCTTTACTATTGGGGTTCAATCCCATTTCAACTGTCCCTCTGGATTCAGTTTGACAACAACATCTCTATGTTTGCTCGAAAATAATAAAAAAATTGTAATAATTTTTTTTTCTGTGTTGGTCTACCCATAGGTGTCAAACGCCTAGTAATTAATTTTTTCAAAAATCACGTTTTATTAGTTCCAGACACTAAATTTTGAGTTTTTCACCAATTTTTGAGGCTTAATATTTCGACTTTGGCTTAACTAGCTTAATAAAACAAAAGTCCTCTTTGTAGAAAACCAATATTTTTTGGGTTCTACTGCTGCTAAATCTACTCGTGAGTTTGCATAATAAATTTGACCACAAAACGAAGATACACTTTTTCATTATTTTTTTTTAACAAGAAGAAGATATAATTGAAAAAAATTGAAATATATTATTTTGGTTACTGAAGGGTACCATAAGGAAAAGAAAAAAATATTTTAAATGTTCCAAGATTTTACCTTTCGGAGTCCATGAATTATGAAAGTTAAGGTTTTCATGATTTTGGGCGATTTTTCAGGGCGATTTATCATCCAATGGGACTGGGCGATTTTTTTAAAATTGGGCTTAAAATGACCTAACTACACCTATGAACCTTCCACATATTTTAAGTATGGAGTCGATTTGATGTTTTATGGGCCTGCGAGTTGAAAGCGAGTGGTCCAGAGTCCGATTATGAACACTATAAAGCAAATTAACTCTAAATATTTGTACAAATTTTTTTTTTTTATTATTCTTTAAAAATTTGACTTGGATTTGTTGATATTTTTGTGCTAGGACACGCTGTCTTAATTTTAATCTATATTATTTTTAAGTTCCTTGCTAAGTTTCTGTAGAATACATCCATAGGTTTCGAAAAAAATCACTCAAAAAATAATTGTTACTTTTAAAGAATACTTTCCTATTTCCTTCAAATCTTGAAGCATGTCTGTGATGAAAACATTGTCCGACATTTCTAGAATCAGATATTCTGGAGTCAACTTAGAACATTTAAAAAAATATCAAAGATACAGAATAAATTTATTATTTATACAATATTTTATCACACACACTGTTTAACAATAGAAATGAAGCTCTTGTTTTGGTCTGACATCACAGCGTATACAAGGTTAGATTTTTTCCTCTCCATAAGATGAAAGTATTTCCTCTGGCCATAAGCACACTTGGCTTACATCAGCTCTTGATGAGAATGACATCCTGATACGATCTTCTAAACCTATACAACCATGAAAATTTTTACAATATATTGCAAGCTGTTGTTCGTTCCCCCAATTCCCCCTCTGCTTTGAATCTAAGCTTATTTCTAAAATTTTAAAAAGAGTAAAAAAATTAGTACATGCAAATACAATGATTTTTAGAAATAACTCATCATTAAACACAAAAATCAATTTGGTGGGACACGCAGCTGAGCCACCAAAGACCATCATACTACAGGAAATGAATAAATTCCCTTTAGTTCAATGCCCCAAGTTTCAATTAATTTAAGATCAATCAAGATATTTACTCAAGAAATGATTAACAATAATTCATAAAGATACATAAATGTCATAAATTCATTGAAATCTCATTCAATTGGGGTCTATATATTATAAAAAGTCAAAAGAAAAATTAACTTTTTTTTTACAAAATGAGCATTTTCCAAAATTTTTAAAACCTCACTACTGTCATCTAGTTGAAAGGCACAAAGGAGCCCTTTCTCTTTTATTCTTAAGAAAGGCAAACTTGGTTTAAAGAAGAAACAAGCAAAACTTATATATATTGTGGCAAAGTAAACTGTCCCATCCAGTACAAAAGTCTTCAAAAGTACAATAAGCAAATATTCTTTACAGTTTGACACAAGCAACCCTGTATTGTTTAATTTGCAACCAATTTGTAGCCCAACAAGTTAACTCCCCGATTCTTTAAAACTAATGAGTTTTGAATACATTTTTGCAAAAAGTTTTGTCTTTTCATGTGTCTATTTTTTAGACTTTTGGACTTTTTTAACGGTTTGGAATTAATAATAGTTGATTTTATGCACCAAGGGAGAAAAGAAATGCGATTATTTCCCTGAGCAATTTAGTTGGTTCTAAGGCAAAGCCAAAAGGACCAAAGCAGTTTACAGCTCCCAATAGCAAAGCCTAGTGAATTTTGTGTTTAACTTCCAAGGTGAAGCTAGAGAGAGTTTTTAAACTGCGAAGGAAAAAATATAAAATTTTTAATCCCAGTGGTGAAAGCACAGAAATTTTATTCTAGACATGAAGTCATTGAATTCAATTGTTATATATATTTCCATACGTATGATTAAATTGGGAGAAATTTAAATTAATTGTAAGACTAAATGAAAAAAAGAAAACAATAATAGAAAATTGTTCATTACATTTTTAATGAACTCCTTGGCTGTAACTTGATGAGTTGCAACACACATGAATCTATCAATTGTTTCTTGATTCTATCTTGCCATGGTTATGGAGTATACTCAACCAACTCAAATGAAACCCAAAACTAAAGCAATCTTAAAAAATACAATTATAGATGAGATAAAATAGTATAACTTACGAAGAGAGAAAGGGATGAAGGACCTGATAGGGCACGCTATAGACGAGGGCACGTGTTAACTCGCTTACCGCTGAGTACAAGCCGCGAGAGGTAAAGTCGTCTGGTCGCGGCAAGGTAGAGTATGGCTGGGCGGGGAAGACGTGACAGGCGTAGATATATTGATAACTTTCATCAAGTTTGCTTAGGTGGAAACAGACCCTCTAAATTACTTGAGTTTTCAGGTTTTGATGCATTAGTTATACTTAAATCGGTACTAACGTGTTCATCAAAAACTACGTATCAAAAAGGAATGTAGATACGGTAACCATCATAATCACAGTAACCAACAAGGATACCTTTCACAGCCTTTGAATCAAACTTCTTTCTTCTCTGATCTGGAACATGTGCATAGCAAGTACAACCAATAGACCTTAAGTGTTTAATACTAACAACTTTATTAAACCACACTTCATAAGGCGATTTTCTTGCTATTCCACTTTTACCTGTAAGGTTTAAAAGATATGCTGCAGTTGACACTAACTCAGCCCATAAACCCTTTGGCAAATCAGCAGATTTCATCATGGTTCTAGCTAGTTCTACCAAACTTCGGTTTTCACGCTCTGCAGCACCGTTCTGTTCGTGAGTATAAGGCATTATTACACGCAAACGAATGCCATACTCATATAAAAATGATCTTACTCCGCGATTATCAAACTCTAAACCACCATCCGTCACAATTTCTTTGATATTTATTTTGTTCTTCATGGCTCTTCGTACATACGTTTTTATAGAATTCAATACGTCAGATTTATTTTTCAAGAAAAATACTTCCCTGTATTTTGAAAAATCATCTTTTAGCACCAGAAAATATTTGCTTCCACCAGTTGATCGTTCTTCAGGTTCACACAAATCAGCATATATTATTTCACCTACTTCAGTAGCTCGTACAGACCTAGGTTTAAAACTTCTACGATATTGTTTACCGTAAGTGCAGGCTTCACAAAAGAAGTTTTCTTTAATATATTTGATGCCTTTCTGGTTCAAGTATTGTTCAACATATGTCTTCCCTTGATGACCCAACCTACCATGCCATAATTTTAAGCTTTTAGGTTCGTTATCAACTTTATTCTGAACAAAAACATTAGTATTGTTAGGTTTAAGAGGTTTAATTTGAAGTTCAATTTGACCATTTTTAACAAAACCTTTGATTAAAACTTCTTTTATCACCTTCGCTAAAGAACGTCACTGTCATATTCTTTGCATTACATTTATGACTAATGCCTTTCTCCATACTTTTGATTGCAGAAAAACAATTTCTTATCAAGCCAGGTACATAGAGAACATCTGAAAAGGTTATAATGTGTACCTTACCTCCAATGTTAGATTTAACGTCTATCATTCCTCTTCCATAGGCTTTAAGATTTGTACTTCCGTCTCCTATGACTATTGGAATAGGTTCTTTGAACTTCTCAAAAGATTTAAAATATTCATTGGAATTGGTACAATGATCACTAGACCCATCGTCTTTAATCCATACATCACTCTCAGATTGATTCTTAAAAGACGTAAAACATGAAAACATAACTTTATTCTCATTTTTAGACTTCTCTACACTTTTCTGATCTAGACAATCTTTTCCACGATGGCCAGCGAATTTTTGACACTTGTTGCACCTTCCTTTGAAATAAAACCTTTTCTTAATTTCCTGAGAACTAGAACTTGACGTTTTATTTATCAGAGCGGCTGGAAGAATTGTCTTTAAAAGTTTTATAATCATCAGACGTTCTAGCTTCCCTCAATTCAAGCCTGTTTACGAGCTCTTCGATGGTTTGCTTTCTTTTAGGCGTGCCATCCCATGTCGTCAAGAACTCTGTATATTCTGCTGGTAATTCAGATAAAATCTTGTTAATTAACAGCACCTCAGGCAACTCTATATTGTATTCATGGTTAAATTGCTTTACGAGTTCATACCAAAGCGTTCTCACTCTAGCAACAAAGACCATTATACTTTCATTTGGAAGTTGTCGAGTTTTGTAAAACTCTTGATTTAGTCTACTTAACCGGACATCACTCTTCTTTTCAAAATGGTTGCATAATTCATCCCAGATAGTTTTAGCGTCATCAGGACACATTCTTATTAGAGCTCGCACTTCTGGTGTTAAAGTTGCTCGTATTGCCAGAATTGCCCCACTATCTGCCTTTTGAAATCTTTCAAACGATGTTTCATACCTTGATACGGTTTCAGCATCAGCACCATCAGGTATAGGCTCAGGTCTAGTCAGAGTTTCATCGATCACTCCAGCTACTCCATTATACCGCAGCAAAGTCAGTATATCCGCCTTCCAATCTGTCCAATTAGATTGACCTATTAATTTGATATCAACAAGCTTACCGAAATCCATTTCACTGCTTAAACTCACGCTATAAGTCTCATAATCTGTTGTAAACTAAGTTGTAAAGCAGTACAAAGATAAGAATGTATTAGAAAGATAATTTAAAATACAACTGACAATCTGTCAATCAACTTCATATTTAACACTACCCTCTCAGGGGTTTAAGGTCAACTGTTCTCACCAAAGTTTTATAAGTAGAACAAGTTGTGGAGCTCATATACTCTGCTTAAAACCCGAAATCGTATACTGTCAAAAAAATCTGCCAGAAGGCATGACAATCTTTTATGAGGCAGTTACCAGCCCATTTCCTATAATTTTATATTTGTTTAGTCCCAGTTTAGTGCTTATTTAAAAATATTTAAATGCGTTTAAGACTTTAATTAAATAATAAAGTGCGTAGGCTTCCGCGGTTATTGTCATGAAGATTTAGGTCTTCCAGTGGTGACTGCGTCCAGGTTTGTAGAGCATTGTGTTTCTATCCATGATGTCCTACATCCCTGAAGATGCCTCCCACAGTGGATGTGAAACATCCGATTCTTCATCTACATTGACGCGGTCACCACTGAAAGACCTAAATCTTTACTTTAATTAAATTTTATTCTTGATTTGCATTTATTATAATTAATTTTTATATGCCTGATTTTCATTTATTATAAACATTTTTACTTTCTTGTAATCTAGTTTTGCTAAAAAATTATTTAAAAAAAGCCAAAAATCATTGCCAAGAAAATTTAATTAACCTACGTTTTAACCGTAAAAAACCGGTAAATTATCTAGCTTAGTTATATTATTATTATTAATTATCTTTTAGTTTTCGATATATATTTAATAACCTGAGTAATGTAATGTCACGACTAGTATTAATTGTTTCGATTTTTTTAAAGAAAATGCACAGATTTATTCTATAGATTCTACACAACTGAGCTTCAAATGAGTGAAAACTATTACATGTCAAGAAAGATTAAGTTCAAGTTCCAAAGAATAGTTTACTAGCGATAAATTCATCTACAAAATGAAAAAAAGTAAATAATGGCTAAAAAACGTGATATCTGTAATGTATTTAAATAGTAAAAGTTAAGCGCAAACGAAAGTAGTGCTTTCTAGTGAGTTTTTGACGTACTAACAGTAATATGGGGTACACTTTTCAGCTGAGCTCCACAACTTTTGTATTTATAAAACTTTGGTTCACACTTTATTTATCACCGTGAAAAATGAGTTTCAGGGTTGATCCCGAGTTTAATCCCGTTCACACAACAACTGACAACATTAGCGTATTGATTGTATTCCTTATGCATTACTATCCTGTTCCTGGACCATAGTTTACTACATACACACAGCAAACTAAATCTGGGAATCGTATTAAGTACCATTCGGAGGGAATTCAGCCTGATGTGCTAAAACTAGGGAGGTGGAATCTAAATCCATCCCTTGATATGCTGTATGTACCTTCAGAGGCGATCATATTTGAACCTTCTCGACAAACTATTTTTTCACTAATTAACTTTTCAAATATATTTTTTTAAGTGTAACTTTATTATTATGCAAAGAAATTACAATTTAATTTAATATATTTTTAGTTTAGAACTTCCTTAAGTGAACCTTCACTATAATAGACGCAATGTAGACTTGATCAACTATATAATATGGCCAGAACCAGATGGTATTAAATGCGTTTGGAATATGATTACCTGTTAATTTATGTACGTAGTTTTTGTAAAATCAATTGAGTCAAGTGACTTTGATAGTAATCCCGCCAAATTACTTTTGGTTGACTGCGGTTAAAGGAAGTTAAAACCAAAAAATACATTTATTAGGGTTCCCACCCTTCACACAGCCCTGAGCAAATTCTGTCACCATATTGCAGTGCTAGTTATCCCTACATCATTTTAATTTTCACCAACTATAATAACCTGTTCAAGCAGCTTTATTCAATTTGGTTTATATGTTAAAAATGGCGCTCTTTGTTAACCATTGCTTAGCAATGGATATAAATCAACAAAAGCAGGATGTAGAACAACTAGTGCTGACTTGCAACGCAGTTGTTGAACTAGATTCCCCTTAATTGAAAGCTGGTCCATCTCATCCATAAGGAAAAAGGTGGGAGTGGGAACACTGTTTCTACGCTGACCCCTTATTTTTGCATCACTTTAATTAATTTAAATTGTGGTTTCTTTGCAATTTACACTAAAAAAAAAATATTTGAAATTGCCTTTTAAGTCATTTTAAGTTAAATTAAAAGCAGATAACATTTGTGATTAATATTGGGGCTTGTGGTAAATAAATGGCTTTCTAAACAGATGTTTAGAAAGTTACACTTTATGTATGATTGCCTCTAAGGTACATACAGTATCAGGGGAGTGATCTGGAACTATCATCCTAGCTCTACATATCCAAATGGATTCCCTCCACATGGTTCCTTGGATTTAGTATGCTGTTTGTACGTTGCAATACACATGTCCGCGGATCAAATTCAATCCATTGATTAAATAGAGTTAAATAAGCTACTACTACTTACGCATAGCACACTAAATCGACGGATTGTGTTAAGTATGTTAGCTAAATATGCTGTAAGAACCATGTGTGAATCCAGTCAGGTACACTCGGAGAAGGGAGATGGAATTCTGTCCACTCCCTGATATTCTGTATGTGCCTTGAGAGGCAATCGTAACTTTTTTAACATACTATTATTTCACTCAAATAATACTGTTTTCATCCAATAATTTTTTAGTGTAACTTTTTACCATGCAGATAAAATTGAATTAAATAAATATACTTTTTGTTTTTAATTTCCTTTTTTATACTCGGTGGTACTTGTGAACCTTCACTATAAAAGACTAGATGTTTTGGTGGGATCCGTTATGTGTCATCTGACTCAATTGACTAAACCAATCCATATGGTTTATGATCACCTATTAAATACGGTGTGTGTTCATAGTATTCGCCTGAACATGCGGAAGCGAATTTATTTTTACACTCGCTAAAACAGGGGAGATGAATCCAGACCACTTTATTGATACACTGTGAGATGCAGTTATACGAGCAGATTATACTTTTTAAAAATCTATTCTTTCTCTAAAATAACCCTGATGATCACTGCCTAACTTTTCAAGTATATTTTTTTATTCCCTTCCTCAAAAAAGGAGAAAAAAACATTATATTAAAATCTATCATCCTCTTTTTTCATCAAATGTTGACATTTAGATCTCAAAAACCAAAAAAGTTTGGTGTCTGTTTTATGTTTAGATGAGATGATGATGGGGGTATAGATGAGCACGTACAGCTTAAACTCATGATCCTATTATAATGAAACTTAGCACAAAAATTAAGTCCTATGAAGGGAAGAACTGATAAGATTTAGGGGTTAATCCAACATGGCACACTGAAATGGTGTCACTAACTTTAAAATAAAATATTTAAAACATTTTTTTTTTAATAAAAAGGGGTTCTAATGATGTCTTGGAATTTTTTTACACCTTGACCTCATCTGTAGTAGCACAGTTCTCATGATAATTGTATGCATAGATGAGCTCATTTTTTGTAAACACACTAGCTTGTATGACAATATTTTATGCTCCTATAGTTTTAAACCTATGATTCATGATTGGCAGCTTGTTTTTAATAACAAAGCTAACTTTATTATTGTCACAATTTGTTAATGTTTTTCTTGTAATTTAAACTTACCTTTACTCTAATAGACACAATGTTGTGGCAGGTTTTGTTATGATGTCATTGTGTTTATATACTGAACTAAACGGAGTATGTGTATTTAGTGTGATTCAATTACTTTTATAAGATAACCTCTTCTTATAATTATGAAAACTTGAATCTTATTTATCAGTAACCTTAATTATCCTTTTATTTTATTGATTGTATCTAATCCTTCCCCTCATAAGAATTCATGTGTAGAAATATGATGCTGTTACCATGAGCACTTTTAATGTGAGCCATATACGATCAAATAAATTGCTACTGCAATAGTTTAAAGGCAGTGATTTTTAATGTCTCTGAAATGGAGTTTTGTAGAAGGATCCTTTTATAATTAAGTTGTATTGACATTAATTATTTGTTTAAAAATGGTTCTATTAAGAACCATTTTATCTTTCTTCTTAATTTTTATGTTCTTTATTATAGTTTGTTGCACTAATAACCAGGTTCTTTTCACAAAAGAGCCATCTGATGATATAAAATTACATAGCAGGTCGTTTGAAAGAAACTGCCTGATTAGGCCTTAATAAAAAAACTACCTTGTTTTCAATTTGACCAATCACTTCTTCCTGAAATGATTTTTACAGTTTGACATTTAATCCTATATAACCAATATATGTTAGCATGGAGATTTCTACTTTTCTTTCAAGACTGGTTGTTTTTTTCTTCGTAAAATTATTTTGTTATAACTTTTATTACATGCATGTATTTTATTTCTTTTGTTGTAGAATGATCTGACTGACTTAATTATTGACTTAATGAAATCCAAACAAGCCAACACAAAACTTCTTTGCGGGGTTCCTTACACTGCATTACCTATCTCAACTGTTATATCAGTTAAGACTGCCACACCCATGGTCGTCAGAAGGAAGGAAAAGAAAAGTTACGGCACAATGAAACTTATTGAGGGAAGATTTCAACCTGGAGATGAAGTCGTTATAATTGAAGATGTTGTCACTTCTGGGAGTAGTATCATTGAAACTGTTAATGTAAGTTTTGCCTTCAATATAATTACTTTTTATTTTTAGAAAATTTCAAAAGGAAAATGGGTAGGGGGTAGGAAAGATATATATATATATATATATATATATATATATATATATATATATTATATATATATATATATATAATTTACAGTATGTCCACGGATTGTGTTGTGCTAACCTGTGAACGACAAAAATTTCATTTTACGTTAAAAAGTTACTCTTAAAAAAATGCTCTTTTAAAATGAACATTTATTGCAATAGACAATTTGCACCATAAACCTTGTGCCCAAAAAGTGCAATTTTTCCATAAAGTGGTCAAGAGGGATTTAGGTGTAACTTTGATAATTCAACAAAATTTTATTATTTATAAAAATTTTGCCTTTTTAAGACTAATTGAACTTAGTGATAAAAAGTGCCATGGTAAATTATTTCCCCCCTTCCTCCCCTCGTTACTAATCCCCAAGAAAGTTGCTGTATAGTAATAATAATAATATTATTTTGTATCTTACTTAATGTCATTCCAAAAGAGAGCTGGTTATAAGCAAATTTGTATCATAAAATGGATTATGCTTATTTTTTTTTATTTTGGATTAAATTTGTTTAATTGAAAATAAAATAAATTGATTTGTTTTGCTAAATTTTTAACAGGATTTAAAAAATGATGGACTTATTGTAAAAGAAGCTTATGTCATCATCGACAGAGAACAAGGAGGTGCTACCAATTTAAAGAATTATGGAATCCAAATGCATTCACTTCTAACTTGCTCTCAGGTAATTTTTAAACATGGTGTTATCTATGCAGATAATTTTAAAAGGTTTAGTTGGCAATGGTTTGGAAGGCATTTGGCTAATTTGGAAGACCATTTGGCTATAAGAATATTTATGTAGAATTTCTGGAGTTGATAGTGTCAAAACCCTAACAGTTTAAACTCTCTGATCCCATTTAGTGCGCTCATATCAAGCTTATGATATGAGCTCATAAGTGCTTATTTTATGCTACAGGTTGTAACATAACTCAAAAGGATTGGTCCTTTTTCAATTTTAATAAATTTTCTTGACTGCAGTTAGGTATGTGCACCTACCCTTTGGATTATTAAAAAAAATCATTGGAACCTTAATAATAAATGTGTTAAAAAGAAGAACAAGTCAACCGAATATGCTGACTTAGATAATAATTTGGTAAATCTTCGGTATACGGTGCACCCTGTTATCAATACTATATATCGATATATTTTTAGTTACGCGACACGTAAACGAGAACTGAGCACTTAAAAGATAAGCAGCGTCGTTAAATTATTAATTATAATTAAAACATTAAAAAAACCATACAACAAATAAATGAAAACATTAACAACAAAAATATAATAAAAAACCTGAAAATAACAAACACAAAAATACATAAAAATACGCGTAACATAAAATTAGATGTGGTGTATCATCGATTATTCTTATGAAAACATAGTTAAAACATTATAAAAACTTAAAAAAATATGAAAATAGTCATAAACCATTTTACAACAAATAAAAAAACACAACAAAAAAACATTTAAAAAAATAATAAAATATGTTCATAAACGTAAAAGGAAAGGCATATATCGATTCTACATCACATCTCTAAACTAAAAATATATCGATATATAGTATTGATAACAGGGTGCACCGTATACCGAAGTTCAGCCAATAATTTTTATGTTTACTTTTTTCTCTATTTTTTTTTTAAATTATTAGCCTAGCCATGATTTATTTTTGCAAATTCAATAGCTCCAAACATAGCTAAAACGTTTTAATAATTTATCAAGTATACACCTAGTTGTTATTTGATCTTCATATATATAATTCAATCTCTTTTGTAAACACTGAGGTATTTCAAAATAATGTTCTAATGAAATTATTTTTAAAGTCACTCCATAAAGCACTGTCATCACCTATATACAAAAGATAATATATTTTGTAGTATTATATTTACAGTCTTTATCTCTGTCAATAAAATAATAAATATTATCAGTTGATATTAATTAAGGATTAAAAATAAGCGTGATAAATTATTATTAGATTTTACAGTTTTACTGTTGTGTAAATTCAGGCAAAATGTATTCCCTTTTTATCTCTTTAATTTTTAATTTAGCTTAACAATTATGTATGTATGGTTATTGATAATTCAATTAGTAAATTTTAATTCAATGAGGTTTTAAGTCTTATTTTTATTCTTTGAGTGTGTCCATTCTTAAGATGTTAGGTTTTATTGTTTTAAACTGGTTAGTATTATTACTAATAATTAATGTTACATGTTCTTTTTTGTCAAGCATTAATAAAATCAATACTTTGAGATAATATTTGTATTTTTAAAATAATCCTAGACACATATGGGTTTTTGATGCGATGAATATAAGTACTTTAACACTCGATAGTTCTCATTAATTGATTTGGAGTAGGGCTTATTTTTTGAGGTATTAGACCAAGAGCCCAGGGGTGTTTTGTTAATAAAAAGTGTAATGGCTGGAATCGGTCTCAATTTTTCGTAAGACTAGTATCGGATGGGTGTCCCAGGCAGAACGCACTTTAGGGGTCAAAGGTGTTCTGCCTGGGACACCCATCCGATACGAGTCGGCAGAATTGCAGATCCTTGTTCTGGAAGGTATTTACGAAAAATTGAGACCGGTTCCAGCCATTACACTGTTTGTTAACTTGGGTGGTAAATTTGATCTGTAAAGTGCGTTCTACCTGGGATGCCCATACGAGTCGGTATAATTGTAGATCCTTGTTCAGGAAGGTATTTACGAAAAATTAAACCTGTTTCCAGCCATTACACTTTTTATTAACTTGGGTGGTAAATTTGACCCCTAAAGTGCGTTCTGCCTGGGACACCCATCCGATACGAGTCGGCAGAATTGCAGATCCTTGTTCAGGAAGGTATTTACGAAAAATTGAGACCGGTTCCAGCCATTACACTTTTTATTAACAAAACACCCCTGGGCTCTTGGTCTATATTTAGATATTTATATAAGTGTCAAACTAGGTCTAAAATAGCAGAGGATAATTATTTTGATTAAACTAAAACCTAACCTAATCAACAAAATAAATATCTACGATTGTTATGTAATATTGATATTTCTTGTCAGTCAACATGCACTAAAAATATGCCTTCACTTTGTTGTAGAAAAATTTTTCTTACTTTCAGCTCTAGTGCTTAAAATAAAATGAATTTATTTGAAATTAATTTTATTTTCTTCAATTAAGCTGAATAGAAGAAGATTTCTTCTCTGCGACTCCTTATTAGTTAGTTAGTTCTTAATCAGCATTGCCAGTTTGTGTTTTAGTGCTTAATTAAATTTGCTTACTTAATTATCTTTTTAATGGTTATTAAAGTAGATAACTATTTACAAAATGAGTGATAGTGACTGTTGTTTTGAAGAAATGCTGAATTAATAACATAATGATCAGTTTTTACCAAAACGATTTGATACTGGTGATATCTAAAGGCAGTTTATAATTTAATTACTTATTGTTATTTATATTTTTAAAACACCTAATAATCTTAGATAAAGTATGGTATTCAATATGGAAGTAAAACATCTTAGTATTGCTTGTGTGGTGTAACAACTATCGCTTTGCTTGGGCTGCTCACACAAAATCCACACTCACACGAAAAGTTCTGTTTTCCTCACTAGTTGAGCAATGTACTATTATTTACTGATCTAATAATTTCAGTGAAGAAAGCAGTTAACACAGTGTCTACATAAAAATTTAAGTGTTAAGTGCTTAGTACATTTCATTGTTTACATTGCAGATAAAAGTGTTGTGGACTTTTTTTAGATTTAATTAGTATAATCTGATGATGATGTAAAGTCGAAACCAGTCAGTTATAAATTTTGTATACTATTGTGATTGACAATATATTAATTGTTTTTAATTCTAGTGTGTTTTTTTATTAAATATCATGGTGAGTGAGTCTATACCACAAAATCTTTGTGATTCACCACAAAACAACAAATGATTTAGTATAGTCTGTATTAAAAGCATGTTTGTTAATTTGTGGAGAATAAAATGTATCACTTCCTATATAATGAACTGACTTGTATTGTAAGTCTCATTGGCTATAATATTATTTTCTCCTTGAAAAAAGATATTGTTATGGGATTCTTAATTTTTTTGTGCCTTTCAGAAATTTATCAGATTATACTGATTTATATAATGTTTTAGTTAAAAAATCCCGTTTGATTTTGCTCATATTTAACTATTATATTTATTTTCTAATCCTTTGCATGTTTTTAATATTTTTTTAAGGTATCTATTTGTATTCCTAAAGCTTCCATTCAATATCCTTTTAACCCAATTGATACAAATGTAGGCTAAGTTTACTGGAGTTTTGTTTCTTGAACAGTCTGTAGAGTCGTTTATGTTGATACAAACAATTAAAAATAAAAATCATATAAAGGTAAATTCATTTTAAAATAATTTTATATCGATGATTAAACTTGTTACTACTATATCTAAGAGACAGTTTTAATAACTTAATATTGGTTCTATTTATAGTTGTAGTTGTGCTATGATATTAGATGTAGTTGTTTAAATACAGTCTTTCATAAAACTCAATGAGGGAATAAATTATTTTTCAAGGTCATTATACACACGTTTATTTTCATTTGACAGCATGGAAAAATATTGCCGAGGAACCAATGAGGTTGCCCTGATATGAATTTGTGGGTGTGGTTTAACATCCAGTACTAACCTAACTGGCTCCCTTTATTATTTTCCCATGCTGTCAACTGACTATAACCATGAGTAATACTATAGTTTTTCTTGGTGCTATTAATTAACAGAACTATTTACTTTAGAACAACGAGTTTTAGCTTGGTATTTATGATGCTTTTTTATTATAATTATTATGCATTGCTTCAAAGGGATTGTTGTAAATGGGTAATGTAAAAATTATCTTCATCTGATTTGAAAAGAAATCAAATAAATCCAATGACAAGGTGTAGTGGAGCAATAATTATCTTTTATCTGTAAACATGTGCATAGGCGATTCTAGGTGGGGGCCAGGGGGGCTCAAGCTCCCTCTGGTTTAAAATTAGCCCCCCCTCCCCAAAAAAAATCATATTTCTATTTAATTACAAAAATACTAAAACTTAAATTCAATTTAACTTAAGAAATGTATAAAGAAAAAATAAATTGATTAAAATATTTCTACTCAGTAACAATGCAATGTTTTTCATATAGAAGATTTTGCCTGTTAGGATAATGATGCCTTTTTTACAGTTTGCTATCCATTTTTAGCGCATTTTTATCAGAAAATGTTTTATATAAAATTCAGAAGGTTTGAATTTATCAGGTTAGTTTTAACATTACAGGGAGGTTATTTTATGTTATGTCTGTAGGTTAAAATTTTAAAATTAGAAAAAATAGAATTTTTATTTTGTGACCATTTTAAAAATGTTTCATTAGTTTTATTAAAAAGATTAAAAAAATGTTTAATATTTGTGTGTTAAAATGATGAGTATAAATATTGCATTTAATTAAAATTTTAAGGGTAAACTCTTTATGGTTAGGCCTGGTTATGCTAAACATTTATTTAAAGTTGCATATAAGATTTTTAATAATATAATAATTCAATACTACAGTCTATCGACTACTTTAAAAATCTTGACAGGCCAGTTTAGGCACCGCCGATTCTAAAGAAAAAAAATCCCTGCAAGAAAGGAGCGGGAAAGAAGTTTTATTTTTTAATATCATTTTTATGATTAATTTGAGAGTAGTTTTCAAAACTATGTAAAAACGAGAAAAAGCTCAATTAAAGTAAACGAATGCCGGGAAGAAGGTAATTCCCTACAGCGGTTATGGTATTAGGGTCTTTTTTTCTCATTTCTATTTAGGGGTTGGCAGCGGCGTCTTTGATTGGTCAATCCCCAAAATGCTTATGACCTTGGGGATTTTTAAACTTAAAGGATAGACAATAGAGTATTAATTTAGCAAGTTATTAAAAGAACTAATAGAAATTGGCTTGCATTATTATTTATGTTAGCAAAATAAATGAATTATTCAACAAAAATAATCAACATTAATTATAAAACTAAATGTAAAAAATTTGTTAATAAGAAGTCTCATTGTAAATTTGGTATATAATCATCAAAATCTTTGTTTCGATAAATATAAAATCTAAAAAATGCTGATCCCACTATTTTGTAGTGACTGGACAAATCGCTGTTTTACTAATTCTTGTCATTGAAATCTCAAAATTATTTGATATTGTTTGATCATTCAAATTATTTACGAGTTAAATTGATTTCTTAAACAAGTAAACAGCTATATTAACTTAAAATTCAATTAAGGATACTATGTAAGAAATTATTTATTGTTCAATAAATCAAAAAGGAACGTTAATAAAGCATACCAGGATTTTACAACTCACTGTTTGTTGTATCTCCCTTCTGGAGATAAAATCTTAAATTTACAGGTCGTTCCTCCCAAGCCATAATTAATTCCCTCGGCTTTGCTTCATGAGTTAACCGAATAGTTCCCTACCAGATAACCAAAATAAATCCCTTGACAAGCCTCAGGATTTAAATAATATGGTTTCTTTGGGTTATGCCTCTGGAACCAATGTGACTGCTAAGGGAGCAAAAACATACTTTTCTCTCTTGGTAAGTTATAACTATTTTATCTCATCTATAATTGTATGTTTTAAGATTGCTTTGTTTTGGTTTCATTTGCAGTTGTTGAGTATACTCCATAACCATGGCAAGATAAATCAAGAAACAATTGATAGAGTTCATGCTTATTTGGCAACTCATCAAATTACAGCCAATGGAGATTCATTAAAATGTAATACAATTTTCTATTATTGTTATTCTTTTTTCATTTAGTTTAAATTAATTTAAATTCCCCAAATTTAATCATACGTATGGAAATATATAACAATAATTCAATGACTTCAGTGTCTAGAGATAAAATTTTGTGTTCACCATGGGATTAAAATTTTATTTTTTCCTTCGCAGTTAAAAACTCTCTCAGCTTCACCTTGGAAGTTAAACACATAAATTCCTAGGCTTTGCTTTGGGAGTTAAATGCTTTGGTTCCTTTGGCTTTCGCCTTAGGAACCAACTAATTGCTCAGGGAAATAATCGCATTCTTTTCTCCCTTGGTGCATAAATAACTATTATTAATTCCAAACCGTTAATAAAAGTCCAAAAGTCTAAAAATAGACACATAAAAGACAAAACTTTTTGCAAAATGTATTCAGAACTCATTAGTTTTAAAGAATCGGGGAGTTAACTTGTTGGGCTACAAATTGTGCAAATTAAACAATAAGGTTGCTTGTGTCAAACTTAAAGAAATAATTTGCTTATTGTACTTTTGAAGACTTTTGTACTGGGGGACAGTTTACTTTGCCACAATATATATAAGTTTTTGCTTGTTTCTTGTTTAAACAAGTTTACCTTTCTTAAAATAAAAGAGAAAGGGCTCCTTTGTGCCTTCAACTAGATGACATAGTGAGGTCTTTAAAATTTTGAAAAATGCTCATTTTGTAAAAAAAAATGTTAATTTTTCTTTTACTTTTTATAATATTAGACCCAATTGAATGAATTTCAATGATTTATGGACATTTATGTATATTATGAATATTGTTAATCATTTCTTGATAAATATCTTGATGATGCTTAAATTAATGAAACTTGGGGCATTGAACTTAAAGGGAATTTATTCATTTCTGTAGTATGATGTCTGGTGCTCAGCTGGTGTCCCACCCAAAATTTGATTTTTTGTTTGTTTTAATGATGAGTTATTTCTAAAAATGATTGTAGGCTGTACTAATTTTTTTACTCTTTTTTAAAATTTAGAAATAAGTTAATTAAAGCAGAGGGGGAATGGGGGAGAAAACAGTGCAATTATTGTTAAATTTCATGTTGTGATAGGTTTAGAAGATCGTATCAGGATGTCATTCTCATCAAGAGCTGATGTAGCCAAGTGTGCTATGGCCAGAGAAATATTTCATCTTATGGAGAGGAAAAAATCTAACCTTTGTATAGCTGTTGATGTGCAGACCAAACAAGAGCTCATTTCTATTGTTAAACAGGTGATAAAATATTGTATAATAATAATTTATTTTATCTTTGGTATTTTTTAAATTTTAAGTTGACTCCAGAATATCTGATTCTAGAAATGTCGGACAATGTTCATCACAAGACAATGTTCAAGATTGAAGAAATAGGATAAGTATTCTAAAAGTAACAAGTTATTTTTTGAGTGATTTTTTGAAACCTGATATATTCTACAGAAACTTAGCAAAGGAAACTTTAAAAATAATATAGATTAAATTAAGAATGTGTCCTAGCACAAAAATATCACAAATCCAAGTCAAATTTTTTAATGAGTAATAAAAAAAAAATTTGCTACAAATATTAGAGTTAATGCTTATAGTGTTCATATCGACTCTGGACCACTCGCTTTCAACTCGCAGGCCCATAAAACATCAAAATCGACTCCATACTTAAAATATGTGGAGGTCATAGGTGTAGTTAGGTCATTTTAAGCCCAATTTGAAAAAAATCGCCCCAGTCCCATTGGATGATAAATCGCCCTGAAAAACGCCAAAATCATGAAAACCTTAACTTTCAATAATTCATGGACTCCGAAAGGTAAAATTTGGAACATTAAAATATTTTTTTTCTTGTTCCTTATGGTCACCTTAGTAACCAAAAAATTATTTCAATTTTTTCAATATTATCTTCCTTGTTAAAAAAAAATAATGAAAAAGTGTATTTTCAGTTTTTGTGGTCAAATTTATTATGCAAACTCACGAGTAGATTAGCAGCAGTAGAACAAAAAATATTGGTTTCTACAAAGAGGACTTTTGTTTTATTAAGCTAGGTTAAGCCAAAGTCGAAATATTAAGCCTCAAAAATTGGTGAAAAAACTCAAAATTTAGGTGTCTTGGGAACTAAAAAGTGATTTTTGAAAAATTAATACTAGGCGTTTTGGACTACCTATGGGTAGACCAACACAGAAAAAAAAATTATCAATTTTTTATTTTTTCGAGCAACATAGAGATGTTGTTGTCAACTGATCCAGAGGGATCAGTTGAAATGGATTGACCCAATAGTGATAATAATAATTTAGATGTGTTTATAATGATATTTATTTTCTGAACTTTATGTTTCTTATGATAATATGTTGTTGTAGGTGGGAGAACATGCATGTATTATTAAGACTCATTTTGATGCTGTAGCTGACTGGGATTCATCGGTTGAATCAGAACTACAGGAACTTTCCAAACAAATGGACTTCTTTGTCATGGAAGATCGGTTAGTTTTAGGGATAATTTATGCCATTAGTGTTATTTTAGAAGAAAACAATTTTCTGTTAATATTAAATTCTTAGGTAATTAACCCGCAATAATTACTCAGAAAGTTTTGAAACCTCTTAAACGCGGGAATTAGGATCGAACTGAGATTTGGCACTCTTTTAGCTATGTATTAGACTAACATATGTGACAGGTTTCTTATTATTATCAGCATTAGTTCAACTTTTATCAAATGACGTTTTTTTTTAAAAATTGTAAAAAAATCATAAAATTATCCAATTGAGATATAATTTGATGTATTAATTAAGTACATTAAATTTTGTTTCAATACGATGATATTATTTTGGATCATGAAAGTTAAGCAGCATTGGCGTCATCAGTGCTTGGATTGGTGACTTCTAGGAATGAAATGGATATATTTACTATCTGATGATGAGCGTAGCGAATCCGATGTGATGAGGAAAAGTTCCGAAGTACCCTATACCTGGTTATTTTTAATAATTTAATATTGTTTGTTATTGATTACTCAACATTTGTTACGTGCTCTGTAACCTATTAGAACTCACAAAACCACTCTTTATGTTTTCAGTTCCATTATATTTAATGGTTTTCACCAAAAGTTTAGATACAAAATAAAAAAAAGTGTACAGGGTACCTCTTTTCTTTACTACATCGGATTTGCTCATCCTCACTAATCCAAACCCCCTCATTGCTTGTCCTCAGAATAGGCAAATTTATACTACAACTTGTATTTGGATTCACTTCGCTCATCAAATATCTGGATCTTTGTGATCCCTAAAGAAGTAAACAAAAACAATATAAAAAATTAAGACTGATAATGGCTCATAGATCATAATTAATAGATAAATTATTTCTTTTTTTTCTTACTATTTTTTTTACAAAATTGAAGAAATAAAAAAAATCCTTTTTAGTACACATTTATATTTTTTTTTGGCAGTTATCATATCTATAACTGCATCTTTTTTCTATCTCAACAATTATTATGAAATCTTCCAAAAATTAACAAAATTAAAATTAATTCCCTTTTGCTTCATTACGTTGAGAAATATTCATTGGAAAAATCATAAAGGAACAAACAGATATCAACTAAATAGCAAACAACAAGAAACAATCATCCAGACCAGAGTAAATCCACACCTCCATTCATCACTTTCATTATCATCACCATATACTTTCATTTCTGACTACTACCAACTCAAATAAATATGAAGTCCTCATATTTAGTTACGGACATTAAATATGAAATACTTAACAACATGTCATAGATGATGTACCTAAGTAAGAGCAACAAATCTTCTAAAAGAATTTTCAAAAATGTATACATGTTATTCTATTAAATTATGATAAGACGAAACTTTCAAATCAATCATTATTTTTCTGTGCTAGATGAATCTTGAAAATATTTTTTTCTGTGACATTTATGATGGTTAATGACATCATAAAATAAATTAACAAAATAGTTATTGGACTGTTAAGAATTAAATTCTAGGTTAATTAATGAAGAATTCAGTCCTATTTTATTTAAATAAACATTAATAACAGGCATCTTCAGTGTTAACAATAAACAAAACAAACAACCATCACCAAAAAAATTTAGTAAAGCATACCAAAACCAAAAGAACATCACAAATACTTTACCACAGTTAAACAAATAAATATAAAATAAAAGGAAAAAACACAATAGCAAGTTAAAAAACAACAAAACTAAAGGTAAATGAACAAAATCAAAATCAATAATAAACAGATGAGGTATTAATGAAGTACCTGAAACAGATAATTCAAATGAAATCCTTCAGATTTTTAGTGGAAACACAATACTTATTCTGTATTCATAAGGTATAAATAAGGAGAATTAACTGATCAAACAACTTCTGCTATTAGTAAAATCATGTAACTTTAGAAATAGAATCTAATATTATTTTATATTTCTTTTAAATTTCTAGATCACCTTAGCCTCTTAATTTAGTTTGTATCCCATTGTTTAATAAATTGATCTTTAATTTTTGCAGTAAACTTGGTGACATAGGAAGAACAATTCTTCTGCAATGTTCTTCTATATTTCGGTGGGCCAAGTTAGCAACAATGCACTCGGTTGGAGGCATTGGTTCTCTTGTAGGAGCAGCTGAAGCTGCTGCTAATAGCCACAATCAACCCCATGGAATATTCCTTGTTGCTCAGCTTAGTTCTAAAGGGAATCTCATTACTCCTCAGTATACAAGAGGTATTTATTAATATTTATACATTTTTTTGTTGGCCATGTTAATTTGGAATCTGATGTTTTAATATTTTTATTTACAAGTATCCGTTCAAGACTATGTTTATATTTTGAATGGCTAAAAATAAATTAAATAAACAAAATGTATGGGCATGTCCGCAAAGAATTAATAAAATAAGACAAAAAAAATAGATTAAATATATTACGGGCATGCTGTGAGAAGAGAAAAATTATAGTTTATTAGAAGAGATCATTAAATTGGAACCTATTTGAATAAGATCTAGTTAAGATTAATAGATTGATGAATAGAGATGCTGAACACGCAAATATGAACCTGAATAAATGGGACAACAAAGTGGTTTAGAGAATTGAGGTTGTTGAGGCCATGAATTGTATTATGAGCTTGGTTTGTAAGTTATTAACATTAAAATTTAAAGCTGTAAACTCTTCTAATTGTCTTTCTTAAATAATATAATCTATATGAATTGATATTTTGTATAGTGTTATTTTGAACATCTTTTTCTCCTTCCATGTCTAAGACTCAAACATTTTACATGTTTACTTTTCTGTTTAAATCCCTATTCAGCATTATATATAGTTTATTTTTTTACTCTGTTTAACAGCTGCTGTAGATCTGGCTAAAGAGCAAGGAGGACTGGTAGCTGGTGTTGTTTGCCAGAGTCCAGATGTTATCAGTGATCCAGGTTTCATCCAAATGACTCCTGGCGTCTCTACTGAAAAAGGTCTGTTATTCTTTTTAATGGTTTTATCCATTGTTTACTCTTTTATTATGCCTTTGGTAAAAATTAATCAATAATTCTTCTCTTGCATGTAAAAAAATAAAACATGGAGAAAAATTTAATGACTTATATATAAAAAGTCATGCTGTCATAAAAAAATTTGGGTAATATAAAAATAATGGTGTCATAAAAAAAATTATTTTCTGGATAGCACAATTTGACCTGAAGATTGATTTTTGTACCAAGTTTTAACTCTTTGGTATAAACACACTTGGAGCTACAATGATAAAAGACACACAAATAGACTAAGGAGGTTGTAAAACATCTACAACGGATGATTCAGGTGAAATCCTAGTTTCAGATTTCTTGTGCCAATTCAATACTTTTTCTATATACCTATGGTATTAATTAGGAAAAGTAAAAAGTTGTTCTTTTGGACTGATGAAGCCAACTCCTTTCATAAACAAGTCTTATCAGCAATTTTTGAGTGCAATGATTGTTTTGTGTGGGTTATATATGCCTGATAAATTTTTTTTTATTGATTTATCTTTTTTGATTCAAAAGAATTGCTTTTTGTTGATTATATTGGATCTTTTAGTTTGACTCGTTTAGCTGTAAATTGATAAATATTTATTGTTATAGGCGGTGATAACATTGATCAACAATATATTGGTTTGGAGGAATCTGTTTTGACTCAAGGAGCAGATTTAGTTGTCATTGGAAGAGTTATTACTCAGAATAACGACCCTGCTGCCATTGCCAAAACAATAAGGCAAACCCTCTGGGATTCATACCTAAAGAGGATTTCACCCAAATAAATAATGCTAAGTTAACCGTGGTATTTGTTTTAATTTTTTGGTTATAAATAATTATTTTTAAATGGTAGCTCGACACTATGATAGGATTAAAACAAAAATAAAAAAAATAAGTGAGACAGAATTATATTGTAAGTGGTAAAACATTGAATTTTGTATGAAGGGTAGAGTAGAATTTGGGGGTTCTGTATGTCTTACATTTGGTGGTTTGAGGAAAGAACCTCCTTCTTGAATACTTAGAGATTATTCAATCTCATGCCTTGAGTCATTTTTTAAGCTCCTATTTCTTTTTAAACAAATGATTCTTGACATCAACAGTGTTAATCACCTGCGTCCTAGCCGCCTCTTTGGTCAAGGTCGTTAGAGCATTAGTTTTGCAGTAACCTTTGACACCATGGAGGTCTGGGGTTCGCAGCTCAGGTTACGCTCTCAGTTTATATATAAGATTTCTTCAAATAATATATCGGCAACTTAAGATTATACTTAGAGCGTAATAGTTGCTTAAATCACCTGAGATGGTTCCCGCAGGGTTTATCCCTGCTGAGCCACAAGGCTCTAAATGGGTATTAATATTATTATTATTATAATCACCTGTGTCTTAGGACTAAGTTTTGTTACATCCATCCTATTTGGTGGTATTAAAAAAGCTTGTCCGATTAAGAATTTGAGTGTTTTCCCTTAAAGTTTAACTATTGCTATATAAATTTAAACAACTGTTTGTTTTCCATTTCAGCATAAATTTTACATTACTACCATTTCCAAAAAGATTATTTTAAAGCCAATTTTAAAACAAATACATAAAGAATTACCGTTAATGTAAAAATTAAAATTTGTCTACCTCTATTTTCCATTATTGGTCCAATCTCCTTCCTGAAATTCTCTTACCTGTCTTCCAAACTTGTGCCAGACTTAGTTTAGATTTTGTGCAAAATTAGTTATATTTTTATGAGAATTAAGGGTTAATTACTATATATTGCTCCACTTTAGAATTTGGCCTTGCTTTTCAAAATTGAAAGGTAAGAAGTCCCATTTCAAAATGATTATTTAAATATTAAGTACCTTATATTTTAGTGTTAATTAGACTTATATATACCTTATTATGCCTTATATAAATCAAATATTTTATATGCTTATTAATAATTGCAAAGGGAGAGTGAATATATTATTCAAAACCCTAGTAAGTAGCAGGGGCCTTAGTTTTGCAGTATAACGCTATTAGCCAACATGTGTCAGATGCAAGTTAACAGATACTGACCTAACCATGATTCAAACACCACCGGCTGGTCATATTCATTTAGCTTAGAGGTTAATAGGAAAGCATCTAATACCCTTATTCCATTCCGCAACTCCCATATTGCTTGAAACTGACTATTAAATCTTTTCATGGTACCTTTTTTATTCATTCCATTTTTATTCTAATAATAATCACCTTTTTGTATTTTAGAAACTCTAGAACTTTTAGAAAAAATTTCTTTCGAGTGATTTTTTAAATAGAATATTTTGAGAACTCATTAATCAGTATCCATGATAAAATAATAACATTTATTAATACGATAAGGTTTGTAAAAATATCTTTTCTATTTAATTTTGTTATTTTATATTGGAAAATTATTTAAATAAATCTGAATTATATTTGATTCACTGGGAGACTGAAATTTATTATTTATGTTAATATTCATGTCCTTTGAGATGTATACCACCTACATTTTCCTTTAGTTAATTAATTATAAGAAACAAGTAAATTTTGAGAAATCACAACTAAGTAATATCTAGTAATATTAAACTAAAACAGTAATGACTGATAAAAAATCAATTGATAAGTTTGAATTGAGTTATGCTAGTTATAAACCTTCCTGTCCCAAAACTAAGAATCTCCCTTCCTTGTTTTCTTCTTAACTAATTATTAATTAAATTTATTTCTTTCTTTAACGTTTCCCTAATTTTTTGAAATTCTATTTTGAATTATGATCCTATTTTATCCAATCTTATTTTTTCCTTTATCCAGTGACTTTTTAGGTAAAAATTATAAATGACTTTATTCATACCTGTTTTATATGAAGAATTTGTTAAGAAATTATAATTTTTTATTATTGCTTATAATTATTTTTTTATTTATATTTTCTTTGAACCCTTTTTTTTATTGAGTAGGGTTTTAAAATCATAAACTTAACTAAAGTTTTGTGATTGCTTTGCTAAATCTGCTTCAGTATATCCTGAAATATATTAATCAGAATAACATTTAAGTATACTAAGTAGACCCAGAATTTGAAAAATCATGGATTGTTTGTTAACAATCCAAACAACAATTGTTAAAAATAACAATCATGTTTGTTATTTTTGAAGTATTGTAATGCCAATACAATCTTTTGTCACAATTTGTTCATATCTTGTCAGGTGTGTCAGATTATGTAAACAAATTTGATGTTAACAGTTGAATAAAACCGAACTATAAGACACCACCCAGGGGTTTCAGACTTAAATATAGATGATGTCAACACCTAAGACTGATGCCACCAATCATATAACCTACATAAAGATTGTGGAGTAAACAGTAACAGCTGGTCAACAAGGGAAACAACAGCTCTGGGTGGCCACTGATTGAGCAACTAACAAGTTAAATAACTCGACAATCCCATCTTTTTATTAACTGCTCATGAACTCTATTAAATTTTATTTTATATTTATTATGAGGCTCCCTTAATATCTTAAAATTTCAAATTGTTTTTTACATTTCAAACAATTAAATAGATAGAACTGATTATTAATGGCAGTTGAAAGTTATTAAAGATACTGAATGCACAGTCAACTTAAACAAATAACAGTCCTATAAAAATGTTATATTTATTGATAATTTTGAAATCAATTTAAATAAAACGCATTAGCTTACTGATCAAAAATAATTCGGTCATAAATATGTTTTGATAATTATTGTTAAAAATACAGCTGTAATGAATAATATTGCATAAATAATATACATGAACTAGCTACTTTAGAAGAAATAAATATTCCACCAGAGTTGCCTCTCAGATCAGTCTCTCTATTTAAGGCTGATACCCTTGACTGAAGCCATGATTTTAACCATAATTGTCAAAACATAATTATAACTAAATTATTTTCCTCTAAAAAGCTAATGCGTGTTAATTTAAAATTCATTTCAAAAATATTTTTTTATTTAAGAATTGTATTGAATTTTTCCTTTTTTGTTTAAGTTGATGGTGCTTTCATTGGCTCAAGCTATAACTTCCAAATATCAATAATTTCTATAATACCCCAGTTCACAATGAATTGATTGAAATATTAAAAAACAACTTGAGATATTAAGTGAGCCTGTCGTTTTCTTTGTTAATAAAATATTAAATTTAAGAGAGAATGTGTGCAGCTAAAAAAGGGTGAGATTACCAGGCAGAATTTAACTGGTTAGTTGCTCATTGTCCGTAGTGACCAGCTGTTACTGTTTACACCACAATCTTGACAGAGGTTATATAATAAGTGGCATCACTACTTGGTATATTTTTACTTGTTGACCAGCCTTTAGTAAACTTTATTTTTGCAAGTATTTACCTCAAAGTTGTGACACTGTTAGGTATTATTAAATATGAATGGGAGATGTTGATTTGTGACATAAGGGAGCACCATTGGTCCCTGATTTAACTCTCATTATAATACCAAAACTCTTTTTATACCATTTTTTCTTCTAATTATTAATTTCATCAGTTTTCTGATTTCAGGAATTATTGCAAAAAGAAAATGTTTGAGAAAAAATCAAGTCAAAATAAAGAAATGTTAGTGATTAATAATTAGAAATTAAGAAACAATATTTAACCATAACAGACTTTCTAGCTAACGGGGATTTTGTGGGATCATGAACATGATCAAGATAAATTAACACAAAAATGTAAGTTTAAAACAATACTTTATTCTCTAACCACAATATTATAAGTGATGAAGTAAGAAACTAACCGGTTTTATCTGTTATCATCAGAGTAGTCTATAAGATTATAAACAAATCTAATCTGACGATGGCTCTCTAACAGTTGAAACCAGTCACCTTCTTACTTGTAAACTTAAAATATTGTGGATAGACAATAAAATATTTTTTTTAAATTTGTATGTTGGTGTAATTTTTTAATAGACTTGGTAAGTTCATGCTTTTTTTTAACATTCTGTCCTACTGTTACAAATGTTTCGAGGAAGGGTGTCTTAAGTATCCTTAAAGCAATTTTTCTAAATCTTAGTATTTAGCTTATTTGAATTAACTTTAGAGAAGGGTACTAATAACTCTCTCTAGTTATTACTGCCTGTTGTATGTTTATGAAAACAGAGGTTATACCTCTCATAATTAAATTAATACTAGTAGTTTTAGGAGAGCCTTGTAACCTAGGAAATACTTGGTGCTGTTAGACCCTGACAGCCTTGATTAAATATTATTTAATTATATATTTTAATCTCTAATCAATTATATATTTAAAAAAATAATATTTAATCAAAGTTATTTAAGTATTAATGAGGTTGTATTTACTGCAAGTTGAAGAATCTGCCACCATCAATTCTTGCTGTTGGATATGAAGGGGTATAATAGGGATACTCATATTAATTAGCAAGTATATGCAGTAGCTGATTCTTTAATCGTTTAAGTCATAGAGATATTACTAAAGAGGCTTGAATTTGTACAGCTACTCACAGCTCACTACTCACTAACAGCTACTCACTGTTTCTAATATTAATACAATCGAATAAACAATATAAATTGATGGGAATTTATATAATAGAACGCTTATGAACGCAAAACAAAATATTGTGCAGAATGCCAACTACAATTGATTCATTATAACCCTAACACACTCCTGGAGGTTACACAGAGCCCCTGAGAGCCCTAAAAGGGTGTTTTCTTCTCCCTATGTATTAAGATAGGGTATGCCCCCTCTAGTAATATAGCTCTATGGGTAAAGTATGTTTTATCAATATTTACTTAGTATCCAGTAAGAATGTCATGCAATTAATTACTTAATAACCATGCTTGTCTGCCTTAACTCATCAAGCAACTGAGTCATGCTTATTAATCCTATCTATCCAACTTGGTCTTCAACTTTTTAATCTTTTACATTTAAAAAAGTTTTTAAAGAATTAAATATCCTTGAAACTAATTACGAGTCTTTTCACAATTAAAATGTTTATTTGAGAGCCGACTTGGTACTCTTCAAGCATAACTGATGATGACTCAAATAAACATTTTAATTGTAGAGGGACTGGTTATTTGTTTAATCATATAGAAACACCTTTAACTTTACACCATAGCAATCTAGAAGTATAAATATCCTTTGCTTTGGAATAGGGAAGATGCGTTCAATAAGAGACTGATAAAAGTAAAATACAAATTTTATTTTCATTGCTTTTAAATAACTGTTTACAAATATAAATCACATAGAAAACATCTAATAAACTTACGCAATAATGTTAAATTAGTTATAAAACTGGTAATTAACAAATATGTAACAGCTATAATAATATAATTCTTTGATATAATTTACAAAATATCACATTTAAAAAATCATAAATATTTATTTTTTATACAATAGGATAATACAGCTTTTTTTCTAAATGACTGTAGTAAGAAATTTAGTAGAGAAGTAAACTTTACATTTATGAATCTCATTTTAAAATACAGCATTTTACAATGGGTTTTTTTAAATAAGAGAATCTTCCGTAATAGGTTTTTTTAGTTGACAGCTTAGTTTAGGCACTCTATTGGTTTGTTCTCACCTCACTCATAGGAGGGGGAGGGGTGCACCTATAGGTTTCCTGAATCATTAAAATAAATGAGAACAGAATCCAATTATTTAAAAGATAATAATTTTTCCATTCAACAAATCTTTGAAGACAGAGTGGTTTTTACAAGGGGGACATTATTTGTGCAAATGTCCTAGTTAAAATAATTGAAGGGCCAAATGTGACGTATTGATAAAACTATTGGGATTTAAATTTTATTACAAAACTGACAAATGTATATAATATAATAGCAGCTTATATTATTATACCTAGTTATTTATTTTTAACTTTTTGGTATCTTCTCACCTAAGCTCATAACTTATTATTCAGTTAAAATGGGACTTAACTATTGAAATATTCAAGTATAATTATATCCCTTGCCAATATTTGAATATACTTAAAACAGAGCGCCTAAGCAATCATTTTACCATTTAGGAATATGGAGTATATTTAACCAAATTTTATTTTTACTCTAAATGCGTCTAATCGTGTCTTATATATGTCACATTAAATTTCATGATCTAACAGTATATGCATAAATCAGTTTTTTATTCAAATTTTCAGAATCAGGTTGTTTTCACCATACCCTAATTAACTTAAAATGTTACACACAAAAATGTAATACTACTAATAACACAGAATACTTTTCAAAAACAATAATATTACATCAATATTGTTAACTTTTTCATTACGATAATTTAACAATATTTTTCAAGTATAATAGGCACCAAAGAATATAATGTACTCTTTGATAGGCACTTAGGTTTATATATGAAAATAATAACACATTTGAAGCTTTATATCATGCAGGATAATTATAATAATAATTTTCTTTCAATCTTACTGATTATTAAATAATATAACATAAATACTAATAAACTTTAATTATAACCATAAACCAAGTTGAGATATCTAAAGAGTTTATCTAAATTGAATTTAAATTTTTTAAATAGAAATAGCCTTGCATCTACTTTAAAAAAATCTCATAGCTTTATCAAAAAAGTATAGATATAAGTTAAATTTAAACATAAAGGTGTAAATAGATACATAAATTAATTTGATTAGCAGCTACAGCTTTGCATTACAATAAATACATCTTACTTATGCTTAAGTATCACACAAACATTTTCTTTAACAAGTAATTAAATTAATATTTTTATTTGTAAAATTTTAAATATATTTTAATATAAAAGTTGATACAATGGTATCTAACAAAACAAGTTAAGACTAGTAATTTATTGGGTTAGAGTGATGTCACAGGGGGTAGTTTATTTTTCTGGGTGTCGAACAACAGGTGTTTTTTAGATGGGTAAATTTTGTTTTTCCCAATTTTTCAGATATTTTAAGTAAGGCCTGAAAATACCATACATTGAGAAGGGCATAGATAGCATAAAAATGAGCCATCATGCATGTGCTAAAGGTGACATTAATGAGTTAAATCGATGGATCGTTTATCATAGGATTAGCATTGGAGACAATCTAAATTCTAATTTTGTTTATTAATTTGTGATAAATGAGTTAAAAATTAATAGTATAATACTTGTCAATATAAATTATTCCAAGATTTTTATAGGATCAGGTTCTTATAAATGCAATCGATAACCTGGTTGCATTTAATTTAAAAAAAAATATTGAATATCTAAAAAGGTAACACAAAAATTGTGTTGCCACAAATTATCTCTTCAAAAGAATTAACAAAATAAAACACGAGTGTTTAAAACTATCTCATCTTATCAGTTCATTTAAATACAAATTTAAACTTTTTTAAAATGTGATTTCAGAGATTTTTTAATTATTTTAAAGATTAATAAAATTATTTGCAATAAATAAAATAAAAACACAATAATGGTAAAAATCAGCTTCCTATCAATTAATTAAAATACTTTTCACGCAATAAAAGAGAGATTATGTGAGTTTGTTCAAACTAAAATTATTCAAAAATAAAATTAATTTACAATAAATTAATTTTACATATTGTAATTTTCACCTTATTTTATTTATTTTTATTATTTTCACCTTAGTTTATTTAAAAATTTGTTAGAACGAATTGATAAGGGGGTTCCCAAATTAATAGTGAGTTTAACACCCTAGGATGGATTAAATTAAATCACATTAAGAAAAAAAAATTGAAGGTATATTGTCAGAAACAAGAAAAAACTAATAGACCCTATACAAATTTTAACGTTGGTGGCGCTGCCACAGAGCTTTGAATCTTGAATAGGAGTAAGTAAAAATAAACCCATAAATCCAAAAGGCCCCTGATCAAAGTACTTAATGTTATTATGTTATATGTTATTTATTCTTAATCTTAAGTACTTAAAGTAATTCAAGGATTAATGTTAAAAATGAACCCTTGAAATATTCCAGATTGTTCTTATAAAATAAGTACTATTATTGACAAAATTTTGACGTATAAAGAAAAAATCAGTTTTTTCCCCCTTTTCTTACACTCTAAAAAATTCAGATCCATCATTTTAACACAAATATACTTAAAGCTCATAAAGTTTCACTTATTTTTATATTATTTATGCCAAATTTTTAATATATGGCTTTTTTTATCATTTATATTGTTAATTTATTCTTTAATGACATTATCAGGTTACAATAACATTACTGATTACAATGGTAACCTACCTAGGTCTAAAAGTAAAGATACAGTATACTTTAATTGACTAATTGAATGTGGTGCACTCTTTCTCCCAATAGTTTAACCAACAAGAATAATTAAAAATTAATATTTATATAACAATAATTATTAATAATAATTGATTCGTTTTGGACCATTTTTGTTTTGTTTTGTCATCAGTGGTACGGATACCAATTGTTTTGATTGAATATAGTTTCTCAAACTGAAAGAAAGTTTAAATTAACACTGACAATAAATTATTTATAGGAAATAAATCATCTGGGATGCAGAGATTGAGGGGAACCACTTTTTCTACCCCTTGTTGGTTGCCCACTTATTTAGAGCCTTAAGAATCATCATTCACAAATATCTAAAGAAAACTAAAATGACTAGTTTAGTCTTGATTATGGAAGTAACTAGCGAATACATTAAAAGGAGATATTAATAACTATTTTTATGACATCAGTATGGTTTATGGCTGTATTCTGCAATACTGAGTATGTAAGTTTTTAACTAAACTATTGATATACCATTTTTAAGATTAAAACTATAAGCCGACCAAGAACTGATGAAGAAATAATTATAAGCACACAGTTGTAGCTTTGTAAAGTAATTTTTGAATCAAATGAAAACCTTAAATATCAAGAGCTAGCCTAATAACTTGTGCCAAAAACCTATGAGGAAATTATTTTCTTGGTCTGTCATATTTGTTTTTCTTCAAGGTCCAAAGAATCATTTCCCTCTTAGTGTTTTAGTGCTACTTGTTTTTATCTCTTTAACTTCAGTTTTCGCCCATGATACAATTTTAATAATAATGGTTCCAATTATGAGAGAAATCAAAGAATGGAGCTAATTGAGATGTCACTACAGGAGCACACCTCACACTAATTTTATCTCATGGTAACGAGGGTAATTTAGGTTTAGGCGACTGATTATGAGATTGAGTATGTTTAATAAGATGATCTTTACGATAGAATGCTTTACCACAGTGTATGCAAGCATGAGGTTTCAGCCCCGAATGTGTTACAATATGTCGAGCTAAATGTTCATTGCGTTTGAATGCCTTACCACACTGTGCACAGACATAAGGACGGTGCTCTAGATGTGTTTCTTCATGTCTTTCGAGTAATTCTTTTCGAGAATGACCAGATCCACATACACCACAGGTAAATTTTTTCTTTAGTTCCTTTAAAGAATAATATCTAGTAAATATAAATAATATATATTTCATGCAATACATGTTATTGTATATAATCGAGGATTATATTCTATACCTTGATACATACACCCTGTTTTTGTAATGTTAATGGTATGATGCTATAACTCATCTATAAACAGGGTATCCACCCTGATGGTATTTCAAGTTGTCATTAAACCCAAATTATAATCTGGTATTTTTAAAAACCGAACTATGACCAATAATAATCCCTGGTCACAGACTAGAAAAAGACAAAACCTTGAGCCTTGTTGAAGGAATTAACTCTACCTCAAATCTATCACTTACTAAGGAGTCAACTATTAAATAATATGTTAACCAACATCTTAACCTTAATTATAGTATAACATGCTGTTATACTATAATTAAGTATGGGAAAATAATGTAAGGGAGCCAATGAGGTAAGTCCTGAATGTTAAAACACGCCCACAATTTCATATCAGGCCAGCGCCTCATTGGTTCCTCAACACTATTTTCCCATGCTGTCAACTGATTACAACCGGGTGCCATATTATAATCTCATCTACTCATTAAATTAGTGCTACATATCTTTTTACTTGCTACTTTTAAGTTTATTTCTCCTACTTATTTAGGTTATTTCGTCTATATTAGGTTCCCCAGGTATTAACGGATTAAGCTAATCCCTCAACACACCTCTTTCTTGCAGATGCTGGTCAGAAATTATTAAGCAACGTTGACTCAGCAATTAAAATATATATACTTTTAGAGTAACCTATGACTGTTTTAAGCTGTGACCAAGCAATATTGGTGGCAGAAAAAATGTGGCACCACAACTGACCAATTGTGAGAATTTTTAATTTAACTTTAGTTAGCTAAGCCATATTTGAATTTTGAATGCCATCTCTGTTTATATGCATTTTTACACCATTTCTTGGACATAGCTACTTCTGAACAACTCTATATAGGTTGTGAGGTGAATCCTAGTTGGGTCAATTTGCTATCAGAGCAGGTTAGGTAAACTCAACATTCTATTAAGAAAACTGATGTTATTAGCATCTCTTTTGTCAAGAAAGCAGAGACTGTGAGTTCTCAAGATATAGAACATACTCTGGTTTTGTTAAAGCACTAGCATTCAATTATTTTAATCAAATTAAGCTATATTTCAAGATTAACTAAATTTTTCACTTAAACTTGTAACTGGTTTGTTCATGGTAGTGATAACATCAAGCTCTCTCTGCTATTCTAATAACTACAACTGACAATAAATTGAATAATCGAAATGGCTTTTAAACCTCTGTTAATGAAGTGAAAACTTGTATAAAATAGGCTTTGTTAAAAAAATTAACTTAGCATGCTAAGAAAAAATATACGATTGAATTGTACTATTTCAAAAGCATTGCAAAGCAATTTTATGTTTAATCATGAAAAATGTAACAGAAAATAATAATTTAGTGTTGTTTTCTGTGTGCACAAACCATACACAAAATATAATAAATGAGCAGCTATTCGTGGTTGGTTTAGTGCTCTTCTATTTTAAAATACTTAACGTAAGCATGAATTACCAGCTGAGTCAGGCTGCAATGTGCTTGGTTTAGCTCTTTTCTGATTAAATATATTTTAGTATAAAATACTGTGTTATTTAATGTCTAATCTATTTTAGTGCAGAGTGAGTTGAAAGCTATCACATGCCGGTATGAACATACCTTAAAGTGTTGTGCTGAATGAGGTATTCCCTAGGAGGTTATAGGCTGACCACGAGATACAAAACTAGATGAGGCAAAGTGCTTTGACATATGTTTAAGCATATGATCTCGTCGAAAGAACGCCTTACCACAATGATTACACACCTGCAATCCAGGTGGCATTCATAAAATACTTGAAGCAGTTTAGAGTTAATGAGAAGATCTGTCTATAGAACGCCACAATCATTAAAAAAGCTCACTGATATATATTATACCATTTACAAGCTTATAAAATAATTAAACTTTAACGTAAAATACTCCAATAAATGTAAAGGCTCTAATTTGATTCTTATTCTCCACCAATAATATATAAATATTTATTTTATATTAAGCTTAATTATTTATTTTAAAAAATATAAAATTTTATTTAGAAAATGGTTTTTGGGGCCAATGCAAAAATAACAGATATATATATATATATATACATATATATATATATAATATATATATATATATATATATATATAATATATATATATTTATATATATATATATATATATATATATACATATATATTATATATATATATATCTATATATTATATTATATATATATATATATATATATATATATATATATTATATATATAATATAATATATATATTACTTTTTATTAGATATATATTTATTCTAAATAGGGTAGTTTGATGTGAAGAAAAATGAAGTCTTGTACAGAAGCTTATACTTTTTACAGTTCAATAAAGTTAAAATATTCATAATTTATGTTACTAGAGAAGATATAATCTTGTGATTGCACATTAGATAAGAAAGAATAAGTTACATATTGGTATAGAATTATTTTAGTATTTTTATTAATTTATCAGATAACCAGCAATTAAAAACTTAAGACGAATTTAACATAAGAGTACAAAAGAGGATTTTTTTTAAATTCTACTTGTAATCCAGAATAAGGCTAGAACTTACATTTATATAAAAAAAGATAAATTCTATACACACCTGGGTCTTTTCTCCAGAATGTATTATGAAATGTCTAGTTAGATGCTCATTACGTTTAAATGCTTTTGGACATGCAGTACAAACAAATGGTCTTTCTTCTGTATGACATAATTGATGTCTGTCTAGGTGTTCCTTTCTCTTAAGCCCAGCACCACAAACTCCACACAACCATCTCCTTTCTATCTTATGTCCAGCTAAATGAGGTTCTAATAAAGATTTGTCAGGATAAGCTACTTGACACTCAGGACAACAAAATAATCTAGTTCCATCGGCTCCAGTCATTATTTTTACGTCACCCAGCTGTCTTTTCTTTTTTTCGCCAGGGTTTGAGAGCTAAAATAAATATAAATAAATCAGAGATAGAGCATGGGTAAAAAATAGAGTTATACGAAAATAGATTAGAAATCCTCACTAAATAATTTTATCTTAAAAAATTTAGTTTTATAATTTTTTTAATATACAAATACTCTCATGGTGTTCATATTCCTAATGCAAAAAAATATACATTTGTGTAAGTGACTCACTTAATATGACTGAAATTGGCGCCCATCATGGGGTTCAGCCACTAAGTACTTGATAAACTATATACAGGGCTTGATTATATATTGATGTAATTTAAAATACTCTATTACCTTGAGGAATTGGCGGAGGCTAGTCAGGTATTCAGCCACTTTAGTATTGGTAGGTACTGCTACATTCTGCCAATTTGCATTTGGATCTTCCTCTTCTGGATCAGTCATAGTAGATACATCAACTTTTATTTTTGATCTTAAATTAGCTTGAGGTTTAAAACACTGTTGACACATCTTAGAACCATGTATACAAATCTGAGAACTTGGTAAGAACTGATTTCCATTCTGTTGCAATGGAATGATTCTACGTTCTCGATCATCAGAAAACACTTTATTATCTCTATTGTTACTCAAAAATGCAATGTGTGACTGATATTGAATATGGTCTTGATGCGTTATGGTTGGCATAATACTGTTTAAAGTTTCCAATGTGTTCCCAGTGAAGCGTGGCGGAAAAGTCGTATCATGCGACAATCCTGTTCTGTACTGACTTATTGTTTGACTCATCTTTAATAGGACAATTTATAAACTTTATCGCTTTAATTAAGATCCTTCATCATAGATGGTAGTATCAACAGAATATATTAATATCATCTTTAAATAATAAAATTAATTATTTAACAAACTTGAAACGATAATATAAGGATAGGAAATTAAAGTAAAGGATTTACCAATCCAACAATCATAAGAAGACCATTAATCCACCATAAATTTAACTTTTTCAAGTTCAAAAGCACTTACTTGAAAATCAATCCAGCAACATACATAAAAAATAAATAATAAAACAAAAACACCGCCCCCTGAAACATTGACAGTCGCACCAAAGCATTTTGACTAAAAGTAAACTTATTTTTTTATTATTGAATTTGTCTATTTCTTTGTTATTTTCTATAGTACGTTTTAATACTATCTGATATTTAAATTTTATCATTTTTGTTACCAGATAAAGGATTAATTTATAATTATAAGAGATAAGATGGATTGGATAACCAGGTGAATATTAACTTTAAGATATAAGCTATTGTCATTAACAACAACTTTTACATAGGAGCAGAGATGAAAGGAATATCAGGGAAATATTCATGTACTCCCAAAAACAAACGGTAACCGATTAACACCCACGCTTAAGGAACACCTAAAAGCAGAAGGTTTAAAGGCCCAAATATATTAAAATACCACAGAATGAGGACTAGAAGTGAGTCCACAGATCTACCCAAGCCATCTTCAACCCCTAAAATTCGGAAAAACGCTGCTCCTTGGCCTTAGGGACAATGAGCAGGAGCGATAGCACGGATAATGTCAAGCACCAATCAAGGGAGCCTAAAACTAGCTCGCATTCCCACGCATCCAGCATAGAAGATCTTTTCGGATTCCCGGTGGAACACGAAGTTATGAAGTCAACTCAATAAAATTCACGAAGGCCCGTATTCACAGGTAAACTTCACCACCAGTACAGTGCAAGCACAAATAGAGAAACCTCCACAGGAAAAACAGGGGAGAAACCAATCAACACCAAGGCTCTATATAGATAGTAAACCAAGCCCAAGCACCTCAGCCCCTCTTGCTCCTTCAAAATCAGATAACGTTAATGGAGTTACTAAACCTACAACCCCAATCAAGGCGCACCCCCCCTTAAACCCTAACCCTACAAATAAGCATACAATTTCGCAGTATAAAGAAAAAGCACAGGACATGGGTTTTTATAAAAAAATAAGCCATCCCGCAAATGAAAATGAACCAGCAACGCTAATCCTCCATAGCAAGAAGGAAGGAGCAAATCTAAATGAGCTTACTATTGCAATTTTTCTTAAATCAATTTTAGGCACTCAGCTTGCAAGCATCAAGAAAATAAATAAAACCAAGCTCATAGTAAATATCACAAAATTACAAGCCGCAAATTTATTGAAGGCAAATAATGAATTTAACAAACAATTCAGACTTGTTTATTCTGAGAAAAACAGATTAACTAAAGGGGTCATAACTATTGACAAGGGGATAGGTCTGGACCAAATAATCAAAGACTATCGGGGCGATAAGAAAATTAGATATATACAGAGGATGTGAAAGAAAACTCCTGAAGGATTACCGGCCCCACTCAACAAAGTAATCATCTCTTTCTTATCTGATACCCTACCGTCAGAAGTTCTAATCGCCTCTCTTATGCACAGTCCAACCATACAGAAATATGGTAGCGCTTTGTTATCACTGCAACTATTTTGGGCACATGGCAAAAAATTGCAACTCTAAGGTGAGGTGCAGAAAGTGTGCACAAGAACATGCAACCAAAAGTTGCACATCTACCGGCATACGGTGTATACACTGCCAACAGAACAACCATATGGCGGGCTACAGGCATTGCCCTGTTTTAATTCAACAAAAGAAAAGGGGAGATAAAAAGCCTACTTACGCTCAAATCTCTCAGGGGAACAACAACCCCACACGCATAGATTATGCCCCAAGGCTAACCAAATTAGTACCAACATAAAACTAAGGTGGATAAAATATTAACAGTTTGGCAAAACGGTGTAAGCCAAATAATCCCTCAAAACGAGCTATCACAAAAAGAGGATCAAGTAACTGAGCTAATTGATAAATTTATCAGTGCCCTCGAGGCCATGATAATGAAATAATGAAAACTACTTTTATGCAATGGAACGCAAGGGGCTTAAGGGAAAAAATAAATCATCTCAAGCAAACCTTAAGACAACATGAGGTCACAGTCTGCGCTGTGCAGGAAACAAAATTAGGCGAAGACACCCCCCTATCCATACCTCACTATAATATCTTTCGACAGACATCTCACCAGGCTTACGAGGCTTGGCTTTTATAGTTAACAGCGAAATACCGGTCAAAACCCTAGTCCTTCCTAAATTCGGAAACAAACTATATCTGCACGGTATCCAGGTCAGAATAAATAAACAGTGGATCAATGTGTACAACATCTACGCCCCCCCTAGAGGACTCGAAAACCCCATAGAACAGAATGAATGGAATTACATCTTTAAAACATTAAGCCTGCATAAAGGAATACTTTTAGGGGATTTTAACGCCAAAAACACCCTTTGGGGCTCGCAAACCACCGATGTTCGAGGAAAAATGATTGAGGAGTCCTTAAAGTCCTTTGATAATATCAATCTTCTAAATAACGGATCACCAACTCGGATTGACCCTGGCGGCACAGCTTCGCACATAGACTTAACCATGTCAAACCTAGGTAGTATTCCCTCTTGGGAAACTCTTTTTGACAGCATGGGAAGCGACCACCTCCCCATTTTGGTGACTACCGGAGAATCCACCAACAGAGGGGGCATGAAGCAATTCAAAATGAAGCTTGCCAATTGGCAGCTTTATTATAACGAGGTCGATAAAAACATCCCACAATCAAATAGTAGCGACCCTGTTGCTGACTTCAACCTATTCGCAAACGCCATACTACAAGCAGCGACAAAGGCCATTGCTACTGTCAAAACAATAAATAAGCACTCTAAAAGGGAGCCATGGTGGAACAACGAATGTAAAAAAGTTGTCGAAAATATGAAAAAAACTCTCAAGGATTTCTTCAAAAAAGGCACCTTGGAGAGCCTAAACGCCTATTTAGAAGCTGCCAAAATTTGCAAGCAAGTAATACGTCAAGAAAAAGCCAAAGCCTGGAATGAAATATGCCAAAACTTATCTGCCTCATCAACCCCGGCAAACTGTTGGAAAATTTTCAACTCACTCAGAGTAAAAAGAAATAGCAACCCCCTTAGTGATGACAAGCACAAGGATTATCTAAATAACCTAGTCAAAAGCCAACAACCCGTTCTGAAAGAAATAGAATGCCGAGAACTTAAGGCAACCGATAAAATCAATTTAAAGGAGGTCATCGAAGCCATAAAAACTACAAACGACACTGCCCCTGGTCAGGATCAAATTTCTTATATCTTTTACAAGCATCTCCCAAGCTCAGCCATAAAGTACCTTACGGGAATCTTTAATTGCATTTTGCTTACGGGCAATATCCCGCCCTCTTGGCACAACATTCTAATTCAGCCAATACCCAAGCCTGGAAATGGTGATAGCTTTAGGCCAATCTCTCTCATTAACTGTGCTGCTAAGCTCCTCAACAAGGTATTAAAAATTAGGCTGGAAAAAATATTATTCAAAATGGATATTTTACCTCCCACACAAACGGCATATAGGAAAGGTCTAAGCACCCAAAATAATCTAACCAAATTATTACTGTCAACAATTAATAACATTAATTGTTTGCCAAAAATCCACTCAAATCATATGTATAGACGTAAAGGGGGCTTATGACTCAGTAGTAATACCAACCCTGCAGGACATCCTACTAGAACTTGAAATTCCCCGAGCTTATATCAGGTACTTTTGCAAATTTTTTTACTATAAGGTTTACCACTTAGGTGCACATAAAGTAGTCTGCCCCTCAGGGCTTTGCCAGGGTGACCCGGCTAGCGGAGCTCTGCTTAATATTTACACCCACAAATTGGCGCAGCCATTACAGCACCTAGCCATGGTGTCACAATTTTCGGACGACTTCACCATCACTACCACGGATGAAAACCCGGTAGAAATGAACAGAAAAGCTCAGCAGGCAATAGCCCTATTCAACTCCAATGCTGTTAAATTAGGCCTCAATATCAATTTCTCCAAAACTAAGTCAATTATTTTTAGTAACACCATGAGCCAAAGACAAAAAGAAGATTTTATAATAACCATAGACTGTAATATTATACCGGTGGTTAATAAGCATAAATTCTTAGGCATCATCATTGATGATAAGTTTGAAATGCAAGAACACATGGATACATTGCTAAGTACCTGCTATAGGGAGCTAAACATGCTCAAATTATTAAGCCATAGAAAGTGGGGAATTAAACCGGAAATCGCCTCTCTCATTTATAAAACCACTCTAAGAGCAAAAATAGACTACTCTTCAATCTTTTTCCTTATAGCAGGAGAAAAAAATTTTAAGAAATTTCAAATTTTGCAAAATTCAGCTATTTGAGCAACCTGTAACCTGATCAAGACCACTCCCATAAACTTCCATGCACCTGTTGGCAAACATCACCCCATAAAACCAAGAATATTAAAATATGGCAGGAAGATTCCTAACAAAACTAATAAACACGGACAGAATTATTTCCAAGTTAATCAACCCCTTTTTGGACAATTCGCATAGCTCTGGGCGGCGTAAGAAATACAAACTTCTACAAAACATGGTGGAGGAAATAATTGACAATCTACAGAATGTAGCAATCAACCTAAGGCAGGTTTATATAAGCGGTCCGAGCTGCAATTACACAAATCTTTTTAAAGCAGATATACCCGGCATCAAAAAGGCTGATCTGAACCCACTGGAAATCAAACAAACTGCAAGTCAATATATCGCTACGGAATACCCGAAAAGCAAATTCATCCATGCCTATAGTGATGGGTCCTTCACTCAGGACGGGGTAGGCTGCGCCTTCATGATAAACAGCTCCCAGCCCAAACTACTAAAATTGCCCAAATATGTATCGGTATTCACAGCAGAGCTCACAGCCATAGCTCAAACCATACTAGAAATATCAAAACTCAACCTTAGAAACAAGAACATAGTAATCTTTACGGATTCTAAATCTTCAGTCGAAATATTAAAAAGCACTAGTACATCCGATTGCTACCACAACAACCACACGGTAGACACCATACTCAAAGAAATATTAAAGTTACAAAAGGTAAACATCCTTGTAAGTGTGCTATGGATACCAGCTCATGTTGGAATGGAAGGGAATGAACTGGTTGACAGAGCTGCAAGAGAGCAACTACATTAGAGGTAACCAGCAACGTTCAAATACCACTCCAGGAAACAAACAATTACTTTAATATTAAAGCCATCAAGCAGTGGCAGGAATACTATGATCTCAATATATCTAAGCAAAAAGGGCTATGGCTACACTCAATTCTAAAACAAATTAATACTAAGCCATGGTTTCAAAAATGTTACTTTGCCAAAGCACATAACCACCAGAATAAATAGAATATTAACTGGGCACGGAAAGCACCAAAAATTCAAATTTATAATGAAGATTGAGTCTGACCCGTACTGCAAAAAATGTCAACTTAATGAAGTCCAAGATATGGAACACATATAGCAAATTGTCCATACAACCGAAAGGCGCGGAAAGAGATCAATGATAAATATCAAGTTAACTTGGCACTAAACCCAGGCCAAGCCATAAATAAATGCATCACAAATATTGACTTTTTAACAGCGCTTGCTGCACTGACTGATGACTTCGATTTATAACCTTAAAACAAAGTCTAGGATAAATAAACAAATAATTAATATTCTTAAATAATTTAATTTAATATAAAAAAGCTTTTGAATTGCTTGAGATAACAGCCTTTTTCCCTTTTTTTTCTAAAAAAAAATATTATTTTCTTAAAAAGCTAAATTGCTTAAAATACAAAAGACCCTCGTATGAGAGAAAAAATTAAAAAACAAAACAATCTTGTTAACTGATCCTTTTTAAAAATAAAAAATATAAAAAAAAGCCATTACATACACTAGAAGTAATGGTATACAGATAGACATGTATATATTGTGTGTGAGTGTGCAACTAGTTATTTCCATGCACGATTTGGTGTAAGTAAGTGGATGTTATTTTAAGTGAAAACACATGTGAGAATGCAGTGTGTGTGTGTGAGTCTGTAGGTGTATATGCGCGAGATGCATGAGTGTGCATGTAGGTGTGTGTGTACCTGTATGCACATAAATATGTATTGTGAGAGTAGGTGTATGTGTATGAACGCATATGCAGTGTGAGTATCACTGCATACATTAGTTAAAATATGAAAAAGTGTATGTGTCTGCATGTTGTGCATTCACTCGCGGGCATTCAATGTGAGAGTTCATGTTCCTATGTGTGCGCATATTCATTGGCGCCTGGCACCTATATATACAGCACTATAGCATTTGTATACTACCAAACTAGCGTAATTGTAAATAATATAAATATAAAATTGTAAATAGTTGTGCATAAACCTTAGCTTTTAGGACCAAGAAATGCTAGTTGTGCAAGGCAGCATAAACCAGGCTTGGCGGTGAAAGACCCTAATTTCATTATATTTTAAACAAAGTAAGAAACATAAAAGCACTCTATAAACTTAATTTTCTTTATTTATTTATTTATTTAATTTTTTCTTTTTTTTCTTCTAATAATAATTTTTAATGACAATCTGTCACAAAGATAGAGTTATCTCTATCAATAATTAATTGTTAAAACCCCTTTTGGTTTTTTTTTTTATTTTTTTTTATTACTTTCATATGTCAAAACCAAACAGATAAACTCATCATCAAAAATTTAAAAATAAAACAAAATAAAGGACTTTAACTAGTTTCTTAATAACTTTTTTCCTTGTATTTTTTAGTACTTTTTTTTTAGTTAATTTGTATTTTTGTAGTACAGTACCTTTGTATTGTTTTTTTAGTTAAATTTTTTTTTTTTTTCTTCCTTTCTGCTTATCTTACATTTTGTTACTTTATTATTACCAATGAAATCATAGGTCAAAGCAAAACCAAACTAAATATAAAAAATAAGCATACCAATTTTGAATAAATTAAAAAAGTGAAAGAAAAAGAAATATGTACAATACAAAGATTAACCAAATTTAAATTCTATCTAACTTCCATTCATATCGACTTTGCCACCTCAGCAAGAAGCACAGCACATATCAGAAGAAAATTCAAGAAGCGACAACAGAAGTCCACACCTCTACCAAAGAAAAGTTAACAATACTTCAACAAAGAAAAATAAAACAATATTATTCACTAAAACAATAAGAGTCCTCTTATTCAGTTATGGACATTAAATACGAAACAAACAACAAAAAACATAGTTCACTGTTTACGCTTGCGTGCGGTGTTTTATTTTATTTTAAGTTATTTTTATTAGTCATTTTAACTAAACTCGAATGTTGTTTATCAGCTGAAGTATTAGTTTTACTTAAAATGTTTATTATTAAAGTGTTTATGTGAGGTTTATAAAGATATAGCGGTCTAATTTGCAGTTAGGAAAAGTTCTTTTGTTTGGACTTGCATCGATAGGCTTTTTGAATTTTATCATTACTTGAGTGTGATATTTGTTTAGATATAATTTTAGTTTTGTTAATAAACGAATTAGCAGTTTCTTAAAATGCAAATTTAATTTAATATGACTTTGATTTATGTTCGTGGTGTATAATATCCGATTTTAATGTTATGATTAAGGTTAAGTTCATGGTTTACATTAAATAGGTAGTTATTATCCTTTTCTCTTATTTATACCGATTTTGAACAACTTTTATTGAGTTATCATGAACCAAACCGCTCAGTACAGAGGTACCGGGTCTATTTCCCACCAACTACATCCAAATCAAACCCAGCACTTACAGACTGGTTTTGTGTCCAGATTTCCTACGACGAATTTAGATAATTTAAACAGTGTAATGATTCCGACCATTTCATCTCACCAGGAACATATTCATTATCAAATCATGCCTCCTGTTACAAATAGTAGGAACAAAATAATGGTGGATGTGTCCACTATGACAGACCCCGAGGAGGATGAACAGAATGGTGCCAATTGGCAAAATGTGAACGTACCATCTAATACCAAAGTAGCCGAGTATTTATCGAGTTTACGTCAATTTCTTAAGGTTTGTATTATTTTAAACATTCTTGCATGATTATGCTTTAATCCTAAAATTTGATTTAATAGTACTTATCAATAGAAATCGAGTATAATCTATAAATAACTTAAGTAATCAACAATCAATTGGTAGAAGTATAATATGCAATACATATGCTAAAAAGTGATTAGAAGTTCTGTAATTTTTTACAGCACATTAATCATGCAACATCTTTATTTTTGGCCCTTATCCTTCTGTCATGTAGCATTTATAAATCATAAGTAGTATATCTTATTAGGTAAACTCACTCAGATTTAGACAAGGTCTATTACTGAGAATGGATTAATTAATGTTCTCTAAAAAACTCTTTTTTTTAAGCTATTTGAAAAACTCTATTCAAGTCAAAATACAAACTGATAATGACAAATTTATCTGTCTATGAAATTTCACAAACTGACATTAATACTCCCCTTAGTTGTGCAGTTCATAGATCAGATACTCCCATTTTCCCACAAAACTCCTTCAGCCTAGGCGCATGCAAAGGTTTCGTTTAAAAGATCTGCAATCAGTTCTTGCGTAGATACTTGTGCGATTCCAATGGCACTTTCTGTAGCAAGTTCTCTGACGTAAAAATGCCGGAGACAAATATGTTTTGTACGCTTGTGGTATTCAGGATTTTGTGCTGATTTTATAGTAGCTTCATTATCTACTTGAAGCATTTGAAGTTTATCTTTGAGTTGTCCAAATTAATTTAATATGTTCTTGAGGTAGACTATCTCTCTCGCTCCCTCACTTGCTGCTATTATTTCAGCTTCAGTAGTAGATACCGCTACTAACGGTTGATAGGACCTCCAGAATTTAAACACACAACACCTGATGTTGATCTCACAGTTTCAGCGTCATTACTATGGTCTGCTTCACTAAAGCTCTCTAAGCAATCCCTTTTGTAACCATTCTTATATATAATTTTATAATTGATGGTTCCCTTAAGATACCTTAGTATTATTTTACCTGAATTTTATTTTGTTTTGTAGGATTTTCCAGGTTCCTAGATACAACTCTTACTGCATAGGCAATATCTGGTCTAGTGCCAGTACCTAAATACATAAGTGCTCCCACCATTCTTCTATAAGGGAAATTATTGAGGTCTGTTTTTTCTTCTGCTGTCTTTATTTCTAAATTTGAGATTACTGGAGTTGAAACAGGTCTACAAGTACTCATACCAAACTTGTCTAAGAGTTTCTTGATGTATTGGGTTTGGCTCAGTTTGACACTTTCATCTGACTTTTCTATTTCCATGCCTAAAAAAAAGATGCAGATTTTTCTGTAATTTTAAATTCTTGTTTTAGTTCACTAATAAATTGTTTTAAAACTCTTTTGTCTATTGCTGCGACTAATCCATCATCTACGTACAGTGCAAGGTAAATTTTCTTCTCTCCTCTCTCTTTTTTATAAATAAGCAGCAATCAGCTTTACTCTTGACAAAACCAATATTCTCTAAATAATCACTGATTTTGATGTTCCAACATCTGGGTGCCTATTTTAATCCGTATAAGCTTCTCTTTAATCTACATACTTTTCCAGAACCATCATTAAATCCATCAGGTTGTTTCATATAGATTACTTCGCTTAAGGATCCGTATAGTAATGCTGTTGCAACTTCAAATTGAACAAAAATTAAATTTTCATTAGCAGCTACACTAAGAAGTGTTCTAATAGTACTACTTTGAGCTACTGGAGAAAAAGTATGTTCAAAATCAATACCTTTCTTCTGAGTAAATCCCTTGATTACTAATTTTGCCTTGAACCTATCTATACTTCCGTCTGGATTGGTTTTAATTTAATAAACACGACGACAAGGAATAGCTTTCTAACCAGGAGGCAAATCTTCCATCTCCCAAATAATCTTTTCTTTCAAAGAGTTCATTTCTATCTCCATTGCAGCATATCAGTCATCTTTGTGATTTGATGATATTGCCTCTCTGAAATTTTCAGGTTCTTTAATATCACAAACTAATGACAGTATATTTGATGTGTGATATGCTTCAGGATTCACAGCTTGTTCCCATTCATTTTTAACATCTTCAGTTTTCTTAATATTCTCTTCATGAAACCCATAAAACTCATTATTATACCTCTTTTTTTCTTACTCTCTTCATCAGGTATAGGTATAGATATCAGTACATCAGATTCTTTTTGTGGTTGTAAAATCAATTCTTCAAAAATAACATTTCTTGATCTAACCAAACTCTGTAACCTTTGTTTCCATCATAGCCAACTAAAATTCCTTATGATTTCTTATCTAGCTTACGTCTTCTTTGCTTAGGAATATGAGCAATGAGCATATCAAGTTGACCCAATTATTCTAAAATGTAAAGTGTACTTGTATAGCCCACCAAACCTATTCCTGGCTCCAAAGACTTTAAAATCTTTACTTATTGATAAACGACAAGTTTTTGAGTAAGAGAAAAATTTACTTCTAGGATTCTTATCCTGAGCGGCCAGTACTGAAAAAAGATTTTTACAAATTTTAGGTACATACCAAACATCAGAAAGTTTTAATATAGTCCATTGTCCTCTATAAGCTACCTTAATCTCTATTGTACCTTTGCCAAGAGCTTCAATGTTCTCTCCACTAGCTGTGCTTACTCCAACCTGGTAGAAAATGGTTCTTAGTCTAGAAACAGATGTTTCCTATTATTACAATGAGACGTGGCTCCGTTGTCCACCCACCATTGATCTTCTTCATTCTCACCAATCATAACTTGAGATGTAGTCATACTGTTTGAAGAATTTGAAGTTTCACTTGCCTGTGCTGTACTTTGTCCTGGTTTAGGTCTCCCATCTTGGATCCACTTGCGACACTGACGTACCAAGTGTCCTTTTTTAAAGCAATAGTTCCAAGTTCTAGGTCTAGGCTTGAAATTATTCGTAATGCCTGACTTATTGTTTGTGGCCAATGTTTCTTGGGGACATGTACCACCACTACTATCTTTGTTTACTTTATTTGCTAACGCCTTTTCATAAGCATACAACTGGTTAGTTAAGTTATCCAATGTCCTGTCTTCTTTTGACATCAGTAACCAGCTCGATTTAAAAGAAAAATATTCCTCTGGGAAATAATTACCCAATATCTTACATATTATAAACATTTCTGGCAATGAGTTCTTAATATCTTTACTTACTTCTTCTTTCAATCTACCCCATAAGTTTTTAATTTTTGACAAATGTGTTGCTATGTCATCTTCTAATTTTTTCTCAAAGCTAAAAAATCCAGAGTAAGATCGTATATTTTGTATTCTGAGATTCCATCGAACAGACGATGTAGTTCTAGCCACACTTCTCTGGAAGATGTAAATCTCATTATTTTTTCTAATGTATCTAGTGTCATATTTGTTGTCATAACAAGTAATGCATTGCGATCTATTTTGTAAAAATTTTCCAATTCATTGTTATGAACATCAATTTGATTTTGGGTAGCTCTTTCAACAAGTTCAGGTTTTACCACCTTACCTGTGATTATGTCAAGGGCACCTGGTATACTTCTTAAACTTATGTGCGCCTTGTACTTTCATGTTGCCCAGTTGGTCTTCCCTTCCAGTAATCCAATGTTACACACTTTGGATGCTTCCATTGTATCTGGGCCCGTAACCAATTAATGTTCTCTAAAAAACTCTTTTTTTAAACTATTTGAAAAACTCTATTCAAGTCAAAATACAAACTGATAATCAATGAGAAATTTATCTGTGTATGAAATGTCACTGACATTAATAGGATTGAACAATATTAACAATCTCTTTTGGAATTATAAAATAGACTACATTTTTTTGATACTTTTCAATATTTGTTTGATAGTACCTGTTTGTTATTAATATTTTATTAACTGTTATTTAACTATGAAGGTTGGGGGATGGGAAACTAACTACAATCTTTCCCTATTGCGCTTTTTAATTTAAGTATGTGCTTAATTAATCTAATATGCATTTATAGATACATTATTAGATACATTATTTATGAGGCGCCTAGTTAAAAAAGACAGAGTATAATGATTCTTTGAATTATGATGTTCAACTTTTTGATCAGCCTTTAATTCTTTTCTTTATTTGGATGTGATCCTGTTAATGTAACTTTTTAAATGCTCTTGACAGAAGGTGGAACCTATTATAATTTTTGTATCATTCTTTTTAGGTATTTTTTATTTGTTATATTTTTTAGTCTGCTACCCCCCCCCCTAATTCTGGCAGTAAAAGCATATGATGATTCAAAAGCATTATTTAAAATTCAAACCTTGCATTATGCTCAAATGTTTTGCTCATTTTCAACTAGATAGTCTTATTGACTTGATTCATTCTTGCATTTTCTTTATGCCAAATTATGATGACAATCTCAAATAGATTTATCTACTGCTTATTACTTTACTATTACTATGGTTAATTATTATTTATTCAACTATATTAAAGCATTAGTCTTCATCTTAAAAATTACCCTTTATTCTTTTAGGAATGGCTGACCAGTCAATCACTACTTTAAATGTATTTATTTATTGTTATTAACACCACTATTTATTATGTTGTATTACTATTTATTAGTGTTATAATTTAACTAAATTATTGAAAGTTGAAAATTTACTGTGATTGACTTGAGAGAAAGAAAATGCTTATAGGGAATGATCTATCAGCAAATTATGCTTATGAGGTTATTTTTATTTTTAGTAAATTTCCAAAAGAAATGTAGGCTAATGAGGTTTAGGTCATAAAAAGGGGAGGGACCCAATAATTATATATGTATGCATTTCTATCGGACTCTATAACTCAATAACTTTTATGAATCAAAATGAAACTTGATACAATTAAATGACAAAAATTTATTGTTTATGAAATGGTCATTAACCCACTGTAATGACTCAGCAAAAAGTGTTAAAGATCACTACATAAGACCAAACTTTTAAGTAGGGTAAACTTGAAGACCAAGTTAAATTTAATTATGAGCTCTACTTCTAATTTTTTGGTCTGAGATGTATAATTTTATGTAAAATATTGGTTTTTTGAGTCAACATACTTGGAGCATATCATATATTTGAAAATTTGCTAATACCTCGGCTAAGAGCCACTTACAAAACCTATAATTCTACTAACTTATCGAGGACAACAACCATGTTGCTGCGGAATAATCCCATGAAGAGATGTTAAGCAGTGACCACTCTAATCACCAAAGTAGGTGATGGACTGCTACAAAATAATAAATGAACTTACAGTCAAGATATTTAACCCTTTTCTATTAATCAGCCATTTAATCTAGAGGGACGTTATGAATAAAAATTATTTGTATGCTCTTTTTAATAAGTTATCAGTACTCTTTTTCTTTTCTTTTTTTGGGTTTTTTATTTAGTTTATTTAAATATTTGATCTTGCTGGCAATTTTTGTTTTGGTAAGAAAAAAAGCATTGTATGGAGTTATATTTGGTTTCCAGTTGTCGACACCCAATGAGAAGCCTCCCAAAAAGAAAAGACAGCTGGGTGATGTGAAGATAATGACAGGAGCCGATGGCACAAGATTATTTTGTTGTCCTGAGTGTCACGTTGCTTATCCTGATAAATCTTTATTAGAACCTCATTTAGCTGGACATAAGATAGAAAGGAGATGGTTGTGTGGAGTTTGTGGTGCTGGGCTTAAGAGAAAGGATCATTTAGATCGCCATCAGTTGTGCCATACAGAAGAAAGACCATTTGTGTGTCATGCTTGTCCAAAAGCTTTTAAAAGAAATGAACACTTGACACAACACTACATGACGCACTCGGGCGAGAAGGCACAGGTGTGTACTGACTGTGGAAAGGCATTCTATCGGAGAGATCATCTCCGTAAGCATTTAAGAAAGCACATGTCAGCCTGTACAACCTTCCCCCCACCACCACAACCTAACTTGACATCCTAGGTCTTAACTGACCTTCAGGTATGTCTCCTTAACTAGAGACTACCATACCATCTTGATGTTAACTGTTATTTTATAAAAATCACTTTTTCTTTTTTATTTATTGTTATGCAGTTGTATTATTACATTGTGGCTTTATCGAGAGCATATAAATTTTACTTTGAACTTAAGAGTCACAAATGATAAGAGACCAATAAAATCAATAGCTGCTCAGAAATATTGTGTCTTGTAAAAAGCTACAATTTGGTAACATGACTATAGTTGTATTGTATGTGTCCTTTTTAGTTTTAGTAAATTTGTCAGGTCTGTTTGGTAATTAACTCTTATGTTAAAAAATCTTACTTGCTGACGTTGCTAACATCTAAAAGAAATAAATGTTTGCCTCTATAAAAAGTAAATAACTAAGCCTAAGACAAACTGTCAAAGCTTGTGATCCAAGTTACAGCTATTATAATAATAATAATAATAATAATAAAAATAATAATAATGCCCGTTTAGAGCCTTGCGGCTCATCAGGGATAACCCCTGCGGGAACCACCTCGGGTGGTAGTAGCAACCGTTACGCTCAAAGTGTATTCTAAAGCTGGCGATAATTTATCTAAACTATAATCTTCTATAAACTGAGAGCGCAACCTGGGATGCGAACCCCAGACCTCCGTGGGTGTCAAAGGTCAGTGTAAAGACTAGCGCCTTTACGACCTCAGCCACGGAGGCGGTCGGGCTTACTTAAATGTTCATTTTATAGGAAAAGTGTAGACTTCTCAATATTAGATTTTGGTACGTTAGTTTGTCCTTAGTTTTTCTCAGGGTAATCAACTAGATTCTAACTGTTAGGATTGAGGCTGATCCATCAACTGTGTAATTGGGATGGTCTTAACATCTGTTTTTCCCTTTTATATTTACATTGTAAATGTTGTCCAACAGACCTGCTTAACACTTCTATGTTATGTAAATCTAATAAGCTCTGATCAATAGTAATATACATTACCGGGACATTACTGTGCCCTGGGTTTTTTGTTCTTATTTATTTTATAAATCTTTTATCCTTTTAGATTTATTTAATGTTGTTTTTGGCATTTAATTCTTTTTTATATTTGTTTCTCTGAATCTTGCATTGTGAACCACTTGAATGACAGTTCAGTTTTCTATATTAATATTAATAAATGTAATTAGTATGTATATGTATGCTCTATTTTATTTATTAACAAATTAATTTTTTATTGCTTTTTTAACCATGATTTTCTGAATATTGATCTTCTCTTGTAATGAGTAATAATGATTGTTTATCTGTTATTTTTAAAATGTATATAGACTGTTTATAATTTTACCTTGTGTATAATTTTTAAAAAGTGAGAAAGGGCACTGATAACTTTTAATTAAGTAGAATTTTGATTACTTAACACTATCTCAAAACCACTCTAAATTTATTTTGATTTTCTCTGTATCTATTTGTATTATTTATAGGCAAACTAAAAAATGTATACTTGTATTTTATTTATTTTTAACTTCAGAGCTCATTAGATTATAATGGGTAACCAGAAGTGATAGGGTAGCTTATCTCTTTCCATAAAAAAACTCATTGATACGTAGCAAATCAAAAACACAAAGCATGTTGCATGTGTGCATTTAGTAGTATTGCTATGACAGTAAAACCATTATACATTTTTACTTTTTTCACCTACTGCCATACGTGGAAATGGAAAATAATTGGGTTTATCCTAAAAATCTGAAACCAAGATTTCATCAGAGTTATAAGTTTTAATAGTTTTTAAGATGTTCTTGAGGGATTTTTATCATGATGACTGTGTTTGTCTGTATCCTGCATATATCTTGCTAAGTTTATTCTAGAAAATTGAAACATAACATAAAAATCATTATATTAGTCTTTTGTGCTGCTGGTAAAAATGCTTGAACATCATCAACCTACTTTGCTGAGTCATCAAATGTGGATAATATAATAGCCAAGTATAATATCTTATATATTTGGTTTGTGTTACTTACAATTTATAAAAGAGAGAGAATAATAAAACAGAGCTTAGTAGAACTTGCCTGTTATAAATTAATTATTATTAAAGAAAAACTTCTGTTTTAGACAAGCTCATTTTTTAAACTTAGTGGACTTTTTTATGTGCTATTTTGATGTTCATTTATTTGGAAAGTTTATCTTTCTAGTTATTTTGAAAGGAAATAATTATTGGACTGGCATTATAGGGCTATAGCCTTCATAAATTTTAATCTTATTTATTTTGACACTAAAACAAGCTGCTAATCAGGCTTAAAAATTATAGGAGCATATAATATTACTGTTTTAGCTAAAGTGTTCTCAAGTGAATTCCACGTCCATTCATATAAATGTATATTGAGAAAACACCATTATAATAATAATAATAATAATAACCATTTATTGCATTAAAAACAACCAGAGAAAGATATTTCTTTTTACATTTTTTGCAAATCAGCACAGAGCTGTGGTACCCTTCTGAAATTAAAACTTAGGGAAAGACTCAATTTCAGTCAGGTCTTAAAGTTAAGAACAATTTTATTTTACTTGTTTGTTTATTCTTAAATTATTTGACTATAATTAGACAACAAAAAGTTTTTAATTACTTATTATTAGCTTCCATGTTTACCATAGATTAACTAAAGAAAGAAAAGATAAAACATTCTGAACAATAAAGAAAAAATAAAAATAAATCATTCCACATAAGTTTAAAATTATTTAGCATAATAAGTAAAACACCATTGGACAGATTTATATATCACAAATATTTGTTTCTAATTTTTTATGATTTTTTTTTAAATTTGAAGTGACGTCATTACGATATGTCGTGTTGGAATAACCTCTTAATGTTAACAGTTGTTCCTCTCATAGGACTTAATTTTTGTTTCAAGTTGTATTATAACTGGATCAGTTCTTTGACATATTTTTTAAAAAATGCATTCATACTCTCATACATATTTATATTTCAATTTTTGGGATCAGTATGAAATAAGTAGGTGTTATGTTTTATTGCTCATGCAATGCTTGTTCTTTCTTGTAGAAAGTTGGGTAGCACTAATGTATAAACAGGGTCTCCTTGACCCTGGAGTAGAGGCTTTATTACATATTCTACCATTTACTATTTCTGTACATTTTTATTTTTAAATAAAGCATTCTCATTCTTATTTTTTTAAATGGGTCTTAAGAATAGCTTAAGCTTTTAAAGATAGCTTAAGAACATGGATATATGTTGGATTTTTCTTTGATTTTACTATTAATGCAAATGTAACTATAGTGATACTGGTCGAAGTTATAAACAGCTTGATGGTGATAAAAATTGGTATCTACAAATTATAGAAAACTTTTAAATTTATTTATTGTAGCCATTTTACAAAAACATTTAAGACATATATGTTACATCCGAAGTGGTTAATGTGGTTATTATGCATAAATCCAGCCATTATGCATAATTTGGCTCAAAGCCATTATGCCAGATTTGGTCAATGTGAAAAACTTAATTTATCACTTTATCTTGCTATTATGCATTATATCTAACCTTATTGGTCAAAGTGATAATAAACACATAAAAACTATGTTTAAGGACACTTAAGTCGACCACCAGTAATTATTTTTTTGGTAATCGTCTGGCATGTATTTTTAACTGATTACCGATATTTGTTTTCTACAGTAACTTTAAACAGTTGAATTGAAGCATACTATAACATGGATCACTTCTCAAACTGCATCATATCATGGAAAATTGTATACCAATATTGCTGAATTCCATTAAGTTTCCCCAAACTTTGTTTTCCCATCTAATATATTAGAAGTGATGAATTCTGGTGTACCAGTGAACTTATTCTTAATTATAAATGTGATTACCCATTTATAAGGGTATTCTGTTTGGCATGCATAAGGACTATTAAGTCCTTTTGCATGCCAAACGATAGTTCAGGAAAGATTTTCTGGAATTCAATTATATTGGCACAGTTATTGCCAGACGATTACCAAACAAATAGTTGGATATTTGTTAGTGGGAGTAGATAACAATTTTCAGTGGCGTAGCCAGGGGGGGCTGAGGGGGCTTCAGCCCCCCGAAATGTTTACATAACCTAAACCCGCAATAAATATGTGAAAAAAATAAAACCTATAAAAAATATATAAAAATAATAAATAAATAAAAAAATAAAATAAGTAATAAATTGTGCGCAAGACACCTAGGAAATGTTAAGAGCGGTAAGAGAGCACCGCTCTGGTAAGTGCTTCACATTAAATTCTTTATATATATATATATATATATATATATATATATATATATATATATATATATATAATATATATATATATATATATTTACATATACAATTTTTAACATTCAGCCCCTCCCGAAATTAAATCCTGGCTACGCCACTGACAATTTTATAGTGATAGCTCCACATGAAGCTGAGTTGATGAAGATTATGTATTTGAAAAGTTCCACCCTGTTTAAGTTATATGTATAACTTAAATTGACACCCATAATCAATAGAAAAGCAAATGATTACTTAATGAGAATATAATTAAAAAATAATAATACTTATAAAAATTATGTAATCTAAAGAATACCTATAAATAATTATTAAATATTTTTAATTATTATTTATAATAAACTTCAGTATTCTCGTCTATTATAATTTTATAAAATTAAACAATTTATGATTACATAATAAGAAAAAAAATATTAAAGATGATAAAGCACTGTTAAAGATTGATAAAGAATCACAAATTAGTAAACACATGTTTTCCTGTACTTCACAATTATTGCCTTCAGAGGGAAGAGGACAACCCCCCCCCCTCCTCTTTTTATCACATTATCCAACTTGATTATAGTCAAAGTAATCATTTTTAAAAATATATATCACATTAGCCATTTTGTGTTAGATATTATGCATAATGGCCAGCCAAAGTGATTAATTAATAACTTTGGCCAACTGTTTGAGTCATTATGCATAATGACTAGATGTTATGCATAATATCCAATTTATCACTTTGGCTCATTATTATTATTATTATTATTAAAAACTAGTTTTAGGCAACTGAAACTTTCATTGATTAGAATTATGTTGGTGAGCTAATGAGTAATTTTATGTCTATACTTTGTTGCTTATTTCTTCTTAGAATCTAGTTCTAGTTTCTTTCTGGTTTATCATCCCTTGTTTATAGCATGTTTATTGTCAGCAAACAAGCAATTATTGTGCTACGTATGTAATACTACTGCATAGTTTGAATTATATTATATATCCTACCATTATTTAATTTTTTATTTATTTTCAGGATGCCGATGGATCTAAGTTTCGAATGGATGTAACTGGCAGTGGAACACTGGGTGGAAGTAGTGTCTTAGGAAGTGTTAGTGGGGTTGGTAACACTGTAGGATTGGTCTCCAATGTTAAAGCTACCAATAGACGTGCCAAAGAACGAGACCCTAATGACATTGAACATCGACCCTATGGATGTGCACAGTGTGGTAAGGCTTTCAAACGCAACGAACATTTAGCTCGACATATTGTAACCCATTCGGGGCTGAAACCTCATGCTTGTATACACTGTGGTAAAGCATTCTATCGTAAAGATCATCTTATTAAACATACTCAATCTCATAATCAACCACCTAAACCTAAATTACCATCGTTACCATGAGATCACAATAAGGCATCTTTTGCCTCTGAAATGTCAATTTTCTTTTAAAAGCTTTTTACTTACAAACAAATATCTTATTATTAAGGCAATGTAACCTAGAGGGTTGAGAAAATGTACTTACAAAGATTTATAAGAATACAGTTGTTCATAAGTTGAAGTCATAATGTCTTCCCTTTATTGTAATATTTAAAGTTATTTTTATTTAATCCTCTACTTATGTAAGTACTATTGTCTTAAGATATCAACATATTTTTTACATTAACCAAGTTTTTAATTAAAATACTTTGAAGTTTATTTCAAGTTGGGTAAGTGTAATTGAATTGGAAATCTTGGTTTTAGTATCATATAAATGGGGGGGGGGGCAAGCTTGTCTTAAAACTTTATAGTTGCTTTGAATTGTCAAATTCTGGCTAATTATTATTCTAAAAATGAACATTTAGAATATCTTTCTCTGACAGCTCAGACAATTCATGAAGAAGGTTGCATATGATATCCATTTGTGTGATTTAATTGTTTAAATTTTTTTGGTGGAAATTAGCTAAAAACTTGATTATGTACAAACCAGGAACTTCATTCCGCTCTTAATTTGTTTCCTGTACTGTCAGAGATGATAAACAAAGTTCAGATTACAAATGGTCAATATGATAAAAGGCCATACAAAATATTTAAAATTTAAGGTATGCTTTTTTAATAAATGTGCTAAAAATTATATTTAAGCATTTTTTGAGTGTGTATTTATTTTACTGTGCTAATCTTCTTGGTGGATTTTATTTATTTTATTTTTAATCCAAAAAATTAGTGTAAGTAGCACACATTTTTTAATGTATTATAAATAGATGTATTTATTTATTTAAAGTTCATCTGAAAGAAGCTCATGTATTGAAAATGTATTTTAATTTCTTTTACTATACTGTTCTAGTCAATTTTGTTCTTATTATCATGTTCCGCTACTGTTATTCTACTCATTAATGTGTTAAAATATATGTTATTGATTATATTTGTACTTGAATGAAATAGGATTTGTAATATTAACTGATTATTCATGGGATTCATTTGTAGATTGTGATGGGATACTAATTTTTATATGACTGTTTCGCTGATGATAAATTAAAAATTAGTGCAAGTAGCACCAATTTTTTAATTTAGATAGTAGTAGCAAAAGACTTCTACCTTTTAATACTGACATATGAATTAAATCAAAATATCGGGATAAATTGCGAGTGATATACCTTTTCAATATTTGTTTAAACTTTCTTAGTCCTTGATTAGTATTTAAATATTGAATACTACTAATTTATAACAACAAAAAATATCTTAATGTATTAAAATTTGAATTTTATGAGAATTACAAAAAAGATAGGGGAAATTTGAGAGTACGTCCCTTTAAGACAGTTATTTAGAGGTTGAAACTAATTGATTTAGATTAATTTTGGTGTGCTTGTAACATTTAATTTAGCAGAAGAAAGATCTAAATAGTATTATTATCTATTATTATAGTACTATTACCAATTATCAGCTACCAATTATTGATCTAGACAGTTATATATTATTTAATATGTTTTGTTGCAGTAATTATTTTCTTTGTTATTTATACTTAACAATGACATAAAATTGGTAGTCTAGCGAGGCGACAGGGTAATGTTATGGCTGTTTGCTGAATCCCATGATGAGCTTTAACTGATTAAAATATATATCAAATAATAATTTAGACTTTAGACCACCAACATCTCTGTTCTAAAATTCTCCTTTTTTTTATTTTTACATTTTATACAGAAGTAGTTTATTTATTTTGAAATATATCCTTAATTTTTGATTTATTTTAGTCAGTATATTCTAAATGCAACTAACTTTAATTATTGATAAACTTTTTTCAGTTTAATGTTTTATTTGTTCTTTTTTAACTTTATAGTTATAGTAGGCCAGCTGTTTTGTATCCTTCATTTCTCATTTTTCAAAATAGTTTTAGTGTAGATACTTGTATTACATTTTGCTAGATAGTACTTTATTAGAGACAAACTGTTTGATTGTTTAAATTATATGTGTGATGTTTTTTAACATATTATTGTCATAAAAATTATATGTTACCTTAAAATAATTTAATAAATTTTTAAAATATTTAATATTTTTTATAAATATTTTAAATGTTTTCATCCAATAAACAACTTGATTTAAAAAAAATAGTTATAAACTTATCAAGGGAGAAAAGTAAGTTTTTGCGCCCTGAGCAGTTAACTTGATACTTGAGGCCAAGGCTGAAGGAACCAGAATATTTAAATCTGATGCTTGGAAAGGAATTTATTTGGTTTTCTCAGAAACTATTAAGTTAACCCTCTACTAAACTAATTACTGCTCAAGAGCAATGGTTTTTTTCTCTTTTGATAAGTTTAAAATATTAGCTCCAGGAGGAAGAGGATAATATAAAGCTAAACTAATTGTTAAGATTGCAGAGCTTGTCACTTTTCTCTCTACAGACTCAGACTTAAATAAGTGTCTCTTTTCTCAATCAGGTATTAGAGTGCACTTTTTTCTCTTCTGGAGGAAAATATATTTTCATTACTTTTCTTAATTCTGTGCCAGTTTATTCTGTGATATTCTACTTTTTAAATACTTTAAAAGATTATATATTTTAACCTATTAATAATTCTGTATTCCCCTTAATTGATTAATTAGCAATCACTTTGATGAGGCATATTTTTTAATTCATTGGCTTTAAATAAATTTGGATTAGTTAGACTAGGTATCAATTACCTAAATGCAAAAACCCAAAAGAGAACCTGGTTTTATAAATAACTTAAAGTCAAAAAAATATAAGTCACACTACTGAAAATAATATGTATTAGCAAACCACTATCAATCTAACAAAGACCATTATCAGTGCTAGTCATACAAAAAATATTATGAATCAATGAAGTTAAACAAATGTTCAGAGTCAATATTTTTATTTTTTAATAAAATACTCTTTTATATATTTAGAGAAGTAAAATTTGAGGTTTAATTTAGTTGTCCAATAGTTGAAAGTAGATTAGTTATCATATTGTTTTCTTATTTCTACATATAACTTGTTCTACTGTTAACTAGTTAGCTTGTTTATTCACCTTACAGCATATAAATAATAATGTGTGGAGTTTCATACTTATAGTGTCTACAATCTTTTTTTAGTTCTCATTTATATATTTTGATTTTTTAGTAGGAATCTTGTTACAAATTTAAAGTATTTGAAACTTTATGATCTCTTTTTATTTTATTGACTGTTTTTTTATTGAAGCTTTTGTTGGTTTTTTCCTCCTTAATTAATCTTTATACTCATAGCTTGGACAAAAGAGAGATTTTTTTTAAGATAAATTGGGGGTTTTTTGAGTAAGGTAATGTCATTCCTTTCAAAGTAATAACAATATTTGGATATTATTTTTAACACAAATTGTTGCTACTTAAATTACCTTGCTCAATGCACAGTTGTTATTAATTAGCGTTTTTTATTACCAACAGCTTTATTATTAAGGGCATTATATTATTTTTTCTTTTAAAAGTAAAGATTTATTTTATTATATTAATATTATTTTTTTATAAATATTTTCTAGTCTTATAATTTTCTTTTATTGTGCCATTTATTCTTTTTAGCATTACTTTCAATAATTTGAGTAAGAATGAAATGTCACAACGCTTTTTATCGTTTGATATTAATGCAATAATTTTAGTGTATCTTTTAATTTTTTATTCATACTTATGATTTTTGTAACGCATGCTTTACCTTTAATGTAGTCATTGTTCCACAATCATCATGCCATTATTTGATTCATTTGAGACTACCTTAATTTTTTTATGTTCATAGTATTATTAACACCAAATACATGTTTATAATTATCATATTGTGCCCTCCCCCTTTCCCCCTGGAAAAACAATTTTCCCTCTACCATTTATGACAACAATCTCATTAACAATTTTTTAAAATTTAATTTAACATGAATGTGAAACTCTTCTTGAAAATTTTAGTAAGGTAAAAATTGGAAGTTGTTGAGTCATAAGCATTTTTTTTACCCTTAAACCCAAAGGGTCATTTTAGCGTTTTCCCCTCACTCAAATCTCACTTAACTAATTCAAAGCTTTGTGTTAAGTTCATAAGTAAAATGGGCCAGAAGAGAGTGGTAGTTTTAAACAAAATGGTTACAGAGATGCACATTTAAATAAGTATATTACCCCTTGAATTAGTATATTATTCTCATTAAATATTTCTTTAAATAAATGGAAATTTATTGAACAAAAATTATTTATTTTTATATAAATTATAAAAAATAATTTATTTTTATTCTTCCTCATTTGTAGGGTAGATTTGTAGAAAAATGAATGTATTTCTTTTCAGTTTACGTCTAAAAAAATTGTATTAATTAATTTTTAAATAGATGCTCTTATTAATTTCTTATTTGGTTAACATTGACATTAAAAATACATATTAATTACTTCATTTATTGTGATCTCACTGCCTCTAAAGTTTATTTATTTTATTCTTGAATTATTTTTTAATTGCAATGCTGTGATTAAATTTCAGTAATTTACTCGTTTAGTCGGCCACCTCTGTGCTCGAGGTCGTTAGGGGTCAAAGGTCTGTCTTTATACTGACTTTTGACACCACAGAAGTCTGGTGTCCCTGGTCTTCCCAGGTTACACTTTCACTTTACATAAGATTTTTGTTTAAATACATTTTTGCCAACTTTACATTAGACTTTAAGCGTAAAGATTGCCATTGCCACTTGACGTAGTTTCCGCAGGGGATATCCATAATGAGCCGCAAAGGCTCTAAACGTGCATTATTATTATTACTCGTTAGGTCTTCTATGTGTTGTGGAACATTATTCTGATTGATATATATGTATTCTTATTTTATAATTAAATGACAGATTTTATATAATTTTGATAAGTGCCTACTAACTGTGTATAAATATTGAGAAATAAAATTTTATTAAAGAAACATTTATGGTATTTTAAAAATTTTAAATGGTAATTTATGTTACATCTAGACATATATTATTACATTCTTTTGACAATGTTTGATAACATAAGTGTATAATGTGTGTTTTTATTCAGTTTTAATCATATAAATATTCAGTGTAATAATTTTAGTTTTGATGTGTGTAATATTCAATAAATGTATCTACAGTATGTTCTTTGCACCTGGGTAAATTATTATAGAAATCTCTAAAAATAAATTGTTTTTCAAAATATGTGCTTTTACTGCACGTTGCTAGCACTGCTAGAAAACAAATTTGTAAATAAACATAACTTTGTGCAGCAGAATGGCCATCTTGCTGCAAAGCAGCTTCATTTTATAAACGTTGATAAATTTGTAATGTTAATAATAAAATTATATTTACTTCATCAATGGCTTTGTGGCTCTTTGGAACTTTTTATTTAATTTTGAATTGAAGTCATATATATATATATATATATATATTATATATATATTATATATATATATTATATATATATATATATATATATATTCAAATATAAGTTGCCCAGTTATGTTGAATGTTTCCTAAGCGTTTATGCAACTTTGGCAAGTGCATGGACAAAACATGGATATTTACATGTACGTGACTTACTACATACGTGTAAATAATAATAACGTGACTTACGTTATTACTGCCTATACATAAAATAGTAACCTAAGTTTTTAAAACAATCATTTAAGAACCAATTTCTACAGATATTACCTATTTAAGGTTAATTTAAACTAATTTTAAAATCTAACTTACATGCATCAAAAAGCCATTATTTTTTATTTAAAATACTTCTGAATGTTAAAAATCTCTTTCAATTATTAATGTCTTATTTATTACAATAAAAAATATACATATTATTCTTAAAATTATAAAGTAATAGATATTTAAATGTTATAGATTTAATATTTTATCTTAAAATTAATGTAAATGTTTTTCATAGCTTTTCAAAGATTATGGATTCAAGATAATATTATTACTCTGTGTCATATTTTGTAAGATTGTTGAAAACTAAAGATATTGCAATCTGTGTAGTTAACAAACAACCTGTTGGGTTTTAACAACAGATAGCTAGGCTTGAAATCAGTTTTCTTTTTATTATTTATTGTCAAGTCATTTGTTAATTTTTTAAAAATGTTTTGGCTTGTAAGGTAGAAAAAACTTTCTAAGGTACTGACATAGAGTATTTGCAATTATAACGTGGGCCCCTGGCTACTCCGCCAAGTTAAGCTTAGATTAGAGAAAACCTTGGAGAGTTATCATGCGCCGTATGCAAGGGTAGAAACCCCTAAACACATTCATTTACTGTTATGATATATATTCTTGGAATATCCTCTATCCATCTCTCCAAACATCCTTATTGGTCTTATTTTCTTATAAAAATTGTTTTATACATTTTTAAATTGTTAAAAAATAATATAAGAGGAGAATAAGATGGGGAAAGGGGGCTAGTGTCCCTGGTGGTTATATAAATATAGGGGATGACTCATATAAGTCCCTGGTACATAATTCTACCTTATATATTTATATGCACTGGTATTCGGAAAAAATACACAGAAAGAATTACATGGAAAAAAGTGTAAAGGAAAAAAATTACAATGAAAAATATACGGGAGAAATTACACAAAAAAAGTACTCTAAAAAAGCTGTTTCAGTAGTTTTCAAGACCTATTGAGTAGTTTTCACAAAGTTGTCTGTCTGTATGTGTGTGTCTGTTATCATCATAGCTCCCTGTGTATTTATGATTTAGAGTTGAAACTTTGTACAAAATCAGTCTATAGCTGTTGTTCTATTCAGAAAATAAATGTTTATGACTTCATTAACCTGCAATAAAGACTCACCAAAAACTTCCAAAATTCATAAAACGTGGAAAAATGTTTTTTTTATTTAATTAAACAAAATACGGTCCTTTGACCATTTTACAATAAGATATTATTTCGTTTCAGTTATTTTTACAGAAAAAAAGAAATATATTAAAATAATAAGTAGAAAAACAATAATGAAAATAAACTATTGTGATCAATATGAGATTTAGCACGCATGTAGCCATGTGTAAGACTAACATATGTGCTAAGATTCATCTCATTATCAGCCTTAGTTTAATTTTTATCAGATGACTTATGAGCATTTTCAAAAAAATTGTAAACTATCGGAAAATAATCCGATAGAGTTGACGTTGGGTACTAGTGTATACCTTAATGTAATAAATTAGTACTCAAAGTTTTGTTCCAATGCAACAAGTATATCTATGGTTTTTGTTAGATCATAAAAGTTAAGCTGCAACAAGTGTGGTCAAAACCTGGATGGGTGACGGAGGGTAATGCAAGGCATTAATTTGAATATTTGAGGACAAGCAAAGCGAGTCTAAGGACATGTTGTAAAATAAATTTAACAACTTGTATATTCTGAGGTTGAGCTAAACCTGTCGGAAGACGGGAGAATGAGTGTAGCAAATCCAATATGAGCTACCCTATACCTGATTTATTCTTTCAAACTATTTTTGTGTAATTTTTTCCGTTTATTTTTTTGTATGATTTTTCCTGTGTACTTATTTTTATAGATTCTGTTACATTATACATCATACTTTAAGATAAAGCAATAATAAATTGTGCAAATACTCTATTATCATAGACTAATTAGATGTCTTTTTGGTCCGTTGAATTATAACATAAAGGATACTAACCAATCCGTAGTTATCAATATAATGGTAATAATACTAATATAGTTATAGACTATTGTGAGACTCCATAACTCAATTTTATCTAATATAGTTATCTATTTTTGTAAATAATGTGTTATACTCCATTGAATTTTAGTGTGATTTCTAAAAATTTAATTTTAGGAGTTTGCAATATCTTATAGTGTTTATAATCTCTGATATTTTAATTGTTTATTCATATGATAAAAGAAAATGTATTTTTAATGTTCTCTAATGTGTAATTTTATGTTTTTTTTCTTTAATTTGTATTCAATTTTTTGAGCATAGTATTATAATAAAAAAAATACATTTTTAATTGTTATAGATTGCTTTCACAATAAATTACTGGTCATAGAATCATACTACAGTCTAAATATTAAGGAGATGGCATTATTATTTGTGCCGAAACCCTGTGAGGGAAATGATCCTATTGGACCACTATCTTTGATTTGGTTCAAGGACCGATAGAATTATTTCCCTGACAGAGGTTTCACACCTCTGATAAGGTGAATTCTTAATATCAGGACAGTAATATAGGAAGTGCCCAGAATTGAAGAATCCCGTTTATTTTGGAGGACTGATTCAGTACCAACCTAATAAATTTAAATATTTATAAAGCCAAACAAAACAAAAACACTGAAGTCTCTTCACAAAATGTTTCTTTTGTTAAACAGAGCTGGCATTTGATTGCTTGACCATCATCAGTGCCTACATTTTATAATAAACAAATAGTTACTCTTTAAACACATGCAACAAATAAAAGGAGATGATTAAGATAACTGTTTTTCTAATATATTTTACTAATTTTGCACTTGCTTCAATCTAAAAATATTTAAAAGCCCTTATTTTAATATTGCATGCTTAATTTAAGAATTAAGTTTTAGCACAGATTTTTTAAAATCGTAAATATAAACACCCTTATTTTAGAATTGTCAGGTTGTTACTGAATCTATTTTCAATCCTACTCCGTCTATCTTTGTATTATTTGAACTATAAGGTTTTAGAACACTTATTGAACACCACTAGAACACACTGTACACACATAGAACACCACCATATGTAACGACAGCTAATTCCCATCTATGAACAGCTAACTCCATGGCACATTTGGTGATAACTTTCTATAATTAAACATGTTAATAACTTATGGTTATTCATTAGACTTGTTCAAGCATTAAATAATATGGGAGATATTATTTAATGTGCTTATCAGATTATACTTGGCTAAGGTTTATCTATTAAAAATCTAATGTTTCAGAAATGAAATGTTTTTAGAACGTGGTTGGTGTAGTTTTAATGTTGAAGTATTCAGTTTGGTGTCTGTATATGTTTGCAATTATCTTGTAAACACAATACAGGCTAGTTGGTTCAACCTAATAAGATAACTGAATACAAAAATTCAAGTCCTGTGAGAAGAAGAGGATAAATTTATAACATTTTGAAGTAAGTCTAACATGGGGTCTTATAATGACTGCCATTTTTAATTTCTAACATAATATATATATATATATATATATATATATATATATATATATATATATATATATATATATATATATATATATATATATATATATATATATATATATATATATATATATATATATATATATATATATATATATATATATATATTATAAATACAACAAGATCTTTGTTCCATAAAATTTTCTTGATGTTTAAATACTCATCTTTGATATTTGGAACTTTAAGTGGGGACATTTGGTCTGTATTTGATTTAATGATCCTCTGTGATATTTGGAATATTAGGCAGTGGACCTTAGATTCATATATTTTTTCTAATGTCCTATGCTCCTCTTTGATATTTGGTACAAGAGGTTGGGAGCTTAATTCCATTTTTTCTAATGTTCTATTCCCCCCTTTGATATTTAAAATATAAGGTAGGGGAAATGGGCGTCCATAGGATTTATTCCAGGGGGGTCAAAGTTCGATAATCAATAATGTGCTGCTAAGGAAGCCAGCCTCTATTTGCTTATTCAGAGCAAAGTGAGTCTTTAACACTTATTTATAGCCAAGCTATCCTTGCTTAGGTATTAAATCATTTTTTCTATCCTATGTAGCCAGCGAAGTGATTCTGTAGGTAATAAACTGTATTTGATATATTTTTAAGTGAGTTCTTGATGCATTGCTTTACTAGTTTAAATATGTTTATTTTTTTTTAAAGGGTTATTTCTATGAAAATAGGAAATATTTATAGGAATATTTTCCTATGAGAATAGCAAAATAGGATAATAACCATTATTTTTTTCTAATTTGCAGTGCAGGTCAATCTAACTTTTCTGATTTCCAGGGGGGGGGGGTGGTCAAGTGAACCATTTGACCCCTCTTGCGGACACCCATGTTAAATGTCGCCCATTTTCTAATTTTAGATGTTCCTCTTTGATAAATTAATTCTATTAAATCAACTTTTTGTCTACCAATAGAATCAGTGTGTACATATATTATGCCACATCATCATCTATAATCATTAACCGTTTTTAAGGAGGAAGTTGGTGACTCAATGCATGTGAAATACCTAAGAAATAAGCAAACCAGTCTATAATACATGTTTCTTTCACATGAAAAACCTAAAAATGAAAGAGGCCAAGAAGAAGTTATCTGCTTCAGACAAAGAAAGGTTACCTCCTATAATAACTTTATTTTTTTGTTGCTCTTACGCATACAAATAGTTGAAGTATGTGTTTGTACTTATGGATATATTTATAAATGTATGTATGATTGTGTTTGTCATTTTTACGAGCTTCTATGATATATAAAACACATCCAGGAGCCCACTTTTCAAAAAGGGTTGTAAACCAATTGAAATAATAATAATTGACAGAGGTGTGTCAACAACTCCAAAGCATTGCTTGATATGTTCAAAGAAGTATTTGTCTGTTCCAAGTGATCTAATGGATCTTCCCCCATTATTCAAGCCCTTGGGCCCTTACTGTTGTAAAATGTATGCCTTAGATCTTGATTTATTCAATCCTTGCACCCTCACTGTTGCAAGAAGACCTTGCAACAGTTTTTGGAAAACATGTTATTATGTTTTCCAAACTAGTTTGGAAAACATAAATGCTTGGGCTCGCTACGCTAGTCGTAGAGATAAATAGTGTAAAACATGTAATACCTGGGCTTGCTAGATATTATATAATAGACTAGTATAGATTACTGATATGTTAATGCTGAGGTTGCAAGGCTCACCTCTAACTAAGAGCACTAGGTGATTATTCCCTTTTAAGATGGTTTCAGTAGAGGTAATCATGAATAATTTGCATGGGATTAAAGACGCATTCATTTTTATGAATACCCATACATCGTATTTAGTTTTATTGGGCTTATAGTCTGGGCCTGCTTCCTGTTGATTAATCATATCATTAGGTAAATTGGTTAACTATTGGAAACCATTATTGGAATGGTTTCTAACAATGACCTTTGTTGGATTTCTATTTCCAAATATTTTTATAGCAAGTTTGTCTCCAAGTATCTTAGCTCAGGTTTATGCAAAGTCAGGTCTGTGACTCAAAACAATTAATTAATTGACTTTATAGTTCTTTGTGAGCCCTTTAATATGTTAAATAAATCTATAAATCAAGAAATTATCAACCAAGTTTTCATGGATAAACAGATATAATAATTATCCCATTTGCCTGTTATAAATATACAGTAAAAGTGGGGGTAGATGCCAAAGTATACCACTTTCAACTATTTTAAATCTGCCAGAGACTAACTGCCTTCTTTACCCCCTTCTTCAATGCAAATATAAAGTGTTAGCAATATTTGTTTAACTTCTTTAAGTAAGCCATGCTGTGTAACTAAATGTAAAATAATATACCTTCATAAATTGTAAAAGTATTCTTTCTCCCTCTTATAGATGGAAAAAGTGGCTTTTATCTCCTGGTCTGAATATGTAAGGTAAAAAGTAACTAGCAAGAGAAAAATAGCTTAAATCGTCATGGTCACAATTATTAACGCAATTGGTTGAGGGAACGCACACTTCTAACACTTTTTTTAATATGATTTATTACTAAGTACGTAAAATAATTATAAAAATCTTAAACTAATGTTTTTTGGATATAAATTCACTTAAACATTAATTAGGACATTTCTGTTTAGCAAAGCAGCAAAAAACATCAAAATAAAAAAACACATTAATCATAATTTTAAAATAATATTTGTTTAAAGTAGTTACTTTGCAAATATGGACCTTCTTTTTGTCATCCTTATCAAGTTAGTAACCAATATGAAATCAGTTTTTTTTTATTGCAGTATATAAAAAAAGATTTTGCTTACTTAAAAATGTAATATAATTTATAATGATCTACATATACACAATCGATTTACAAAAAAACTAACACAACCTCTCTACCATGGCCTTATCTTTCCTTGAGTAGCATGAGTTAAAATCCATGTTTTCTTTTTATGTTTTACCAAAGACATTTGCTTGTGTCTAGAACAAACAATCATTAAAAACTTTATAAGATCTTTTATAAAGACGGACGCAAGCCAGAGAAGGCTTGCGAATTATCCTAAGGTTTTTTGTCAATTGGGATGTATCAAGGTAAGTAATATTATATCATTATATTTTTTTTTTAATTTAAGGTTACTTAAACCAAAATTTCAAATTTACCCAAATTCGAAGTTTGACTAAGTTATAGGTAGTAATGTCCAACAGATTATAAAAGTATTATATGAGAGGTAGGTGAAAATAATAAAAATAAATTATTTCAATTCAAAATAGATCTGATTGGCAGATGCACCACAGTTCTTCACTGAGAAAGCGTCCTTATGTATGCATATATATTATATATATTATATAATATATATATATATTATATATATATATAATAATATATATATATATATAGTATATATATTATATATATATATATATATAAATATAAGTATTATATATGATAGTATAGATTGCTATAATTTAAATCATGAATCAAACAAACTTAATTTCTTATTCCCATAAAAGATGTCCGCCAAAACAGGTCGTTTAACCTATTAATAACAAAATTTAAAATTATATGAATACAAACCTGCCATGAGTAGGACACATGATGAATGCTCTTCCATCTCTAACAACTAAATAGCAATCTTTACACCTTCTTTTTAAATTGGCTTTTAACTTGAATCCGCATACATGATTTAACACAACTGAAGAAGGAGCTAATAAATTTTGGGATTGACTATCATTGAGTTTAGTTAAGCTTAAGCAATGAAAATTTGATATTTGTATCGGTAAGGGTCTATCTTGTTTCATTAGTAAGGCTGGAAGAAATGATTGTTTTTGAAATGAACTCAACAAGTTCTTACAAATCAAAGATGCTGTAGTTTTTAGTGAAAACATCTGTAAAAATTAAATAAAACAAATTGATAAAATTTAAGTCAAAATAAGATCTCAAAAAATAAAATAAATCTCAAATTGATCGCTACATTTTTCAGCGTTCTATGATTTTTCAAAAATTTTGCTGACTCATTATTGCAGGTAATTGACATCAAGAACACTTAAATTGTTTAGCAGGTTAATAACAATAAATGTTTAAACCACTCAATTTAGGGTTTCTTAAATCTATATAGAGCTTTATAGATATTTGGATGGAATAACAAGTGAACCACCTCCCCTAAATATCAAGATGAATGTTAAATTACTTAATATTATATAAACAAACCCTCTGAGTTATTTTTATTTGTGTCGGAAAAATAAAAATGTTGTTTTGTACAAATTTCTGTCACACAAATACTTCGTACACACAGCGTATTTAACAGGTAATCCTATTCCATTATTTACTATACAGTTCTTGCACTGTATGTGTGTGGTCGATCGAGTGATATGACTTCATAACTAATAACATTAAAACATCGTGCCTTTTGTTGTGAAGGTTCACTTAGGTTACAATGAAATTTAAAACACAAAAATATATTTAATTAAATTGTGATTTATTTGCATAGTAAAAATAATATTTCAAAGGTATTTAACGGAGAAGATTATCTCTTAAATACGGTCGCCCCTGAAGGTACATACAGTGTATCGAAAGATCAATCTAAATTCCTGGAGGACTGGATTCCCTCCAGATGGTTCTCACAGTGTATGAAAGAGTATTTACGTACTATGTGTGAACGTAATAAAAGTAACCTTTCACAATGACAGGCAACATGCCATTGGATATAAATTACAATTAAATTAGTCTCTACTATTACAATAGTCGCTAAAAAAGCCCTGGCGGCCAAATTTTTCTTTTCTTGACATATTTAGTTATATCAAAAGCCTTGAGTATAATCACATGCTAATTCTATTCCACTATAGAACTAAGTATTCCACTATTGAACCTAAGTACACACTATTGAACTATTCCACACTATAGAACCTAAGTATACCTAAGTAGTGTACGTACCTAAGTATACACCTATAGGTACACACCTAAGTATACCACCAATACCACTACCTAAGTAGTGTGCCTAGTAGTGTAAGTATACACTATAGAACCTAAGAACACACTATAGAACCTAAGAACACACTATAGAACCTAAGTACACACGAACTATTCCACTATTGAACCTAAGTAACTATAATGTAGCTACAACTACACGATCAGAGGTAATACTTACTTTTAAGAGAACAAAAATTAATAACTGACTCTGTATTTATTCCTCTTATTAACACAGACTGTTTTAAAATACCATAATCCTATCTTCCTATTATATCCTCAGTCTATGCTGCATTCATTAATCTAGTTTAAAAAAATTATAACTTGTTTTAACTTTTAAAAACTTTTTTGTTCTGTTCTTTTTTATCTTCTGCAGTTTTCTATTTAATGTCCTTACTTAAAACTGCAGACATGTTTCTTCTTATTTCCTTACTGCATCTTGAATTTTGAATATAGTGAAATAGAATAGAATAGTCAATTCTAATCCACTTTAGTTTTTTATAATATTTTATGACTGAATACTTTTGTAGATTATATTGAAGCAATTAACAGGTCCTTTAGCTTCTTTAATAATTTAATAAAGCGTATCGTTCTTTGAATGTTACGGGTAATAGAAGTCAGTGAAATAATCCAAATAGACTATGAGCAGAGTACCTTTAATACGACCATGATTACATATGTAGTCATCTGTGGACCATTATAGTCAATGAGACTAATAGTATTAGTCCCTTTGATTATAGTAGATTCTACATTAGACTCATAAATGAATTCAAACCCGTATTTTTATCAAAATAATCCTCCCTTCTCTTCCAACTATATTCCTGTGAAAATGTCAAAAAGTGTGCGATAGAGTCCATTATATGTTAAACCATCCCACTAATTATCAAAATTCACCAACATGGAGATAGATAGATAAAATTTGAAGGAAATGTAGGGCCCAAGCCTAGATTTTTCTAGAGTGCCTGTATAATCATACAGCCTGTATAATCATACATGATTATACAGGCACTCTAGATTTTTCCAACCTGCTATTTTTCATTCATTAAGAACGTTAACAATACAAAACAACACAAAAGCCGACAACAATCATAATTTTGCTGGTCCATTGTTATTTGTACAAAACTATTATCGGTAATTTAGATCATAATAATTGTTTACTATGATCTAAATACACAATAATATGCTAGAATGGACCAAGTGGATCAGCTAAAAAGTTCAAGCAAAAAGCTGAAAGTTTTTGCTGGTCCAATGTTATTAACGCTAAAATATTAGTTATAATATAGATCATAATTCTTTACTATGACCTAAATACATAATAATTTACTAGAATGGACTAGCTACTATCCGTTGAAAACAAATATATTTTAAAGCCCCCCCCCCCGTCCAGTCAGTACGTGGAAGTTCAGTTTTTGCTACTCCGTTGATATTTATACTGAAACGTATTTATTACTTTATTATTTTTATTGGTAATATAGGTCATAATTGTGTCGTAGGAGCCTCCCTAGAGGGAGACTAGAGCTCCCCACCCAGCTCTACAACCCTTAATGGAGAAAACATTGTATAATTCCCTTTACTAAAGTGTTAACTAAAAAGACTCTTTTTAGTTAACTAACGGCGGGCAATTTTTAGTGACGTCTCATTAAATTACTTGATACAACACAGATAATAAAAGAATATATGCGATAGATAATAATTATAATTAATCTCCCCCCCCCCCCCAATTTTAAACATAATTAAAAAAAATAATAATGACATTGTATAAATTATTTTAATAGTTTGATCTAAAATAAAGAAATATTTATGGATTATTCAATGTTATATATATATTTTTTAAAAAGTATCAATAAATTTTAATAAAAATAAAATGGACGGTAAAATAAAATGTTACGACGCAGTTACGACGGTAGTCAAGATGGCGGATGGGGTTCTGTATAAAAGAAAGGCCCTGTCGTCTCTATTCAGTTGATCATCAGTCTTTACGCACTGCTGATTGGCCGATGAAGTAAAGTAAGTCTAGAAAGTAAATTTTTATATAATTTATTAATTATTTAAATAGAATCGTACAATTGTTTGCAAATTTATTGTAAGTTGATTAAACGCAATAAGTTCGACGACCTTTTATTACTTGTGAATCTTCAGCCATTTTGAATATTTTTCTTTTATTACCATTTTACTATTATTCCTATTAGTATGTCTACTATAACCATAGAGATTATTATTATTACTAGAGAGGCCCTGTAGGTTAAACTGTGAAACATCGAAAAAATAATCTGACCACCTTCGCTGATAAATATAATCAAATAATCAGTACAAAATTACATTAACTTATATTGCAGAAAGTTAAAAATACAATGTACAGGAAGCCGAAAACAATTGATTTATTTTACAGTGTATCGACGACCTTAAAAATATTGACAGCTCAGTTTAGGCACCACCGATTCTAAAAAAAAAAATCCCTACAAAAAGGCAGCGGGGAAAAAACTTTGTAAACAAATCAGGTTATGTTACCCGTGTTTTCTTGGCGATGTTTCTACAATTCTTTGGTGTAGTTTTATTATTTAGGAATTATGCAAATGTGGAAAAAAATGAATTGTGAAGGGAAATAATAAACACAAGAAGAACCACAAACGAAGTGAACGAATGCCGGGAAGGAGGTTATTTCCCTACAGGGGTTATGGGAGTAGGGATTTTTTTTTTCTCTTTCAAGAGAGGGGTTGGCAGCGGCTTCTCTGATTGGTCGATCCCCAAAATGCATATGACCTTGGGGATTTTTATACTTGACGATACACTGTAATGTATACTTAACTTACTCTTAAAAGAGGTTTCAATAAGGTTACACAGAGCCCCAAAAAGATGTTTCAACCCTCTCAATTAGTACGTTCACACACACTTCTAGATCCTCGGATCGTATAGAATACGATCTCTCAATATGGTTATATTTGCTGTATGAACCATGAGAGGATCCGATCGCATACACTAGAACTAGGGAGATGGAATCTTAATGAATCCCCCGATACGCTGTATGTACCTTTAGAGACGATTGTATTTAACGGATAACCTTCTCATCAAACTTTTGTTTCACTTCTATATTACCGTTTTTGATCAAATAACTTCTGGAATATTATTTTTTTAGTGTAACTTTATTATTATGCAAAGAAATCACAAATTAATTAAATATATTTTTTGTTTTAAACTTCCTTATAACCAAAAGGAAACCTTCACTATAAAAGACGCCATGTTTTGGGGGATCAGTTATCACGTAATCTCACTCGATTGACTAAACAAATACGCTGTAGAAACTATGCAGTTAGTTGACCGTATTGCATACTTATGCAATACGATCGCCTGTTAAATACGCTGTGTGTACGTAGTAAATGGTATTGATATAGGCTAACCCCCATATAGTGCACTATAACTATTACATATAACACTTAACTTATGTTACTTTCATAAATTTATTACATCTATAACTATTACTACTATAAAAAAAACTATATAGTAAAGTGATATAAAAATGAGGATAGAGACAGTGTTCCGACTTCCACCGTTCACATGATCCTCAGCAAAGTCTATAACTTTTAGTTCCTTCAATTATGCGCATTGCAGATCTTCACAACCCTCCATTATTTTATTTTCACTAGCTATAACAACCTGTTCAAGTGTTTTTTAAATTAGTTAAAATAGCGCTTAGTACTACAGTTTACTTTGAACAGAATTTTTTTACTGGATGTTACGGTTACGGGTTTACCATGGATTCAATAATAGTGTTTTTTCTTGAAGCTCAAGTAAATTATGAAGTTTCTCTTACTCTCTATGTTTATAAGAATAGGATAGGGCGTCAAAAATGAACTTAAATTACCTCTGATTTGACGCACTTAACCTTTTTCTACGAAAGACCTATTTTTGAAAACGTGCTGCTCCTCTTTGAAAACCTGAATTAAAAAGTCATTATGAGCGTTTTATAAATGTTTAATAAAGTTAAAATGTTAAAAATGGCGCTTTACCATTACCAAGCAACTGATATAAATCAACAAAGCTGGTTGAAGGAATAAGTGGCGCTGAATTGCAGCATAGTTGTTGAACTATATCCCCCTTAATAAAGCTGGTCCATCTCATCTATAGGGAAAAGAAGGGATTCGAAACACTGTCACATCACTTTAATATATTGTAATTATTATAATGTATAATTCCAATTAAAAACCAGGTATCATTTGATACTACCGAGTTTTGCAAAACATTTCACAATTATATTGTGGTTAACTAATAAGTAGTATTACTCTTAAATAAACTCTCATTACTATTACTACTGTTCCCCTATTACTAGTAATTCTATTTTTATTTCCATTATGACTGGAACCAATAACTATTACTATAATCAATTACTCCAACTACTTATACATATTCAGCATTAGTTCATTTTTCATAGGTTTACTACTGATAATGCCTTGGTGGACTGTTATACACAAAGTTTGTTATGTTTTAGTATTCTCTCAAAAATGAGGCCATTGAACATTCTTCATGACAATATCTGCGAAAGCCTACGCAGTTTTTTAATAAGGCTTTTCCTCATCCTGGTAAACTCTACTGGTATAAACTAAACTGGTATTCTCTTATGTATGGCATAGTCCTAGACCACTTAGATTTTACCTAAATTTGTATTCTTTTTATATATGTCACAAGTTAGTTTAGTTTGGACCTTTAGTTTGTATGTCACACTTTATATGCATAAAGATGTTTGTTGTTGATGATGTTTTGTCGCTATTTTCATTTACTTAAAGAATGTATTTTTGTCAATTAAGGATTGAATTTCTTTTTGAATGTTTTTGTAAAGATTTATTAATCATTTATTAAAAATAGGTATTTGTCTTGTTCTCTATTCTTCTTAAGAAGAACCTGTAAGCTAAAGTTCCCCCTCTGTTTAATTTGGTTGATTTGCTTTTGTCCCTGTTTTTTCAATAACAATTAGAGTTCTTCTTCTCTAACTCCACCCCCCCTCCCACTTACTCTCAAGATGACTTATAATTTAACAATGTTTACATTGAATGTATGCTTTAAAATTTCTAAAGCCTGCTATGTCTAATAGTGTAATTTTCTACTGTTGCAGCTACATTAAAGCAGCATCTGTGAATGTCACTACTGCGAGCAGGGTGAGTTCAGAATATTTTACAAGATTACCGAGGCACACATTACATAATCATATCAAAATGAAAATTGCACCTGCTGCACAAATTCAAAGCCCTCAAGTCTGATCAGGTAAAAATATTTCTGTTACTTAGCTTAATGTTTTCCTCTTGGTTGTTAAAAAAATGATTAAATTTTAGCGAATTTTCATAATGAAAATGACGCTTATGAGGTTGTTCGGATGATGGAATTTGAGGGTGGGAGTGAGTGGAATCGGTTCCTATTGGCTTCCTGATAACAAAAATTATGTCCGAAAAAAGTTTTATATATATATATATATATTATATATATATATATATATATATATATATATAATATATATATATATATAATATATTATATATTATATATATATATATATATGTATGTAAGAGTTTCTACCCTTTCGTATGGCGAACGATAACTCTCGAAGGCTTTCTCAAATTGAAACGAAACTTTGCAAATCGCGAGATGTTGAGGAGGTTACAAGGCCTATTGTTTATAAAAACATTATGACGTCATCAACCAAAGTTATGACGTCATGAAAAAATTTTTTTTTTGAAACTTAAAATGGCTTTAAAACAAGGTATCTAGTATTTAGGTAGACGGCTAGCTGAATCGATTAAGACCAATTTCAGCTCAATCGAACCATCACAAATGGCGCAATCGGTATACATATATATATAATCTTGTATATATGTATACGTCTAGGTCAAAGACTCGTACGATATCTGTTGGGTTCAGTAGTGTAAGAGGGTGGGGGTATAGTATAAAAGAGAGACCACTACCTCTTGCTCCATCATGGTAAGCCTACTGTCCCAGAGAGACAGGGCAAAATGGCTTCCACTGAACCACGCCGAGCTAAGCAGACCCGTAAGAGGAAGAACATCGAAGTAGTCTTTATATGGTCGAAGTTATTCTAAAACGAATGCGACCAGTTTCAGCTCAATCGGACAATCCTAAGTGACGCAAACGGTATTTTTATTTTGAATAATCATGAATATATTTTTTTCAAACTTAAGATTTTACTCAAATAAACAATTTGTTTACAAAACAAAATTTGACATTTTTCTTTAAATTCTATAAACAATCATAAACGTAAGTTAAGGTTTATACCCTTTTGTATAGTGGACGATAACTAAAGCTGATGAAAGATGAAACTATAATCTTTTCTTACCCTATATACAAGGTTACTTTAACAGTTGCAACGTGTGGATTTTTTCCTCACAAAATCAAATTTGGCCTGTGAAACGAGTCTGTGAAAATTCGCTAAATACGTAGCAAAATGCCATGTAACAAGAAACGATAGTGAAACCATACATTAATACAAAACAACAACAATGTGGCCGCGAAGCGGTCACTGGGAGGCCCGCCGGGCCGCGAGGCGGCCACGGGCCGAAGGCCCGTATTTTAATCTTAAGCTTATTTCTCTAATGTCTTATTGACACACTGTGAACATTCAACCCTAGATCACTCATCTACATCAATTTAACCTAATTGTTTTTAAAAATTGGGGATATCGTCCATATCAATGGTTTTGTTCCCCCTCCCCCCATATTTCAGGTAATCTTTCCCAGTAAGTCGGAAGATGTCGTGATATCTGTAGACTAAACATTTATATGTATATGTGTATATATATATATTCTTGATCTGTGATCCCCCCTTCCAAAAGATCAACACCCCTACCCCCTTCATGACCCCAACCTCATAAGCTCATTTTTCTTTGAAAATTCACTAAAACCATCAGATATTGCTCATATTTAAATATTCTATTTATTCTCTAATTCTTTGCATATTTTTAATGTTGTTAATCTGTAAACTATAGAACTGAGAAATATCATGGAAGCCAACTATTAAAAAAATAACAAACTATGACTGTTGTAGTTATATTTTGTTTATTGTTATTATTTGTTATATTTTAAATTGGTGTCCAATGATATAGTTATTTTGATCTCCTTCTACTGAGACTGAGTTAGCACCCTCTAATACTAATGATCTCGTTTCAGATTGTCCAAGAAGGATTATGAGAGGGTTTGTTGGCCAAAGAAAAGTTTGTTGGTTGAGAATGACCTCAGGAAATTGATTCCTGTAATTTCTTGTTTCTTCATCTACCTATATTTGCAGGCGTTTGGGAAAAACTAACTATCTTTAGGAACTCTGATAAAGGTAATTATTTGTTTGTAGTTTATTATTATTATTATTATTATTATATGACACACAGCTAAAATCAGTTGACAGTATGGTAAAATAATGGGAGGTAGCCAATGAGGTTAGTTCTGAATGTTAAACCACACCCTCAATTTCAAATCAGACCAACAACCTTATTGGTTCTTGAACTCTATTTTCCCTTGCTGTCAATTGATTTTAGCCGTGTGTCATACTATAGGGCACTCCTTTAGTTTAGGTGACCTTTAAAATTTTTGTATTTATTTACCTTTGTCATTTATTAAGTGTGTTAACTATTATGTGACTTATACTTAAGTACTATTATGTGACTTATAACAAAAGGGTAATCTAATCTAAAGAAGTACCATTATTATTATTAAGGTAATGCACTACAACTTGAAATCTTTGTACAATCCCTTTGTACATGAATTATTTATAGAGATCTTAGTAAAATACTGAATCTTCAAGTAACTACTGTATTGAAATATGAAACACTCCATCAAGTTGTCATTGTTGGGCCACCCTAGAGTCTCTTCCTTTGGGACTTCATTTATTGGTTTAAGCACCACAAAACACATTTATGTCATTTTGTAGACAACTTTAAAAATATTTTTTCATCTTTTTGGTCACTCATCCTACGCTTATTTTAATCCTTTTTAAAGATGATTTTACATATTTCCCTGGCAAATTAACTTTTAAGTAATTATAAGCATAACTAATACCAAAAAATCGGGTACGGGGTGCCTTGGAACTTTTCCTCATTACATTGGATTTGCTACGCTCATCCTCCATGCTTCAGACTTGCTTTGCTTGTCCTCAGAAATACAGTTCCCCAAATTTATAATGCAACATCCCTTTGGACTCACTCGTCTTCAGATAGTAAATGCATCCGTATCATTCACAGCGGTCACCCATGCAGCACTGACCATGCTGAATGGTCCTTAATTTTTATGATCCAACAAAAATCATGGATATACTTGTCGTATTGAAACAAAACTTAGTGGACTTATTTATTTGGTAATGGTATACACTTGTACTTAAATTTCAACTCAATCGGACCATTTTACAATTTTTTACTATTTTTTAAAAAACGTACACAAATCATTCAATAAAAATTGAACTAATGCTAATAATAAGATGAAACTTGGCACATATGTTAGTCTTATACATTGCTGAGTCATTATTGTGGGTTAATGACGTCATAAAAAAATTCTGAATAGCACAATTACAGCGATAGACTGATTTTAGTACAAAATTTCAACTTTCTAGCATAAATACACTGGGCGCTACAATGATAACAGACACACACCTACATACAGACAACTTTGAAAAACCACTTAGGAGGTCTTAAAAACACCTGAAACTGATAATTCCGGTTTCATCCTGGTTTCGGAATTTTTACAATCACAATACTTTTCTTATATACCTACGGTATAAATAAGGAAAAGTAAAAATAGATCTCCAAAATACAACAAATTGGATTTTGGGATACAACAAAATTTTCGTTACCTCAAGCTTCAAAACAAAACTAAATCTTTAATTGATTATGATTAATTTGTGTTCATTATCATTGTTAATTTATGGTAACAATCAGTTTTGTCTGTTTTAATGTTCATGGAACGTTCGTTCCATGAATATGTAAGTGAGTTCTTTTATTTCGTAAGTTTGGAACGGGGTGTATGTTTGTGTGTTCGTGTCACAATAACGTGCCATAAAAATTAACCGATTTTAATGAAACTTGCTATTATATATGAAGTAATTGATAATCTTCAGAACTGTATAGTTTTTGTTTATAGTAGCGCCAACATTTTTGAAATGGCGGAGAAAATCGTATTGCATATCGTTTTAAATCTTTTGCAGGGTAGAAAAGGAAATACATATGACATACACAAAATTATTAAAACTGATCAATTTAAAAAATGGCAGACCATTTGTAAAAAAATTTCAAGTGAAAAAATAGTGCTGAATATCATTTTAAAGCTCTTTAAGAGTAGAAAAAGATAATACATAATGCACGCTCAAAATTGAAAAAAAATTGTGGCAAAAATAGTAATCATAAAAAATAAAATTAAAAGGAATAAATCGATTAATCTTAATTAATTATTAATCTTAATTAATCTTAATTAGTAAAACAAAAAAATGTATTTACCAAATTTAAAAAAATTAACATGACAGCCTTAATTTTATATAATAATTAGTTTTCACTTATTTTATAAGAATTTTTCTGATAAAGATCAATTGTAATATACTGAAAATTCTTAGCTAGCAAAATGAGTAATTTTTACTGTCTGTTACTAATAACCAGAATCTAGCAAGTGAAGCAAGGGGTTTTTTTATACATAATTTACTATGTTTAGATGAGCCATTCTACCATGTATAATTATTATTAAATGTAATCTAGCAAGCAAAACAAGCCCTATTTTAGCATGTTACATTATAAACAATGTACAATATAGCGAGGAAAGCGAGCCCTTTTATATAAAATATATTATTACACACAATCAAACCTATTCTAAGCGAGCGAAGCCAGTCCTTTTTTAGCATATAAAATTCTAAATATACACAATCTAGTGAGCGAAGCGAGCGGTTTTTAAGGGGGCTTTAAATATACGCAACCTAGCGAGCTCTTTTAACTGTGTATTGTTATAAATATGCACAATCTAGCAAGCGAATCAAGCCCTTTTTACTATTTATTATTATTATAAATAACTTGTGTTGTAGTTATTTGTATTTTGATGTAAAAATGTTGTCTTCAAGTTTTGCATTGGACCAACAGGGAACCATATATTTTAAGACACCTAAATTTTTTTTTATTTTCTAGATCTTTGAGCTTCGGGAATGATATGGAAGCCTTCACTCTGGATTGGCATTGTTATGTTTTTTCTTCATCAGGGCATCAGGTATATTTTTTTTAAAAATATGGTTTGAAGTTGTATGAAATGAGTTACATTATTTAGGTCTGGCTCCTGGACTTAGAGAAAAATGTAGAAGACTAAAATATGTTTATTTTACCCCACAGAGTCTAAAAATATCATTATTTGTTCACTTTCAAAGAAAAATATTTTTAAAATACCACATTATTTTTACTTTTATTCTATGAAAAAAATATCAGTTTTTCTAACTTCCAGCAACAATAGCTTAAAGTTTTTACTATTGAATATATAAAAATGTCTGGGTTTTCTTAAAGGGCAGTGGTAAGAAAAGTTTTCTTTTGCTCATCTCTTAATTCCTCTAATGCCCTACCTTAAAAATTCCAATAATTCAATGTTAAAAAAGTCATTTTCATGCAAATTTTTTGGTAGTAGTTCCAAAATATTTGACATAGGTAATAATTCGTCCTTAAGGAAATCTGCTTTCCAACAAGACCAATTTCACCTTTTTAGCTTGAACAGTTTAGAAGCAATTAACAATTTTATGATGTGGGTTCAAATAATTTTGAAAATATTAAATTTGACCTTGTGGGAAAATTATTGGAGATCAGGGTTTATATTATAGGTCATTTTTTGTTCCCCTTGAGGAATACTATTATCTCCTTCTTTGGTGGACACTTTATATGAAACACCCTGTATAATGAGTGAAACATGTTTAATTACTATCTTTAGACTTGTATGTTATTAATTGATAACTTTAAATATGTTTATGAATAAACAAATATTTAAAAAGAACAAAACAAACATGCATCAGCTGGATTAATAAATATTATTTCTCGGAAATCACTAAAACCTATTTACTTGATTTTTTAAATAATAGAGGGTGAGGGGGGGAGGTTATATAGAGATTAAAATGGGGTTTGGGGAATTGAGTCAGAGCTATTACATTAAATGAATAAAGTAAACAAATAAATAACAGAAGTTACAACAATTTAGCAGCAAATAAACTTTTATAAATAAAAATACTCATATAACAATATTAAGTCTTGCTATGGCCCACCAGATAATGACATTATTATCTTGACAATGGTTTAGTTGAAGCATAACTCAAGTCTCCATAACCTTGATCAATAATTAAAAATGTTTTTAAAAAAATTTAATTTTTGTGGGTATATCCCGCGCCTGGTAGAGGGTTTCATCTTCTTACAACCACTTTTCCTTATGTTGATTTATAAGGATGTTACATAAACTGATAGCATTAAAATTCATTTACCTACCCCAACCTTTCTTTTTGTTTGTTTCCTTGGGTTTTAAAGGAACTTACTGAAATAAGATTGATCTCTCTACCTCTATTTTTTCTCAAGTTGATTAAATGGGGTGTTAAAAGAATTGTTTGCTAAAAAAATTAATGTCCCTACCCTCATTTTTCCTAATGTTATTCAAATGGGTTTTAATGGAACTTACTGCTGTATGATTTATCTCCATATTCCTATTCCTCTTTATGTTACTTTAATGGGGTGTTAAAAGAACTGATTGCAATGAAATTCCTGTTCCCACTCCCTCTCTTCCTAATATTGATATAATGGAATGTTTCATTGTTTAACTTTTTTACAATAACCATTTTTTAAATAATTAATGTTTTTATTACTATTTATTTCAGGACTAATATGTAAAAAACTATGCTGAAGAATTTCAGAACAACGATGTCATGTTTTGATGAAGTTGTCAAGAATTCATCAAATGAAACTCTGAATAGATCTCACTACCAAGTCAAGAACCCAAAAACAACTCATATGTTTTGTAAAAATACTATAATAGTCAAATTATTTGAAGCACTTTACTTATTATTAGCGTTAATTATAAGTCAATTTTCTCGAGGGTTTCTAATGGGCGTTTGCTGTGAATTTTAATATCTTTCGAATCATATTATAATTGAGGTTCTTTAAAAAAAATCAGAGCTTTTAAAATTACTTTAAGTAAATGAAGTGTTTCTCATAATCATGTCAGCCCATAATAAAGTTTTATTTAAGTGATTTCCTGATATAGTATTTTAGTGATTAGGGAATGTCTTAATTTCATTAAGTTGTAAAGTAAAATATGCTTTGTGTGAATAGTGAAGTGAAGAAAATGTGTACTACTTTAATTATTTAAATTTCAAGTTTAATTTCCTCTATTTTTTTAATTTGAAATAAAAATGTATTATCCCTTTTAACTGATCAACAACAGTGTCATTAGCATGAATTGTTCACTTAATTTTATGAGCAAAACTAACATATATTTGGAAGGTTTCAGGGTTAATTCCCACTGATCTTTTTTTTTTAAATAATAATAATAATAATCTTTATTTCAAATTTCATTTCTTGATTTCTAGATATTTCAGTCAACTTTTTTACGTTTAAATTTTATTTAAAATGTGTTTTCTATGTATAAATTGAATAAAATAATTCTGTTTTGAGTGTCCACACTTTTCTGTTCTTTATCTGAAAGTATTCATGCTAAATTTTACTTTTATTTTACTTATTCAATATTTATTATTTTACTATAATAACTCTTTACTATATGGGCATGACTATTCTGCTATTATTTATTTATTATAAAAAATGTATTTAAATATTGTGAAAATTTCATCTCACATTATTTTGTAAATAAAATGTCTTATTCTGGTTTGTTTTCTTCCCCCTCTCTCTCTCATAAAGTTGTATTTTTTATTAATTGTATGTTAATTAATGTCTTTATTGTGAAATAAACATTTGTATTGTGTGAATGCAAATGTTTGTTAATTAAATATAAATATTTGTTATTTAGTTTTAAGTTCAGTCTGGTAGGTCATATATTTAAATACATTTAATTTTCTTCTGGTATAAGGGACTAGAGAAGTGAAATGGCTTGTAGAGTGTAGGGGTTTCAGTTGATGACTGTTTGGAGTCGTCACTGAAGAGTTAGGATTTGGTAGTGCATCAATGTCTCAACACCTATACATCAGGATAACAATGCCTGAGAGGTTACGATAAATGCTGCTCGCTGTAAAGCCAGATCAACTCCCTTTTTCATTTTACTCTTGTTTAGCGGTTGGTTATAGCATCACTTTCTAATCACCAACGTATCAGGTTATTATTTAATTTTCTTTTTTGGTGAGAAAACTAAATTTCTGTTTTTAACCCCTGAGAGGTGGGAAATATGCTTCTATCTGGCGATAGTCCACTCCGCTTAACTTTAGTAAAAGACTTAGGGGTTGGTGGTGCATCAATGTCTTAACCAATATATTATCAGGTTCTATATAGTGAGAATACGTAAGACTGAGAGGTGGGATAAATGCCACATAAATCAAATTCCTTTACTTCCTATATCTCTATTTTGAGTCTCCTTCACTTCATCAGACACCTTTTAACAGTAGATCTTTAAATGAAGATATTTGTATAAAAATCTTTAAACTTTTACTTCTGTTAAAAACACACTTCCTCAAGCTTCAAACAGCCTCATGTCAACTTAAGAATGACATGAGGCTAGGTTAGGAAGTAGCATGAAGGAAGAGATGTGATTGTTGGTCAACTCAGAATGAATCATCATAGGTGATGATTATTTTTGTGTTGTAATTACACTATTTTCTCGTGCTGCCCTTTGCATTATTTTGTTAGCTATAATTTAAGGCTGTATTATAGAGTATCACTTAATTTTGAGTAAGACTTAAGTGATAGACTTAAGATTAAGAGTGTTTTTTACAATCGTATAAGTTTCATTTGGAGAAGTAAGTGTGCTTAAGAGTACTTCATATTTGTTTTTGTATTTTTTATAAGTAAAATCTCAGTATGACTTACCTTACTGTTGAAATATTGTAAAAATACATATTGCAGGCTTAGAGATATTACAACAATTTTATTTTAGAATTCATCAAAATTAGAGGTGAAATTACAAAAATAACTCGAAACATAAAGCAAAATATAATAAGATTTGATATATTTTGTTTAAACTAAGACCTGTATTATGTCAGTAGAGTATATTAGCAAAGACTCATGTAATGTAATGTTTGGGTGACTCTGCACCCAAACGTTGCAAAGTCTAAATATTTAAATGTGATCAGTGGCATATCAGGGCTGGTCACACTCCAGTAAAGCATTCGGATGTCATTCTCTTTATAAATGTTGGGGAAGATTTGTGAATCTTTTCCTCAGGAGTGGAATATCTAGGAATTAGTTTGAGCATCACTGTCTGATAACCAATATATCAGGTCACTTCTAATGAGAATACGAATGACTAGCATAAAAGTTCCTGAGAGGTTGGACACATGCTACTTTGTGCTAATTCCCTTTATATCCGCTCCTGCTACAATGGCATCTTCCTGATTACGCTCCTGAATATAAACAAAAGAAAATAATGTAGTAGTTTATGCTTAGATAGTATTTAAGCATAAACTCGCCCTTTTCTTGGCACTTCTGTCTGTTTGGTTGAGTGTATCATCCATTCATACAGTGGGGCTACTTTTTCGCCACTTTGTGGAGGCTTTGAAGAATTGCTGGGTGACTTGTCGCTTGGCACATTGTTCACTGTCTCTTTACATCCTCTTGGGTGGATCAAAAGTTGATCTGGGCTTTTTTGCCCGGATCGATTTTTTTTCCACCCTCTGGGGAAAGGAGGACACATGGAATGACGATGTAAAGCTTTGCCTTCTTTGTGTTTTTCGGTTTTTCATTTTATATATATTTTTTATACAGCATGAGGATATATGGAATAACAACAAGTTTGTTTCATTAGTTCTGTATTTTTATATTACATATAATTACAATATTGTTTTTATATTATATATAATTACAATCTTTATTTCATTATTATATATGATTGTTCTACATAAATTCTATTATATATAATTACCATCTTTATTTCATTATTATATGTAATTACAATCTTTATTTCATATATATATAATTACTATCTTCATTTCATTTTTATATATGATTGTTTCTACATTATTATATTATATATAATTACTATCTTGTTTCTACTGTAATTATATATTTCATTTCAATATTATATTATATATAATTTACAATATTGTTTCTACATTAATTATTGATTCTTTATTATTATAATTACTTTTTAATTGGTTACATATTTATTTAATATTCATATTATTTTATACTGTGTTTTAATAATTCAGAATATTTTATATTGCATTGATTAATTTTGTTGTATTGTGTTTTAATAATGCAGATTATTGTGTTTTTAATAATGCTGTATTTTTATGTTGTATGTATTATTAATTATTGTGTTTTAATAAGGCAGATTATTGTGTTTTAATAATGCAGTATTTTTTATTTTGTTGTTTAATTCTATATTTTACTCCGTGTATTTAATACTGTAATTAGAATATTGTGTTTTTCATGCTGAATTAGTACATTGTATTGTGTTTTATTAATGCTGTAATTAGAATTTCTTTTTATTATTCTGTAATAATATTGTGTTTCTATTTTACTCCGTGTATTTAAGTGCGATGTAATAATATTCTGCTAGCATTGTGTTTTTAATAATGTATATAGGGATTATTTATTATTATTGTATTTTAAAACATTTAATATGTAATTGTTAAATATCATGGTTTTATGTATGTACTCTTAATTTATTGGTTAAATAAAACAATTTTACTGGATATTTTGTGGAGATTTATTTTTACCTACCTTGTCCTTGAAATAGAAAAAAAAGGCAGGGGAGAGGGCCAGGCTGATTTTTCAGGAGGGGGACTCATTATATACAGTATATACACACACACATATATATATATATATATATATATATATATATATATATATATTATATATATATATATATATATATATATTATATATATAATGCTGCCCATTTAGAACCTTGTGGCTCATCAGGGATAAACCTTGTGGGAACAACCAAGGGTGGTAATATATACAATATTTTTTGATACTATTCGATAATAATATTCAGTATTTATGCTAAATAAATAAATGTCCTGTGTTTCTATAGTTTATATTGCATTGTTCAAATTTGCTAGTATTGTGTTTTAATTCTGTTATGTGAATATTATCTTTTTGGTAATGTGTTTCAATACTATGATACGTATATTGTCTTTTTATACTAAAAGAAACAACAAAAATTTCATTAAGAAATCACTTATTTTTGTGGTAACATTTGAGGATTTATTGATGCTGCTGTTTGTATTATTCCGAATAATTGTTGTGTTTTAATAACAATAAATCTGTTTTTGTGGTACCATTGTGATTTTATGGTTGCTTAAACACTATACTATATTATTGTGTTTTCATTATGCTAACTTTGCATTTGTATTCTACATTAATATTGTGTTTTAATAACAAAATTTCTGTTTTAATAGATTTTTTATTGTTATGATTTAATAATGCTTAATTTGTATGTTGTATTAAAACACTATATTAATATTTGTTTAAACCCAATAAATATGTTTCTGTAGTACCATTGTGTTTTAATGGATTTTTTATACTCAATTTTTGTGTTAAATAACGCTAACTTTGTATCATTCTATATTAGCATTGTGTTTTAAGAATAATAAATCTGTTTTTGTAGTACTGTTTTTTACACACTATTTTTGGTATTGTATTTTTATACTCTATTATTGTGTTTTGATGATAATGAATTTGTATTTTGTTTTATTCTATATTATTATTGTTTTTATAACAATAACTCTGTTTTAGTGGTTACATAATGTATTATTGTAATTTGATAATGCTGAATTTGTATATTGTATTTCACTATAATAATATTGTGTTTTAAAGTATTTTTTACACTTTATTTTTTGAGTTTTGATAATGCTGAATTTGTATTATTTTATATTAATATTGTGTTAAAAAAATAAATCTGTTTTTGAAATACCATTGTGTGTTTTGTATTATTCTACATTAATATTTTGTTTAGTAATAATAACTTTGTTTTTGTGGTTTTATTGTGTTTTAATGTATTCTTTATACTATATTATTAATGTGTTTTAATTACTATTGAGTTTTAATAACAATAAATCTCTTTTTGTAGAACTATTTAGTTTTTATAGACTGCAGTCTTTTTTATTTATAATGTGTTTTAATAACAATAAATCTGTTTTTGGACTACATTATTGTGTTTTAATGCTGAATTTGCATTTTGTATCATTTTATATTAATATTGTGTATAATAATGAATTTTTATACTGTAATATTTTGTTTTGATAATGCTGCATTTATATTATTCTATAATAATATTGTGTTTGAATAACAATGATTTTGTTTTTGTGGCATTATTGTGTTTTAAAGGATTTGTTATACTGTATTTTAGGGTTTTGTTAATGCTGAATTTGTATTATTCTACATTAATATTGTGATTTAATTACACTGTTTTTGTGTTACCATTACTGAATTTGTGTTTTTTATTATTCAATAATAATATTATGGTTTAATAACAATAAATCTGTATTTTTGGTACCGTTGTGTTTTTTTTTTTCACTGCATTATTGTGTACTGATAAATCTGAATTTGTATTATAATATATTAATATTGTGTTTTGTGAGGCAAGTTGAGAAGGCCCTACCCTAATCTGCACAGGAAATGTGGGAAGTGATGGCCCAGGTCAAGGGAGGGAGATCCCCAAAACTAAGGGGCAAGCCATTTTTTACAAGTAGTAATGAATATGTAATTATTTATGATATATACATCTGACCAAAATGTAATAAAATTTTAAAGGTGGGGGAGGTGAAGAACTCACCAAGAAAAGTAGGAACAAGGTACAGAAGTAAACTGAGAGTAGGAGGTGAAAAGGAACAACCAATACCAACAAGAAAGGGAAGGGGTAAGGACAGTAAGAGGGATGCATAAAGACTTGGTGGGAAGTAAAGAACAGAGAGGGGATGAATAGAGACAACCCTACAGTTTTAATAGCAATTAATCTGTTTTGGTGGTACCATTGTGTTATAGTATTTATAATTTTTTTTGTGGTGATATCTGTTTTTTTATTATATTAAAAAATGTATGATGTATTTCAATAATACTGTGTTTCATACACAAGTATACTGGGTTTATGATAATTATTGTGTTTTTAAGTTACTTCTTATCTTTTTGTTTGTTAAATATGATTGTTTTTGTTTGTACTATATTTTATTGCTTTAAGTTTGTACTATATTTTTGTTTGTTAAATAAAATACAATTTTACCAGATATTTTGTACATATTTTTACCTACCTTGTCCTTGAAATATAAAAACATACTTAAAATAGGGATAGGATGAAAAAAGAACACCAATAAAAAGTACTTTATCTACACTATGATAAAATAACAAATATTTGTGTTTCTAAAGCCCAATGAGACTAAGTAAAAGGACAAAAGAGTTTTTACAATGCTACACTGATTTAATCAAATAAATTATATTATTATCATTTGTCTAGTCCTCCTGGCTTAAACACAAATACTTATTTTACAATGTATAATAATTACAATACATAAGATAAGAATAGAAGCACAAAATGAATATCAAGCTGATAATGTTTATAAGGTGATTCAATTTGAGGGGTTTTTTTTATAAATTAATTCAAAGTTTTATTTTCATGTTAGGTTATTGATGTCATTGCAGGAATAAATAGAGAATATTTAATGTTAGCAGCCTATACCAATTTATGCAATGATGTCAGTAATAAAAACATCAGACATGCGTTTGTTTTGTTTACATCAAATTGAATCACATTATTAATTCCTAACATCTTTCAAATCAATGAATATTTTTGTCCTTAAAACACAGAGGATAAAGTAAAGGATGCTTAAGCATACATACAAAATATCTAAAATTAACAATTAACAAAGGTAACAATTAAAAAAAACATGGTCACATTGGAATTAAAATAAAAACTAAGAGACTATACATAGTAAAAATGATCATGTTGAAACATAAATGGATTTAAACCGGTCTTTTACTGGATATTTTAGAGCTAAGTGTAAAGCTTATGCAAGATACGCATAGACTATAAAGATTTATGTAAGACTGTAAATTAACAATAGCCTCAGTCAAATCTAGGAAAAAAATAAAGGAAGAAAAGTACACGGGGACAAATCATTTAGAATAAATACAGCATAAGTTTGTTATGCTGACAATTCTGCTGATAGATTAAATGTAAAAATCGAGGGGTACCTATTTTCCTCATAACATTGGATTCACCCTATGCTCATCATCACTGCTTCGGTCATCCCTAGCAGAAGATGACTGAATCATTCATTATAGAATTCAGATTGTATTCGTTTGTCCTCAGATAGTATATATACATCCGTTTCATTTTCAGGTCACACAGACCACTCTCAATGCTGCTTAAATCATGGATAAATTATGCTGGAGAGTTGAAACTTTAGTTTCAACTGTAGTTGTGCTATTTGGAAAATATTGTTTTCATGATGTCATTAACCCGAAATAATGACTCAACAAAATTTGGATGCAATTGATGCGATCCTATTGAGACATGCATGTAGCCATAAAAGTAACATATGTGCAATGTTTCAACTCATTATCAGTATTAGTTTAATTTTTATCAGATGACTTGTGTACGTTCTTTAAAAAGTTGGACAATGAGCTAATTGAGTAAAAATTAGAAATTTAGTACAAGTGTAGTATATCCATGATTTATGTTTGATCATAAAGTTAAGCAGCATCGAGAGTGGTCAGTGCTGTATGTGTGACCGCTGAGAATGAAACGGATGTATATACTATTTGAGGACGAGCGAAGCGAGTCCGAAGTAGGGAGGATAAGCATAGCGAATCCAATGTTATGAGGAAAGTTACGAGGTACCCCATACCAGGTTTTTTATATTTAATTTATTCAGTAAATTGTTAGTATAACAAACTTATGCTGTACTTATACTGAATAATTTGTCCCCGTGTACTTTTTTCCAAACACCAATTTAAACAAATAGTTTCTTTTAAATGGGAGAGACACGGACATTCATAATGTTTACTTATATTCATTTGCATCCATGAAATTTTAGTTACCAGTACCTTGCTCTTACAAATATTGTTTCAAACAAATTATTTTAATGTTAGCATAAACTCATTGTACTTAAATAGTAAGTAAATCAGGATGGGCTCACTCCAGTCATTTACAGAATATCTCAATTTACTCGTAATAGCATCAATAACAACCTGAAAGCAAATAAAAAAAGATTGCAATAGGTAATTGAAAGGTACTACCCCAAGACTATAAATATTTTCACACTAAGAGAGAAGACAGAGTCATTATCCAAAGGAGCTATAATGATTAACTAAGAGGAATGGCCAATGGGTTTATTAAGTATTTTAATAAAAGAGGAAACCATGTAGTTTAAAGCGTTTTATAAAATTTCATATCATTCAATTCAAGGTAAAGGGAAAATTATTTTTCAGTGTTTCTCATTTAAAATTATTCTTTAAGCTTACTCCTTTTAAAATCTTAGAAATTATGATAAATTAAAAAAATCTTAAAATTATGATGAATTTTAAAAACATCTTAATGATTATGAAAAACCTAGGAACGATGATACATGAACAAAGTGGGATGCGACCATAGAGTATAGAATTTAAACAGCAAACAAATTATTTTATGTTTGTGTAATGCATTATGCATTACCAACCAAGACTGAACCATTATCCATTACTGAACCAAAGCAAAGCTGAAGGTGTTATGACTATTATCTCCCGAGGTGAAGCCAAGGAAAAATAGCATTTTACTCCCAAGGTGCTAACAAGATTTTATACCCAGACGTTAAAATAATTTAATTATTGCTATATTCTTCTTTTCATACGTTTTGTCATATTTTATCCAAATTTGATATTTTCTAAACAGTATGTAATATCAGGATGGGTTCAGTCCAGTGATTTACAGAACATATAAATTTACTCATGATTACATCAATAAAAACCTGGAAGAAAGTAAATAACGATTATAATAGATAATTGAAAGGTAAATTCAAGACTATAAATATTTTCAAACTTAGAGAGGAGACACAGCTAATGGGTTTATTAAGTAGTTTAATAAAGGTGGGACCCATGTAGTTTAAAGCATTTCATATCATTCAATTTAATGTATAGGGTATCATTCCCCATGTATAGGGAGAATTATTTTACAGTGCTTCTTAAATAAAATTATTGTTTTAGCTTACTCCCTTGATAAAAGATGACAGTGCTAATAGTTATTTATGCACCATGGGAGTAAAAAATGCTATTATTTCCCTGAGCAGTTAGTTAGTTCCTAAGGCGTAAGCTGAGGAAACCAAAGTATTTAACTCCCAAGGTGAAGCCAAGGGATAAAGCCCGAGGTAAAGCCGAGGCAATTATGACTATTAACTCCCGAGGGAAGCCAAGGGAGGTAATTGCGAGGGGGAAAATAGCATTTTACTCCCAAGGTGCATTACATTGATTTTATTTAAACATGCTTTGTTGTATTTTATTCTTATTTTTTTGGGGTCGGACCCCCTTAAAAATTTAGGGGGGCTGCCACCAAAACAAATTTTGTTTTTATTGACCTGAAACAGATTTTGAGCCAATAAAAAAAATTGTTTGGTCGGCTCCCCCTAATAAATTTTGGGGGAGCCATCCCCGGCAAATTACAAAAAATTGATTGGTCACCTGAATAAATTTAAAGAATACCACTCCCCTAAAAAATTGGTATAATTGGCTCTAATAACGCAATAATACTTCTTTACTCCCTAAAAACTAGTTAATAAACTTTATCTTATACACCGTCTGGAGATAAATGAATTTTAATGCAGTGTGCATGTTATAAATAGTAGAAGATGTTTATATTAGGGCCACATTAATGATAGCTACTGTTGCCCAGAGGCTCGAGTATAGTAAGTATTTATTGGCAGGAAACTCAGAGTCAACTAATCTTATGGTTTGATTTCAATCTCACCAAGGATTGTAATTACATAATTCCCACCTCCACAATTAATTTGGCTTACACTAAGTGTAGACTTAACTCGTGCATGTAGACATGGCTTTAAATTGATACGTCTATCAAAACTATGAGTAAATAGGTTTTGACAAAAGGCTGCATTGACTTGGTCAATATCATCCTGTCTCAGTTAAAAAGAACCATTCAATATTAGATACTATGTCACCAGTATGACAAAAAGCTTTAGCTAACAGAAGCGTTCAAAATAGTTGATTAGCTTTATTTCTAGTTTGTATGAACCATTAAGTAAGGCTCTTGTAGATTTATAGTTTTAAACAACTAACTAAGAACTCAACAAATAATTTAAATATACAAATGTATTGTACAAAAGACTAAATGGTAGTGTATTAGGGCTAAACTTCTTTCCTTTATAATAATATTACTACTAAAACAAATAATCACCTTTATCAGAGTTTCCAAAACTAAGTAGTTTTCCCCCAAACCCCTCCAAATACAGGCTCATAAGGAAACAGGAAATTTCAGGATCATGACTTTGAGATCATCCTCAACAATAGACCCTCACCTCATAATTCTTGAGCTGAACAATCTGAAACAAGATAATAAGTATTACAGGATGTTAGATAATGCCTAAGAGTTAATCAGTTCTGCCTCAGTTGAGTTAAAGTCTTAATTGTCAAGTGTTGAAAAGCAGTGTTCCTGTTAAATCAAAAGTGAACTAAAATACTAAACTAACCCAATAGAAATGTTTATTATCTCCCATAATCTTTGAAATTGATTTCCTATGGTTTTTTCTACAAGCATTTCTAAGTAATTGTTTAGTTTTATAAAGTTACATCACTGATTTACACAAATTAAACTGAGTTATTTAATTAAATCAAGGTTTTATTTTTATGTACTTAAGTTATCAGGATACAAAATAAATATAGAATATCATTGTACAATATTTACAAATAAGTAAAAAACATGAGCTATTTCACTAGCTCCTATTTTTTACCTATACGGTCATATTTTATAATTGACTACTAATACTTAACATCGTTAACATCGATATTTTTTCAACAACTATGGAAACAAATATGCAAGCAATGTCATAAAGCAAGTTGGCAAAACAAAAAGGTGGCATTTTTTATTTTATCACAGTATTTGCATTGGAGACACTCAAAATTCTCCTTATTATTCCAGAATTTTAAATAAAGAATCAGGCTCTTATCACTTAAGTCTTAAATTAGTTGAGTGTGAAGCTCACGATAATCTGGTTATATTTGACTGGGCAACAAGATGCCAAATGCTAATCATAGCAAATAACAAGATAGCAATCATGGAACGAGGCATCCCTACCTATTGGCTTAAAAATAATAGGAGCTAAAGATATTGACATTTAAGTTAGCAGGTGTGCAAAAAAGGTATGTGCAACTTCCATTCTGTTTCTTGCTTTGACAAGATTAATGAGTGCCTCAGTTACCTTAATAATTATTCTGAACACACCCTGTTCACTGTCACAGGTGCAGCTTTGAATGTAACTGCAGCAACAGAAAATTAAATAATTAGAAAACAACTGTTTCAAACGGAGGCCATAGAATTTTTTAAAATTTAAATGTTGTTAATTAATTATTAAAAAAAACATAATAGTTAAAATCAAATATTAAATACAATAGCTTAAATACTAGGCTCTTATATATTTGATAGAAAACTAATACAGTTGACATTTATAAAAAAAACCACTTACTCACATACACTCTTACAATATGTAAGAGTGAACCCTTCACTCTTACATACAAATGACCTCTTACTTTTGATTGACAACTGGGTTGACTTAACTCATCCGTCAATCAATAAGCATGTCTTTCAAGCATCAGGCACACTGAAACTAAACATATACTTAAATTTCCTTGTCACCATGGTGATCTCAGAAATAATTTGGAACTTTTACTACTCCAATTACTATAACACAAAGGTAGTATTATTGTATTATTGGTAGTACTAGTAGAAGAATTTCACTGTTACTAATACTACCATATTATTATTTCAATATTTATTTAATTTTTACCGCTTAAGGGTCATATTAGTGTTTTCCTCTCACTCAACTAATCCACCTCAGACTTTGTACACATCCAATCATCTAGGAAGCACACCCTCCATGACTAGTCTAACCAGATTCTATCCAAACTCACAGCTCTGGCTAGTGTCCACGACTAATTCACAGTATGGTTAGTTTATTGAGACCAGCAAGAATGGCTAAGCTCACCTCTCTGGCTAGCACTGACAACTAGTTCACAATGTGATTAGTTCATCTAGTCTTAGCTCCTCTGATCACATTAGTCTTACTTGGCCCATCCTCCTTTTAACCAGTCTCACCAATCCCATCAGCTCCTCTAACATTATCAGACTCAAGCTAGGCTCACCGCTCTGACTAGTCCAGCGCCACAGAACTCTAGCAACCCCAATGCCAGTGTGCACAAACTCATTCTTTAGCTCTGACCTGAAAGTCAGAATTATTTTATATAGTGTTTTTAATAAAAATAATAACTGTTTATGCTTTTGTCTAACATAAGTTATTCTGAGATACACAGAGTCCCCCGGCTTATCTAAGAAATTTATGTCATAAATTTGGTATCAGGAAAAGAAGTAAACGGGAAAAAAATACAGGAAAAAAAGTGTTTTTTTTCCTGTATTTTTTTCCCTTGTACTTCTTTCTTGTATATTTTTCCTGTGACCCTTTTTCTTGTATTTTTTTCCAGTGTACTTTTTTCCAGTTTTTTTTCTGTTAACTTTTTTTCCTAGATTCCATAAAATAATATTTCAATAGCCTTTTAACCCATAATTTTTAGCAATTTAAGCCATAATATTATTATCAGCTTTAACAGCCCTCTACATCCTAGTCCCTGATTTTGATAAGCTATTTGAGCCATAATATTAACAGCCCCCTAAACCCATCCCTAAGTTTTGGCATTCTCATCCAATATACCTTTAAAACATTATAGCTTCAACAGCCCCCAAAACCCTATCCCTAATTTTTGGAATTCTCATCCCATATACCTTTATCACATTACAGGTTTAACAGCCCCCTAAACCCTATCCCTAATTTTTGGCATCATCATCCATTATAATACCATCATAACATTACATCTTCAACATCCTCCTAAATCCCTGTTCCATATTTTTTGGTAATTGTAGCTCTACTATTACATCAGGTTTAACAGCCCCTAAATCATTCCATTCCCAGCCTGTTTCTTTTATTGCATTTATAAAATATTATAAAAGCCTATCCTTAATTTTAAGATTAATAAAGAGTAAGAAGATACTTATTAGATAATAGAATCTAGGCCTCACTTTTCTCTTGGCGTCTCTTTCAATGATTAGCTCATCTTTTAGTCAGTCTTCTAAAGTCAATGTTCTCCTGCACCTGAAAGAAAAATTAAATAATTAATCACAAGATGAAAAAAAATTAAAAGTGATTTATAAAGCGATACAAGAATTATTTTATATAGTGTTACAACATTAATAAATATAATAACGCTTTAATTTTATTTAGGCTATTATGTGCCAAAAGTTATTTTGCCCCCTCTAGTGTTATGTAGAAATAAAAATGTAAGTATGGAGATATAATGAGTCCCTTGAGCCATAATTATACATCACCTTCAACAACCCTTCCATTCCTACCCTCTTTCTTTTATTGCATTTCTACTTTTTCTCATTAATACTTTAGGTATATAAGAAAAGTATTGTGTTTGCAAAAAAATCTAAAACCAGTATGATACTGGAATTATCTGTTTCAGGGATTTATTTATTTAAATACAATTAACGGCTTTTTAAGCCTTTTAAAAATAATGACATAATCCATAGACATAATGGTTATCCACATAAAAGTACAACAATTTTGATTAAAAAAAAGAAAAATAATATACAAAATTAAGAATACAAAAATATTGCCCTAAATAATATATATTGAAAAATAAAAAAATAACATTAAATAATTACAAAAACTTTTAATAGATGAATCATTGATTCATTTTTTCTTTTTTATACCAATAAATATTATGTCTATATTTTTTTAATTTATACATTAAATAAAAATTAAGTGAAGTGATTAAATCAAAAAAGGGTATCTACATGAACAAATGGTTATTTATAACTAAAACAAATTTACTTGCAAGCTAAAATATTGAAAAAAAATCTTTCTAATAAAAGTAAAAGAAAAATTAAACATAACTTATTATTAAAAGATCGAGAAAAAAATACATTGTTATAATCATAAGGATAGATGTAATTAAAATAGGATAATTTCAATCAATCTGCAACCCTTCTTTAAATTGTACCAAATTAATATATTTTTACATAGAATGGAATTAAAGTAATCAATAAAAAAAACATTGTAAGTTAAACATATGTAATAAACATTTAAAGATTATTTTATAAAAAAAATTTTTTTGAAGATAAAAAAATTTTAAGACCTCTTGAGTAGTTTTCTCTAAGCTGTCAGTCTATATGTATGAGTGTATAAACATTTCAAGTTAATACTAAAACGATATAATTTTGACTTCCATATTGAATTCAATAATTAATATCTCACAAAACCACATTTTAAAATGTTTAGCAAATAAAGCCATAAAATTCAACTTACATCAACTTCAAAAGCCCCCGAAAATTCTCTATCCCTAATTATTGACCATTTCAGCCATCATTTTACATCAGCTTCAATAGCCTATTTATTATCCCCCTAGTCCCAGATATTGGCCAAAAGAGCCATATAACATAAGCTTCAACAGCCTCCTGAAGACCATATTCCCTAATTTGTGACAATTTCAGCCATATTATTGAATCAGCTTCTACAGCCCCCAAAAATCCATGTTCCTTAACCCCATACTTAAGTTTAAAATTAAAATTATGCTTATAAAAATTATGGAACTCAGGGCTGACTTCTCCTAAATTCAATAAAATTCAAGGGGATGCCTTTCTAAATTCAACTTGGTAACTGGCTTTCAAAACTTCACAGTCCCAACAGGAAGATAAAATAAAATAATTAATCACTATATAATGAGCAAAATAACTGGTGGCTTTTAAAAGGACCCAAAAATAACTTTTATATTTAAAAAAAAAACTTAAAATTAGATTATTAGGGGCAAAATAACTCCACGAGTTTATTTCCCCCATCAAATGTTTTCTGAAATAGCAAATAAGAGGAAATCACATGAATAAAGGGGCCCCTAAATTCACTTGCCAGATAAATTTTGGCATTAAAATAACATAAAAGCATTGACAGCATTTTTAGACACACTGCATAAGCATCAACATCCCCATAAACTTGTATTTCTGATTATTGGCAATTTTAAGAAATATTTCATCAACTTCAGCAGCCCCCTAAATCCCATTCCATATTTTTTGTCAATTCAGCCATACCACTGATTAGGTACTATATATTCCTCTATGAGCCATACTACCATAAGAAAAGAGCTTCAACAGGCCTCTAATCCAACCTGTTTCTAGGCTATTTTTTACTATTAAAAACAACACAAAAATGAAAAGTAAAAATTATACTTATTAGATACATACAGATTTATTGCTGACTCATTGTTTTTGCAGTGTCTCTTCAAATAATCATCAGAGATAAGAACCCTGATTACTTATCTCTAAACATGAAATGGCAATTCACGGGGGAAGGTCTCTAGAAGGTACAGATTGATGTATAGATAGAATACAGGAGCAAAATCCGATCCTGCAAAGAAAAAAAATATCAGTAAATGTTTACAGTAAACAACAAAAATTTATATGAGCATAAGTAAAAATGTAATTACTATCTTTAATGACTGAGGTAAATATATATATTTTTTCACTTTATGAGAGATCACATTAATTGTCCACATGTATTGCAAAGTACTTAACTAAAAAAATATTTTTAGTGAAATGTTTCGTTCTATGCTTCATACAAGATTTGTCTACATAATATTTTTATATTTTTATATAATATAATTCATATAATTATATAATATATATATATATATATATATATATATATATATATATATATATATATATATATATATATAATATATATATATATATATATATATATATATATATATATATATTATATATATATATATTATATATTTAATGTATGTATTAGGGTCAAATTAGACCCTATATTTTTACTCTCAACTAGCAATAATCTTTACTTTAGCCGCCTCAGAGGTCTAGGTCGTTAAGGCGTCAGTTATTAAACTGACCTTTGACACCACGGAGGGCTGGAGTTCGCATCCCAGGTTATGCTCTCAGAAAATAAGATTATTGTTCAGATAAATTGTCGCCAAGAGTATACTTGGAGCCTAAAGGCTGCACCTACCACTTGAGGTTGTTTCCACAGGGGTTATCCCTGATGAGCCGCAAAGCTCTAAACAGGCATTATTATTTTTACTTTACCTCATTTATTTGAGTTAAAGTGAAATTTGGCACGCATGTAGCCATGTATAACATTAACATATGTGCCAAGTTTCACTTTATTCTCAGCATTAGTTTAAGTTTTATCGCGCGAGTTTTATACGTTTTTTCTAAATTGTAAAAAAATAATAAATAAATAATTCATTTAACTTGTAATTTGGTTCATAAAAGTTAAGCAGCATTGAGCGTGGTCAGTGCCCGGATGGGTGACCGCTGGGAATAAAACTAATGTATTTACTATCTGAGGACGAGCGAAGCGAGTCTGAAGACGTGTTGCAGTATAAATTTAGTGAATTGTATATTTTGAGGATATGCGAAGCGAGATTAAAGCAACGAGGATGAGCGTAGCTAATCAGATGTGATGAGGAAAAGTTCCGAGGTACCCTATACCCTTTTTTTCTAAAATCAAAACAATTAATGTATTGATCTTTGTTTTTTTTATTATTACTTTTAGTTCCCGCCTTATAAAGTGGTAAAAGTGTAAAAGGTCGCCCTAAAAATACAATTAAATAAAATAAGAATATAAAATTAAATTGGCGTTTCCTGTTGTTCTCTAGGTAATATAAGTTTGTTATTGGTCATTTTCGCCATCACTAATATTTTGCCCTTGTATTTCAACTTTATTGTTTTTTGTCCGTTTAAAGAAATATTAGAGGAACTAAAAGAAAGGAAATTAAGATTATGTGGGTAAACAGTTGTGCGAAGAGTGATAAATAATGGCAGTTATACCAGCACTAGTAATATGAGAACCAGCAATAATAGTAATTGGACAAACAGTAACAATATGCGTAATTGTTTTAATAGTATTATTGTATTAGGGTTAATACTAATAAAAGTATTTGTATTAATAGTAAGTAGATACTATTTATAGTAATAAGTATAAAATAGTAAATGAAAAAAAATATTCAAAATGGCCGACGAAAAGATCGTCGCATCTTTATTGCGTTCTACATAAGCATTATCTAATTCAAAATGGCCGACGAAAAGATCGTCGCACCTTTATTGCGTTCTATATAAGCATTATCTTATAATGTTTATAATTTGTTATAGTTAAACATTAAATTATTTTTTTTAAATAAAAAAGGAAATAATAAAAAAATAAAAGTTTAAGTGTTTTACTTACTTCACTTCATCGGACGTTGAAGCTTCATGAAACTGCATGATACTGAAGGCAGACTCACAAGAACAGGCTGGCCCTTCTTTATATACCCCCCCCCCCTCCTCTTGAATAATACGTAACAAATTAGATATTCCATTACATTTTTGATAAAATTTAATAATATTTATTAACTAATACATTTTTTGCAATTAAGTTTAAATAATTTATATTTATTATATTATTTTCAACCAAAAACTAATAAGCACTTTTTTCGCCGACTTGATCAGCTGATACAATTAATGTGATATTTTTAAATAAGTACTCTTAATTAAGTCAAAAATTACCAAAAATTAAAGATTATTTTTTTATTATTTCGAATTTAATGAGTTTTATATCGAAATCAATCCGTTTTCTAACCTCGACTTTCCATCTTGAATACAACAGAATTTTTGAAATAATAACATAATAATGTGTTAAATAACGATAATTAATAATTAATTATTGTTTAAATTATTAACATTAATCTTTAATGTGCGATAGATTCCTAATTAACTTAATTTATGAGTTTTGCAAAAAAACAATATGGCGACGTAATAACTTAGATGCTTATGACTTTGTTTATGTTATTAATTTATAAGAACTTTTAAAATCTACATTTATTACGTGTATATAAACAAATCAGCTGTTATATATAGGCTTGCCTTTTAGTTTAATGAAAGTGGATTCAAGAATTCATAGTTTGGTTATAGACTTTACAGGAGTTATATAAAGGCAGAGATAATAAAACTTAAACGATACGAATATTCTGTGGTACGTACGTGCGTAATATTCTGTAGTACGTACGTGCGTAATATTCTGTGGTACGTACGTAATATTCTGTAGTACGTACGTGCGTAATATTCTGTGGTACGTACGTACGTAATATTCTGTGGTACGTACGTAATATTCTGTGGTTGGAAAGGGGGGAGGGCGTTTAGCGTAGTAAGCAAAAATGCTAATACTAGTATTAGTCTCTTTGGTGGTGAGAGAGAAGGTTTCAATATAGTTTCGCAACTCAGATCCATCCGCAATAGAAATGTGAAATTAATAACAAAAAAGACAAGCTCGTCTGTCAAAAAAATGAAAGCTCACAAGAGGATGACCTTTCAAAAGAGTTTATTACGGTAAACAGGCATCCCGATTGCGGAACAGTCCCGATTTTTAAAACCTGTCCCGCCAAAACTAATATTGTCCAGATATTAGATATTTTTTAATGTTTTCATAAAATACAAAACGTAATAACATTTTATTACGTTTAAAAGTATTGGAGAAGCGTATAAAGATTGTGTTTTTCACTTTTAAGAACTAACACGCTTTATGTCAACAGACTTTAATTCTAGTACTTTTTTTATTTTCTAAGGATTCATAACTTTATAATTTTAAATAAGTTAAGAATAAAATTAAATATATACAATTAACTGTTACACATTCATTAATAAAGAACTAAAACTTTACTCGACGTATTTATAACATGACGATATGAAGCATAGAGATACATAAATAGAGGGGCCCTATTGGTTGAGTTTTAAAACATCGAAAAAGTAACTTGAACACCTTCGACTATCAATATAATCAAATAAACAGAACAAAAATACAGACTCTCACATAGTAGAACGTTTAAAATACAAATCAAAACACAAAAAATGTGAGGGAAGACAAAAACAATTGACATATCATGACCATAATACGTAACTTTCTCTTTCGAGGAAGTTTTAGTTAGATTACACAGAGCCCAAAAAGATGTTTCAGGACACTCAATGTAATGAGATAGGCCATGCCCCCTCAAGAATATATCTCTATGATAGGAAGGATGTAGTGGTGCTACGCTACGAGTGCCCGAAAAAGTAGCGGTGGAGGGTTAGCGACACTATATTACATTGTAAAGGCCTGATATGTTCCTTCCCCTCAAAGAGACTAATACTATAGTATTAGTCTCTTTGACACAAGTTCCTTGTGTCTACGGAATATGAAGACATGGTGCTTATTGTTAAAACGCATTTGCTAACTCACAATTTCTTACTCATTATTAACAGCAATACTGATGCATATTTTTAAGTGTCGATACTGAAATCTAAGGAATATATTGACGTGGTGTGCATCCTCGAAAAGCATTAGCTTACTCTATATTTGATAAGCCCAAGGATCGTGAATAAAGGGGATGACGCACTAAGTCGATTTGCCATAGAAAAAAGTGACCCCATCGAAAACCAAAAAATAGAGAGAATTCAAAACAAAATACACGTCAAAACCCAACTGCACATGTTTGTTACAAACTGCCCATGCTTACAATTCTCATAACGTAAGGGCAGTAGCAATAACTCATAATTTAAGGGCAGACTTACCTCTCAATGGTTTAAATTAAGAGGTAAAAACACGCTTAAATTATTACTCACTGAAGTGGTTAAGTATAGTCCAAAATTTAAAAAACACAATTGACTTAACAAGCACCACAAATGTAACAATCATGAGAAGCACAGAAGAAAGTTGAGAAGTAAACTCTACAACCTTGCTACATAATCTGCGTTTGGCGCCTTTTTCCATTATAACCATGGGGAAGGTAAGTTTGCTCCTATTTCTCTCTCATACGACTTTCATGGGGTCAGAAATGTTCCTAAATGCGTCATCCCCTTTATTCAAGAGCCTTGGCCTAAATAACACTGAAAACCGTAACGGTTATTTGGTCGACACTAGAAATCTAAGTTATATAAAGAAGAGGTGCGTATCATCGAAAGACATTAGCTTACTCTTAATTACCGCGAAACTGTTAAGGTTCTTGCTGTGTCGACACTAAAATCTCAGCAATTTAAAGAAATGGTTCTTAGCTAACCATATTAGAGTAAGCAAATCAGAGATAATTTTGAGGCAGAAGCTAATTTAAAAAATTTCTTTTACCTGGATAACAGCAAAACTGGTTTGAAGTCTTGTCACTAAAATACAAGGAATATAAAGATGTGGTGTGTATCGTTGAAAGGAATTAGCTATTTATTACACCTGTATAATCGAAATTTTATCAATAAAAGGCATTATAGTATGACACACGGTTAAAATTAGTTGACAGTGTGGGAAATAATGGAAAGCCAAAGAGGTTAGTCCTGGATATTAAACTTAGCCCACAATTATAAATCAGGCATAACTAATTGGTTCCTTAACACTATTCTGCCACAGTGTCAACTGTGTGTCGTACTGGTAACATTAAATTTCTTACGCCTAAATAACCAGGAAGCTCTATTGTTGACTAAAGACTGAAGAGATGTAAACATTTATACAGTAAGGGTGGGGCGAAGGATACAGTGATCTAACTCCCTGATTTGAGGTGGTCCTAAAACAGGGGCTAGTTCCATGAACTACCGCACCCATCGCTAGTTTTCATTTTGTTGTGATGAAAACAAGCCCCCACCCGTACAGTATGAATATCAACATCACTTTAGTGTCGACAATGAATAATATTAGTGCATAATGTTGAAAGGCATTAGGTAACTCTAAAATTTACACCTGAATGAATGCATAACTGTCACAGTTTTTGAAGTGTTGAGTCTGAAACCAAAGCATTTGTTGAAGTGGTGCATATCACCCAAAGACATTAGCTTACTGTAAATTTCTTACACCTGAGTAACTGTTGCAGTCTTTAAAGTGTTGATACTAAAATGAAAGTAAAAGTGTAAATCACTGGTAGACATTAGTTACCTTTAATTCTTTATACTTGATTAACCCAAAACTGTCGCAATTGTGTTAACACAACAACTGAAGTATGTATAGGTGGTGCCTGAAAGCATTAGCTAACTAAAATTAAATGCAGTGAAATTATGATACACAATTGATCAAATGCATTCTGTCTAATAGCTTCTTATCCCTTTCTTAAACATTCTATCTTATTCACAAATGAAATCAGAAGATTTATAATATATTAATGTTTTCACTGAAGAAACCCTAATTTCAAACTTTTTCTTAAATACCACCACTCACAAATTACTTTAATTTGTGATATTATTACCACTATAAATTTCTATATATAGGTACTCAACACTAACAATTATATAAAGTTTGGTGGTCAGGAATTCTTTAAGAATAATTTATGAAAGCTTAATAAAAAATAAAGTTATTTTTTAATTGAATAAACAATTAATAGCAGTAATTATAAAACTTTATATACTTATCATATATTAATATAGTATAACTATATTACTATCAGTAATATATTTAATCAGGGATACTTATAATCATTGTAGGATAGTTTACACAAGACCATTGCAGATATGCTTTTAATCAGTTGATAACCGGACAAAAATCAGCGTGAAAAGAAATTATTTTGGTTCCTTTTTGGTCAGTTTCCTAAGAAAAATTAAAATAAACCAATAGAATGTTTTCCTCACTGATTCTATTAAGGTGTCAACCAATTAAAACCATGTCCGAAAAACTAAAAATCAGATGAGGCAGAACACTCTTATACCATGATTAGCCAAGGTAGTAATTTTTATATACTAAGCTTAAAGAGTTGCCTCTCAGGTTGGTGCCAGGAAAGCTTCCTTTCCTTCCCTTAACAGATTTGTTACACCCGTTCTCATCAATCTGGACTTACTTGGCTCATATTCAAAATATAAAAAATACCTAATTTATATTGCAGTATGTCTCTGGTTTGCTTTGTTCATCCTTAGACAATACCAACTGTCCTACCTTGACCTTGCTTGAACCAAAGATATAAGAGCCATTTTAAAATGAAACTTTTTTTATAATACTTAAATTTAAAGTAATAAATGAACTTAACTGGAACATTTTTTAACTTGAATAAACTTAAAAAAGTCATTCAATAAAAATTAGACTAATGCTAATAAAGAGATGAAACATGACACCGTTACTTTTCTTAAATAGGACCATACTTTTACCTTCAGAAAAACTACTTAGGACTTATAATTGGAAAGTAACTAAAACAAGAATTCAGGTAAATTCTCGGTTTCCAATTTTTAGTGGACAAACAAATGGAATAAAATAGGAAAATAATCAATAGTAGTTTTTAAGAATTGTCCAGTTAGAAGCATCAAATAAACTAGCAGCAAAAGTATCACTAAAAACTACTAGTGTTAGGTCCCTTTATTGGATTTGTATTAATAAAACCATCTTGATTTTTTTATACAGGAGAAAGCAGAACTATGTTTTTATCATTGGGTTCCAACACTTTCAATTTTTTTAAAATTAATTTTTACAATTTTAATGATAGATTAATTTTCCTCACTAATATTCATGAAAATCTGTACCTACCATAAGGCTTACTATCAGTGCCACAGAAACAAAGAATAGAAGTAAATAAGAGATAAACAAAATAGTATAGCAAAATTTTAAATTTTGTAGCTTTTTTTCTATTCTTCTTTGACTTGAAATTGTCAGAGAGTCATTACAGGTTATTTTAATTCTTTGTTCATGTGGTAGGTTGAATTCAGCCTAAAAAGCACCACAGTTGTAAAGAATTTTAATAAATGACCCAGAAAAAATTATAAAAATTGAGTATCTTGGAATTTACCTTATAATGATAAGGAAATTTCTATGCTCATTAAAAAAAACAGGACTCGCTTCTTCCATTATCCTCAGAACATAAAAAGTTGCTTAATCTCTTCATTTTCCACTACCTCGGACAGGAAAGATAGTTTTAATCTCAGCAGTCACCCTTACACTATCTGACCATGCTCATTCTAACGTAGGACTAGTAATCCAACAGAAAGCATAGATGTACTAGCCATATTAACATTAAACTTTATATTTGATCTTGACAAAAAGGGATCATTTTTGTGACCAATTTCAACCCAATCCCCTACTCCCTCGGAATAAGCTGTTTTAGACGGGCCTATTTTTTAGTTTGCTGTTTCTCCACTAGAGGCAGGTTGGTTCACCACTTGTCCCGCACATATAAAATAATTATTTCTTCATTTCCAAGATTAAAATTATTTTAAGGGATTTGTAACAATGTTAAAAATTGTATTAATTATTTTAAATGTAAAATTGTAATAAAATATAATAAAAATATAAATGATGAGCTATTTTTAACTAGACCTGATATCATGAAAACCATGACTTGCAGACATAAAAATTAATTTGCATGCTCATTGTGTTTTTTATTTGTCCTTTTCACAAAAAAAAGATTATTTTCAAGACAAATAATCTTACAACCAACTAAAAATGTTTATATATTAGTTAAAGTTTTGTTTACATCCTTTATACACATAAATAGACGTCTCGATTTAAAACTGACAACAATATTGATAAAGGTTGTACAAGGTGAAAACTAGCCCCTGTTTTAGGACCACCTCAAACCAGGGAGTTGGACCACTGTGTCTCACGCCCCCACCCCTACTGTATGAATTTCTACATAACTTCAATTCCTAATCTTTAACGTAAACACACTGAGAGTGTATTGATTAAAACAACTTAGCAAAACCCATTTATTTAGGAGGCCTTAAAAAATATGAAATGGATAATTCAGGTAAAATATCATTTTCTGTGCAAACACAATACTTTACCTACAGTATAAATAAAGACAACTGAAAAGCTTACCATAAGCATGATAAACAGTTATTCTTACATATAAGAATATGAAAAATTTATAATACAAACATTAAATAGAATATCTACTATAGGTTCAGGGTCCACAGTGTCTATGGCTCAAGGACCTCCCTGAGGCCACATTGTTGCCGAAATGCACACGGCATTTCACCATGTATTTAGTGCATTTTCATTGCCTCGCTATTTTTATTTTACATGTTACATGGCAAAATGCCATGTAACAAGCAAATTTTTATTGCTCACTACAGCTCTTTAGGGGCCATATTGAGTTATGTAAGTAGCATTTAGTAAAACATTTAGACTAACTAATTTATTAAATCGAATATTTCATACTCCCCTTATCTAGAACAGAGGACCAACATAGATTTAAGTTTTAAAACATCAAGAGGACTTATGTGTTTAAGGATTAGGGCAGGTAAAAAGGTCATAAAGTTTCGACTAAACAATTGTACAGCCGCATGAGCAAGCTCGAGTGTGGCAATCAGCCTTTGTGCACAAAGCACATTATAAATATTGTATGCATTTTTATTTTATTAATTTAGCTGTTACATTATTAATCAAATTAAACTATTTAATATTTGTTAGTGTTATTTACTTATAATAAAATCAAGTATTCTGCATTATTACTAAATGCAACTATCTAATCTAACTTCTAACTCATATTGAATATTTTTTCTCACTCAGATTTGGATTCAGCACCATTGAATGACCAGCTTTAAAATCCCAGTTGCCTGAACTTTTGTCTAAGTAATGACAAATTAATTTTTTTTATGACACAACTTGGGTTGATGAGGCCATAACTTTTTTATACAAACAATAGGCCTCATTGCCTCCTCCAACATCTCGCAATATGCAAGTTTCATTTCGATTTGAGAAAGCCTTTGAGAGTTATTCGTTCGCCATACAAAAACGTATATTTATATATATATATATATATATATATATATATTATATATATATATATATATATATATATATATATATAAATTTAATTTTTTTTCAGACACATATATTTATCAGGAAGCTAATCTGAATCGAAACCCCCACTCCCCCCTCAACTGTTTGTTGGTCAACAAACAGCCTTTCATTATGAAAATTCCCTAAAAGTATTATAATAACCATTTATTGTTGTGCAGCAACTGAAAGTTGTTTAAGTTGTTTTAATACAGTTTCCAAAAGTTTCTTCTTGTCTCTTTCACTTTTTTTCAAAACAGAAAATACTGTTTTCTTATCAGCTTCCCGCAACCTATAAACAAATACTTTGATTATCTAATATATATATATATATATATATATATATATATATATATATATATATATATATATATATATATATATATATATATATATTATATATATATACATATTTTATTGTATATATATTGTACATATATATTTATATATCATATTTTAATGTAATACAAATAAAAGTGTTTAATAGTGAGTAAAAACACAAAAATTAAGTATGAAGGGATCCGCAAGGATACTAAAGATAAAAAACTACATCACAGTTGATTTTAATCTAAGGGAGTGGGAACACCTGGATAGTGGAAGTCACATTTCAATGCACAGTAGCTTTACCAAAAAAATGAAATGTCTTTTAAAAAATAAAAAAATAAGGCATGACAAGAGTAACACAAGTCATTGTGAATCCTGAGTCAAAATCAAAGAGCTGTCTCGAGTTCCAGGACAGAATTATAAGGGAATTCTATAAGAAGGGGGGGGGCAGAGAATTATAACAAATCTCAGCAATGTTGTCAACCAGATGCCAACACGTTTGTTACTTATTTTATTATTCTTTTCATTATAATTGATGAACTCCACATAATACCCCATTTTTTAATCATTTGTATTCTTTGTTACCTTTATTAGTGTTTAAGTTATTAATTTTTAGTGTGTTGTTATTGATGTAAGGTTAAACTTAAAAGACATTTTGTGATAATGCCTGAAGATGACTACAGAGCTAGTCGAAATATATATCGCAATTTATAAATAAATAATTGTGTCTCTCTAATATTTGTAGAACTAAAACCTATAGTTTATACTATTTGTGCAATAATGTGGAAGTTCTACAAACTTAATAGTGAAACAAAAACTTCATTGACACCTTAACTACCCAATAAGATTTAATAAAATTAAGAAAACTTACTTCTCCAGAAGAATAATTGCAGTGTTAGGATTAACAAGTAGATACTTAGAATTTTCTTGACCATGATCATGAAAATAAGTTGGCCAATCCCAAGACATAAATAAATCTAGTAATTGCCTTAACTCTGTGAAGTAAGAGAGTAATGAAGTTTCTTCCAGTCCTCCAACAGGCTCGCTAGCAGCAAACTCTAAAAATATGAAAATTAGAATTGAATTTAAAAAATCAGGTACAGAGTACCACGGATCTTTTTCTCACCTAATTGAATTTGCTGTGCTCATCTACACTAATGTGGACTGGCTACGATCATCCTTAGTAAAACTGTCTGAAAAAAAGTAAACTGTCGACATAATGACCTTGTTGGATGCTGCTTAACAGCAGTGATCCAACAAAAACTGTAGAAATACAATCTCTATTGAAATTAAACTTTGTCTACCTGTTGAATTAGGGGATTTTCTAAGGATGACTGTACCTATGTCCAAATTTTAACTAGAATGGTTTTTAATGATTTATTTTTTCAAAAAAATATTCATGTCATTTGATAAATATTTAAACAATGCAGATAAATATTTGAACCTTGGCGCAGTATCTAATTTCACAAAACAATGCACCAAAAATTAAGACTGTAGTTGAAATAACCTGAAAACAACCCTTTAAATATGTACAATGATAGCAGTACTATATGTGCCACTTAATGAAACTATTCACAGACAGCTTTGCAGTTATTTAGTCTGTGGTTTACTGTCACAGATAGTAAAACTCTAAGCTGTAGGCAAACGATAAAAACACACTCCTTTGAAAACCAATATTTCTTTAAGTAATGCCTGGTAAAGGCAATAAAAATGTCAAAAATCTTATAAACTTAGAATAATACAACATTTACACTGTTAATTCAAATCTACTTGAAGTCAAGTCAATCTCAAGTCAAATCTATCTGAGTCCCTCTCCATACTCTCTCTCTCTGTCAAATTGATTTAAAATCCATCTCAAGTAGAACTTTATTCAGGTAAAACCAGATACCTAGTAAAACTATTTTTTTTATAAATTTTAACTTAAATAATAGGTTTTTAAAAAAAGGTAATATAAATTTTGTGGTAAAATTGAAAAATCCCAATTGTGGTTTTTTAAGTAAATCTTAAGTCATTTCAAGGGATTACACAACTATATGCTTAGGTCAATCAAACTTTTATTCCTGGCTTAACTTTTCAATTATATCTCTAGCCTTGTGTGGAAGATATGTTCTTTTTCATTTATAATTCAAGTAGATTTGAATTTTCCATGTAAATGTGGTAACTATATATCACTAACAATACATATAGGAGCATCACAAATAATAGAGAAGTAACACAGGAGACCAGTTGAACCACACTCTTAAAACATTTTGTGAATGACTCACAAGTTTGCACAAGTCTCACTATTTAAGTTAAGCAACTTATTTTTGACCAATAAACAATTGGTCAAATTGTTTATTGGTCAGATTATTCAAGCAAGTATAAATAATTGCTTAAAAAAACAATGTGTTAATAATAATCAATTTCATAAAATTTAACACGACTACTAGTAAAAAAATTATACTTTATAATTTTTTAATATACTAAATAAAAAATAAAAAAATAAATTTTTAATACTAAATAATTTTTATTATTAGTAATAAAAAAATTTTAATGAAGATTTATTATTCTAATGTATTCAATTTATTTTTATTTAATAATATTATGACTCGTGATGAAGCTGATTCAAGCAAAAGTTCAATAAAAAAATTTGGGTCTCTTATTACCAATGATATTGTCACTTTAAAAAACACAGATGAGCTGGTCTCATGTCTAACATCTCTAGTATTAGTGGAATACACGGATTATGCTCCTTCTACACTAGTAATACTAAAGCTTATTAGGCTTAAAAATTATTTTGCTTGTATGTTAGATTTTAAATTTGCTGCTAACAGAAAAATTATTGGGATTGACAACAAAAATTTTCCATAGGGGCAAAAGTCCTTAGGTTAATCATAAAATATAAAATTAACTTTTCTTAATAGAAAAGTAAACTTTCAATGTACTCATTATTATTATTTTTTACAAACAATGGGTAAATGACAATGAGTAACTTACGTTCACACTGCAAAGTGTCTAGATTGATTTGATGTAAAGCTCCCATAGACAACTGTTTAATATCTTCATTCAACATAAGATTAAGTATAGACTGAGCTATGTGTTCACAAGCTGACTTACAGGCAACTTGTGCTACTTCAACCTAAAACAACATCATTCAAACAAGGTAAGTCCGCATAAAATGTAAAAAAATTGGCCTATTTAATGTTTGACAACAATAGAAAGTGTAGCCTAAAATTAATTTAATAGTAATAACCAAACAAAATTGTAACAAAAATAAAAACATGAATTTGAATAAAGAAAAGAAAAAAAAACTTTTGATTTCATAAAAGAAAAAGTAATCTAAAAATACAAAAAATATAAATGTTAGAGTGGGTATTAAATTTAAATTGCCCAAAGAAAGGAAAAGTAAATATTGGAGATCTTAAAAGAAAAATGAAGAGCAAGATCATATAATTAGTTATTTCATAATTAAGTGATTAAGTTAAGATGCCTTAACTTAATCACTGTTGAAGTTAAATAATAAAGTTATTACTGGAGTGTTGGTTCATGTTGCAGAGTGAGTCAGTTAGGGAGTTTATTAGTAAAGTTTGAATATATTTGTATCTGACATCACTTGTTACTGGACATTCAAGGAGAAAGTGGTGTAGAGTGAGCTGTGCACATGGGACAGATTCCATCTGCTTGTAATAAGTAAACTTAATAAGTTCGAGAGACTTAATTAGGTTGAAAGAGTCTGAGCCAAGCAAGTGCTCTTAATTTTATAAATATTGCCTCTAACCTGTATGTAAGGTTCTCTTAGGGAACAGAAGAGATATATATATATATATATATATATATATATATATATATATATATAATATATATATATATATATATATATATATATATATATATATATATATTTATTTAAAGCTCTTTCTATATCCAGGCTAAATAAATGGTTTTCAAAGGATTTCAAGGAATTTTTTAAAAAGCATACAGGAGTCATTCAATAAAAATTGAACTAATGCTGATAATGAGATGAAACTTGGCACATATGTTAGTCTTTTTACATGGCTACATACGTGCTAAATCTCAAATTGATTGCAACATTTTTTTGTGTTTTATGATTCATTGAAATTATTGCTGAGCCATTATTGAAGGTTGCAGTAATCATTAAAAAAAAAAAAATTAAACAAATTATTCAGGGGAAATCTGAAACCAGGATTTCCCCTGAATTATAGGTTTCAAGTGTTTTTTATGACCTCCTAAGTGGTTTTTACAAAGCTGTCTGTATGTATAGCGGTGTATGAGTGTGTCTGTCATCATTGTAGGTCCCAGGGTATTTATGTGACAAGAGTTGAAACTTGGAACGAAAAATAATCTTTGGATCTAGTTGTGCTTATACTACATCAATAATTGGAAATAATGACTCAGCTAAAATTTCATAAATTCATAAAACGTTTTGATATTTGGCACAGATTTATTCATATATAAAACCAACATATGTGCGAAGTTTCATATCATTATCATCATTAGTTTAATTTTTATTGAATGACTTGTACAAGTTATAATCCATTCAAGTTGAAATTTTGGTACAAGTGTATGCCTTTATAAAAAAGTATACTGTTTCATACTATTAAGGCAAGTATAGTAACGGTTTTTGTAGGATCATAAAACTTAAGCAGCATCAAGCGTGGTCAGTGACAAGATGGATGACCACTGGAAATAAAACGAATGTCTTTACAAAGGATGGGCAAAGTGAGTTCAAATATGCGTTTAAGTATAAACTCAGTGATTTTTATATTCTGATAACAAGCAAAGGAGTCAAAAGTAGGAGGATGAGGAAAAGTTCAGAGGTACCCCACACCAGATTTTCATATTTAGAGAAATAAAATTAAGTCTTTCCTCCTTTAATACTGTTAATTTCTTAAGCTATATTTTATTTAAATTGTATATTTAAGCATAAACATATTATATATTATAAAATTTGCAAAAATCTCACAACAAAGCTAGATAATAGTCTGCTTTATTGTACAGTAAAAATAATAATAATAAAATATATTATTTGTGGAGATACATTTTCTATATATACAAACATAAATAAATAATAAAGAAATATGTACATATATAATTGCAATTAATCACACATCATTAAACTCAAGTTTAATATAATCTTCAACAGAATACAATGGGTATTTTATTAAAAAGGCTTTTACTTATTACAAAATATTTCTAAGGCATACTTCTTATTTCAGTTTTAATTGCATTAAAAACTTAACTCCAAGTATACCTTGCCCTAGTCTGGACTTTTCTAGCCTATGTTGGTTTATGAATAAATTATTTTTATTTCTTATGCTATACATGTGATTTTTTTTATTTAACACATGTTCATTACTTTTAATATACTCCAAACTATATATAGTACATGTACAGACAGTAGAAAGTCAAAATGTTCTGCTAAATAAAGAGTTCTTTACAGAGATTAATGAAAAATAAAACAAATTAACTTACAGGTAGATTAGTAAATGAAGCAAATGTAGATCGGAGAAAAGCAATAAGATCAGTTATATAAGATGAAGCATGGCCATGGGGCTCTATTAGAAGCCAGTCATAACTTTCTAACTCAATAAATTCTGATAGTTTTGCTTTGAGCTTCTCACATATTTGTTTCTCAGCATCTCCTTTGGCAGCAGCAAATAATTCACAGCAACACCCACCTCCCATTCCACTGTCAAGAGTTGAACTATAACATAAAAGAAACATTTTACACAAATAAAAATTAACTATTACGAAGTACTGAGATAACTTCTGCCAACGATTAACTCTTAATAACTTTGGCTATTCATAATACTAGGTTGTTTAAATTAGAACAAGCTTCATTCATTCAAGCTCCTAGCCAAGGAATAATGCTTGCCTATCTACATGCTTAATTATTATAGGAGCATAAAGAGTTTAACCAAGGACGTTTCCAATTAAAGTGTACAGCCTTTCTATAAATATCTTGAGAACTGTGCTAGTCACAGATGGAGTTGACACCTTCTGGTACTCAAAAAACTTCAAAACATCACTAAGACACTTTTATTAAACAATTTTTTCCATATTTTTAATGGTTTTTTTGACACCATTTTGATAAGCTGAGTTGGATCACCCCCAAAATCTAAACGCTGACAATGTTGATTCCACAAAAAAAGTCTTAAATCCCTAGTAACATTATTGAGGTTTTGGATTTTTACTTTAAATAAAATACTTTTCCTATATACCTATATAACAAAAGAGGAAATGTGTCATTTTTAAAAAAATTAGCATGGTTGATTTTATTTGATTTATTCTTTCATATATGTTAACAAAAAATGAAATATTACCCAGTGATGTTAGAAACAAATTGTTGTAAATAAACAGTGGCATCTTCCAAGTAACGAGTATCAATTATTACTTGAATGATTTGAGTCAGTGAAAGTGATGGTTTTCTAAACAATGATGAGAGACATCCTGTGAAAGTTCTTGTTAATAAAAGATTAGTAGATTTACGCATCATCTCATCTACCTCCACTTGACTGCAGAAACATAAAACAAAAATTATGAATAATTCAGATGAAATGAAAAGAAAAATTCGGGCAAACTCAATTTGATGACATGATACTTAATCCTTATTTTTTTACTTAAAAAAAGTAAATAATAAATAAATTAAAAGGCGGGAACATGAAACAGAGTGGGACATGACATTATGACGAGCCATCAATGATGACGAATGTCGAATGGTGGAACAGTTCCCAGATGTAGCATTCATTTTGCTTGTTACTTTCCTTGGTGTCTCTCACACAAATATATTGTGTCAACTATTCATGTTTTGCAAAACTCAGTAATATCAAAATGATATCTTTTGCTTGCCATGCATGATGGCGGTAAGAGAGTACCGCTCGTCTCTGGTACGTACTTCACATTATATTCTTCGGAATTAATTGAAGGTCAGAGTGAGTTCAGGCTCTGTCGGCACCCTGATGAGTTAGACGTAACGAAACAGAGTAGGACATGACATTGTGTCAATCCATTAATGATGACGAATGTCGAATGGTGGAACAGTTCCCAGATGTAGCATTGCATTTTGCTTGTTACATTTCCTTGGTGTCTCTCGCACAATTATATTGTGTCAAATTAAAAATCAGTCATTTTGCTATCAATAAAAAATAAAATATTTATACTTAGTCTTTAGCTACAAGTTCTCAACATTAGGAAACTCCCAAACATGGGAGTCCATAAATTAATACAAATAATCAGACAGGGATGGCTCAAAGCTTTTATTTTAAAAGATTTTCTTATTTATGGAATAAATAAGCAAGTGGTATTAGTACAGCATTTCATCTCAAGAAGCCTTTTTGAACTAACCTCCTGAGGTTCTTAAATTGAATATGATAAGAAAAGTATGGGACCTCGCCATAAATATCATTAACATTCCCAGAAAATTTTATTGAAATCCAACTGACGAACTCCAAAAAATACTGGTAAAAATTTATACTTACATACATGCTTTCTAATAATGATAGAAGAATGGAATAACTTTATTGCTTTTTACAATAATGTCAACCATTTAGAGTGTGGGAATTTTAGAGCTACAGGTTAAAAAAAAAGTCCTCTATAGAGATACTTATACTTAGAGGGAGGATACAACAGCTCTTATATTGGTACCATAGATATATTGGTACCAAAACTGATATATTTATAATAATTTTAAAATCACATAAATATAACATTATATTTAGAATATTTTGTCTTAAATAAAGTAAAATTAATTTAGCTTATATAGAAAACAAGCTGTAATTATTATCTATCGCATATATTCTTTAATTATCTAAGTTGTATGAAGTGTTTTGTCAATAAAAATGCCCACCGTTGTTTGAAAGGAGCATAAAAATATGTGATCCGATAGGGGTTATAGAGGGGTGGGGAGTCTCTAATAGAAATAAGTACAGTTATGCCACGAAACTGTGACACTTCAAGACCTCTTATTACTGTGTTATTTACTTAAGTCATCCCCCTAAGTAATATTCTCTTTGGTATGTCCACGGATTGATTAGAGCATATATGTAAATGACAAAAAAACACATAAAAAATATAAAAATATTTTAGGGAGCTAAAATATTTTAATTATATTTTTATAGCAAAAATTGTTTTAATGGAGCAAATAAATAAGTTTATAAATAATAATATTTTTTTGGAAAATTAATTTTTTACCTACTTTACTCTTGGTGGATTTTAAAATAATAGTACTATAAAGGACTAACCTTCTTCTTTTAACCTTCTAGTACTATAAGGTTCAGGGTTCAAAATACCAAATAAAATTAAGAGAAATCTTAGTTTTACATCAAATGTAAACTTTTATAAAGAGTGACTTTATCAAAAAACAAGATTTTCGGTCACTTTATGTACGTGCGACTTAATTCATGGACACTACACAAATAAGCCTTCAGGAGAGAAGTAGGTTAAAAATCTAGTTTACCAAAAAAGTTACACATTTAAAATTAATAAATTATTGATAAATTGCATTACAAAAATATTATTCTATTATCTTAAACACGGAACTAATGATGAGGGGGTGGGAAATAATTTATTAGGAAATATCAAACATCATTCACTCTTAAAAAGGCGAAATTTTAATTAAGAATAACATTTGCTGAATTATCAAAAAAAATTACAGCTAGTTCTCTCTTGGCTACTTATTGAAAAAGTGTGTTTGGGTACAAGGTTCATGATAAAATATTTTTAATGTGATAAATGTTTATTTTAAAACAAGCAAAAATTTGTATGAAGAAAAACTTTTTATCATTTTTTTTGTCATTTCTCCGGAACTCAATCAGTGGACATAATGTATATTATAAAAGCTAATTTTTAAGCCATGAAAGAATTTGTTCATAATAAATGCTCCAAACTGTTATATTTACTGATTCACATATATCTTTTTACATAAAAGAATCGCAAAGCTTCCAGCTCATATATTTACAGTACATAAAGCATAGAAGCAAAACTAACCTGAGATTAAGATCTTCAGAGAATTTAAGACAAGCATAGATGAATTCTTTGACTTGGTGATAAACTGAAGGTACCAGAGGAGAGAATGGAAATCTCTTAGGAAAATCATTACTTGATTCTAAAACTGGATCTTCATAAGGGAACGAACTCACTATTTCTTCATAACCTTCTTGATCTGCCACCTGCAAGAGAAATAAATAATTTCATTACCACTTTAAGGAACTATGAAAAGTTAAATTAGAGGATACCATAATATTGACTGGTTTGGAAATCACATTTAATCGTAAGGAATTTTATGAAACTTAGTAGTTTCTTAAGAGTTAGAACAAAAAATCTGTGATTTATCTCTAACAATAACATAATGAAAAATTACCGGCATATAGTGAAATAGGTTTTAAATTTCTTTGGATTTAATGCAGTTTCCGAAACAGATAATATTATGCTCAAATTTAACATTTCAATGATAAAAAATTATCATATTTACCAAAGTAATAATTGTAAATTTGAACTAGCATGGGTTGACAGTATGGTATAAACAATTTTCAGAAGTATAGGACCATGTTTCCCCATATTTTGAAGGATTTGGTGCATCTGAAATGTTCAATTCAGTCAATGTACTTGCAGTAAAACAAATAGTTGCTTTGATAAAGGATGTACCTTTTCCAGTAGTAGTTATTGTAGTATTTTGGGTATAAAAATTAAAAATTGGTATTACACAGATAAATATAATCACTTCTATTACATTACTCTGTGAATGCCTATAAATTTATGTAAATAAATTCCATTTTTTATATTATATTTTCAATAGCTAAACTCTATACATTTATACTCCTATATGGATTTCCATATAGGATGTCTTCAATGAAGATTTTATATTGTTAAGTAGTTTAATAAAGTCTCCTCTTTCATTTAAATGAGTCATTAATAAACTTATGTTCTATACCTCCTAATTTAGCAGCTATGAAATAAAACTAAGTGGTTCTAGACCAGCCCTTCTCAACCCTTGGGTCGCGAACGAAATTTTTTGGGTCGCCAATTTTTTTATTATTAACAATCCAAAAAATGACAAAGGTTTATTTAAAAAGATTATTTATAAGCATATAACACATTTGCTTAAACAGATATTATTTTTAAAAATTGATAATACTTTAAACATGCGATAACAAAAGAAGCCGCGGCCAAAACATTTCTTAGAAGTCCTTTACCGACAGAGGCACCCGCCTTTATCTAATTCTTGCTAACTTTGATGATTTGTTATACCTATGATAATACTGTGTTTAACAGTTTCTTATTACTTCTTTTTTAAAGGTTCGGGTTATTAAAATTATTACGTTCAATTATATGTGAATTTGGTTCTAACAAACATCAACGTAGTTTAATATCGAGTACAAGTTTTTTAATTATAATTGTTTCACCAGTTTATTTATTTTATAGTTTTGTGTTTTAATTAAAGTAGTGAAATGAATAAACAAAACACGACTTGACTTATTAGTGGAAAACCAACAGCAACAAATTAGTCATTGAATATATATGTTATTTTTTTATTCTTTTTTTTGTTTACTTTAATCATTATTTGATTTTTTCCTTTAAATAATAAATGCTCATTTTTATATTTAACAATGCTAATTTTTATATTTTATTGCTATTATATAATATACTTCTTTTGAACTCCAATTAGTGTGTACTTTTCTATTTAAGTAGAAAAACCTCATGAAAATTATGATTTGACGATGTCTGTAGGGTCATAACTAGTTCGGCAATAAATAAAAACGCCTTCAATTTTCAGGTTATGCAAAATAAATGCATTTGGGTCGCCAAACTTTAGAAAAGAAAATATATGGTCACGGTACCTCAAAGGTTGGGAAACGTTGTTCTAGACTGAGCAGATTACATAAGTAATATAAACTAACTTACTTCAATAGGTAAGAAATTTTCTTGTTCCAATATTTCTCTGAATACAACAACCCATCTCTGCATAAGAACTTCATTATAATGATCGTGCATCTCTTGTAATATTTCAAATATTTGATTTACTGAATACCCGTAATTCTGTAACCATTAATAAACATAAACATATTTAAAAAACCATAAAATAAGTTGTCAAGTTAAGAAAATATCAAAAATACTAAAATCTTAAATCGAATTACAAAATAACTTTAATCGGAAATAGTTTACATAATAGTACTCTAATTAAATTACATAATCTAAAGACAGAGTTATAGTTGATATAACAAGAAAGAATTGTTAATAAAGAAATATAGATAGCATTGAAATATAGTAATATTGAAATAAAAACTTTGAATTTTCAGAACCAATCTAGTACCCAAAAGGAACAAAAATGACTTAATGGAGATAAAAATACTTTAAAAAATGAGTATTACTTGTATTAAGGTTTGGCTCAACCTTGACAAATAAAGAACGTAGACTTTATATCATAAGGAGATGGTAAAAATGAGATTGTCAAATTTATTGTCTAGACCCATTTTAATTAAACTTACAACTTTAAAGTAAAAACATATCTAACAAGTAATATGCAAAGTTGGTATTACAAATCATTTTCACACACTGCAATGTTTTAAATACGTAAACAAACTTTCAATACCAATTTTTTAAAGTAATTTTCAACCATATTGCATATACTATTTTCTATAAGCATATATTTTCTTCAGAAATATTTTAGAATTAAAGGTCTAAATTGAATAAGACAGAATCTTTTAATCCAGGGAGTTTACTGCTCTCCAAGCAGATATAATTGCACCTCTTTAGTAAAGCTTGTAGCAGTAAAGTTTGTAATTTGCTGCCACTTTCAAAATATTCTGCCAGACATGACACAAAGCTTAATGCTTATTTCATTTATATAGTATATGCCTTATAAAAAAATTTTACTTTAAGAATATAAAAATTATTGCAGTATTTAAATTGTAAAACGTACATGAAAAAATATATATATGGTAAATAATTCCATATTTATTAAATATATCAAGACATATTTAATAAATATGTAAAAATAATCAAACAACAACAAAATATTTTAAAAACACATGTAACACTCAATGGGAACACTCTTGGCAAAAAAGTTACTCATGCAACATTAAAGATTAGCGAGGAAGTAGCTATTAATGTGTCTTTTGTTCATTTTAAAATTTCTTAAATTTGGTTAAATGCTTTTTGAGATATCTGTACCTTAATCAAGATTCATTTTAAAATATTTCAATAAATAACTGATTTAGGATATTTTAAATACAAATAAACCTATGTCAAATTCTTTCTTAACTTGACAACAAAAACAGGCTCACTGAACACAATTTTTTATTCTCTCCAAGGTTCTTATGTTGTATTATGAATGTATTATGTTGAGGAATGCATAGGATCTTGCATAGGACCTTTAAATACAACTGACATTTCCTAAAATTTCATTTATAATCTAATGAACAGCTTTAGAAAAACTCTAGTAACAAAATTTGTAGAGACCTAGAGACACACTTTCCAATGATGATAGAATAATGAAACTTCTTTTATTATAACATATTTTATTATATGTGGCAACTGTCATGTATATCAAACCATGAAAGAATTTGATTATCATATATTAAAATTTGTGTCAACCAGCCGTTTATTGATTGACATATACATATTTGTTTACACGATAAGACACTCAAAAAGCTTCTAGTTCACATATTTACAATATATAAAGCAAAGACATAAGAATAAATAATTACCCTTAAAGTTGAAATAGTCAGCATGATTAAATTTTTAATTTGCAGCATCAAAGATGCATCAGTACAGTAAGCCTGAAAAATATTTAGAAAAAGTACTGACAGATATCCTAACTATATTATTAAACTTGACTCTTTAAGGCTAGATTTTCATGAATGCATGGATAAAAGTATATTTCATACTTTGAGGAAATAGATAAAACAGATGACATTCAAAGTAAATAGACTCCTTACGTTTTCAAGGTGAAACGCTGATCTAAATTTAAAACATAAATCAACATAATGTTTACTCAATTTCTGACACATTTTTGGAAAAATTTATTCTGATTAGATCAAGTACTAAACAATAATTGTATGTCAAAATAAACATTCTACAGGCATTTCTAAAGAAATGCAATAAAAAGCATTTCAATAACACCTTTATTTTAAATTTATATAAAATTATTGACCAAACTATCTAAACTATATAATTTTATGAGGAAGTGGTCAGATAGGTAAAGAAAACACAAAATTTGAGCTTTCGGCCGTAAATTAGGCCTTCATCAGAAGTAGTTTTTAGAAAACTACAGATTTTACCTATCTGACCTTTATTTTAGTAAAACACAACAGTTTCATGGTACATAAATATGTTGAACCTTGAAACATTTTTTCTTAATTTATCTATTCTGAAAAAATGTCATACATAATTTATAATATTTAAATTGCTGGGCACACTTAGTTTCCTTTTAAGTTTGTAAGCTGTATTGCTACAATAAAGGTTGTGCCACAGTGTTATAAAATATTAACTAGCCCATTTTCTCAGGTAAATCCAAAAAATTTAAGAATTAAGTCGTTATGCTACACTTGGGCTATGAAGCAAACCGAAATCTTAATCAAGAATTGGAAATTGGTCAAACATGGGACTTCTAAACCATTATAGAATAGATAATAGTCCAAGAGCAGGACATGAAAAAATGTTACTATTTTGTACTACTGCAAACCAAATTTTTCTCAAAATATACTTTATATTATAAAGAAAAACATAGTCTGCCTATATAGAGTCGAGGCCTTCATATGATTGAGCATGCTCAAAATTTTATAAAATTGCACCAATTTCAGTTTTCTTGAAAAGTGGTTTCCTGTAGGTCGTGTGCAAAACAAAAAAAGAATATTCTTTAAAAGCGCTAGAATGTTCCATAAAATGAGTGTTTAACCATCAAAATCGGATAACTACAACCAAAGTTATGACTCTTTCAAAACACCAAAAAATTGTTAATTTATGCAGTCAGCAAATTTCTTTAGAAAAATATTGGCTTTTTGTGGATTTTTTGGCCATTCAACAAATGTTGTATTTTTCCGATTTTGACTGAATAAGAAACGTGTAATAGGAAATTTTATCAGCTTTAAAGAAGTTCTCTTCATGCTTTGCGAAAGACCCACAGGGAACCACTTATTGCAAGAAAACTGGAATTTGTGTGATTTTTCAAATATTTTGAGTGAACGATTTCACATGAATATCTCCACTCCGGATAGGCAGACTATGCTTTTCCTTCATATTTTAAGGTATATTTTCAGGAAAATTTGGTTTAAAGTAGTATAAAACAAGTCACATTTTTTAAACCTGGCTATTGGACTATAATACTACTCATTAGTATTATTATAATTATCTTTGGTAAAAAATCTAATTGAACCAAAAGCTATACCCCTAATAGTTATTGGTACCAAACACTTGTGTCTTTGTCGTTTGCCTAAACAATCGAGTGAGGGCACTGTTTTAAATTATATTGGATCTGGATCTGAGGGGATTCATGCTACAAACATCATTGGCTTACAACAATGAATCCAACATATTTGATACTAGTCCATCATAGTCTTTGTCGTTTGCCTAAACAATCGAGTGAGGGCACTGTTTTAAATTGTCTTGGATCTGGATCTGAGGGGATTCAGGCTACAACCATTACTGGCTTACAACAATGAATCCAACATATTTGATACTAGTCCATTACATAAAAATTATTTAATAAAACGATTTATATTTACAGTGTGAGTCCGCAAAGCCTTTACAATTTTATTAAGTGCCATGTTCCATAAGTCATCCAAATTGGCTCTTGTTATTAGACCATTGCCTGTATTAAATACATGGTCTTCAACTACAAAGAAACCAACTATAGCTTGCAGGTAACTTCGATAACCTTCTATACTCTCATGCTAAAACAAATGAAACAAGATTTTACACATTATAAAATAAATAATTAACAAACAATTTTAAAGCCCCTAAGTTATCGTATCTAACCAGAAGAAACAAATACAGTCGGACCTCTACATAACGAACTTAAAGGTTCAAGAGAAAAAATTCGTTATATAGAAATTTCGTTGTATAGAAATTGAAAAAATAAATAACTCTGTACTATTTTATGATATTTTAATGGATCTATAGGATGAATAATAACCTCGCAGTTGCATATTCAGCAGCTTTTCCTTTTATTAGCGGTCCTGTCACAGGCATATTTTTGTCCCTTAACATTGTCACCCACTGTAAAATTGCGTCATCAATGTCTTCATACTTGCATACACGAGAACTTTTTTTTAAATCGCCACTCGTTTCGTATAACCTAAGTATAGATTCCCGATTTTTTAAAATGGTTGATATAGAACTAGGAGCGATTTTATACTTCAGAGACAAGTCTTTGTTTTTGACTCCATCGTCAGAATCTTTTAATAAATTGATTTTTTTCAGAAAGGGACAGCGATTTACGTATTGACATTTTAATAAACTCGATTTACAAACAGTTTCACAAACGAACTGGTCAGACCGAATACCAAATTAAAACTGAAAGATTTTTAGTTCTATGCTGTGTTAATCTATGCTGTGTTAATAATTTTGGATTCAATCCGTGAAACAAGACAGTAAATTTTACTCATTAAAATTTTAACATTATAATTTGTTCATTTTGTTTAACCGTATCAAAAATAAGTAAGCATGGGGTCCAGGCAACTCCGTTCTGGAAAAGTTATAACATCAAACACCTGGTGCTCAAATAACTCAACTGCTTGAAGAGATGGGACAAATAAAATTTATTGACGATAATATTGAAGACTTTGTTTCTGATATACATTACCAGTTGTCTCTTTTGTCTTATTTCGACACCAACGCTGATATAAATAAGCTTATAGAAAAATTTGCTCAATTACTCCCCTTAATTAACAGTATGTCACACCAAATCGAAGAAAAAAAACATCAAATAAATAGTCTTCAGGGCGAAATATTGAAATTAAATAATAAGTTAACGGAAAAAAAACAGGAACTTGATTTATCTTGCTCTAGACAATTCGAATTAGAAGACGAGGTAATTGGCTTAAAACAATCGACCATTTTAGTGAGTAAGATGAAAACTAAAATAGAACAGCAACAACATGATATTGAAAAACTTTTAGCTGAAAATAATTTTCTTAGCACTAAGTTGAAAGAATCTATGGCAAACATTCCTTCTACTTGTAAAATGTGTACATCTTCAGATTTTCAACCTGCAAACTTGGCTAATGAAATCCTATACTCCGAAGCCTATCACCCCCCAACTTATCACAACCAATTAAAACAAACAAATAGATCCTTTATAAGTCTTGATTATGACTCAAGACAGCAAAAATCTAAAAGCTCAGCTACTCAAACAGAGTCAGTATTTCAAAACGATAAATATAGTTTGCCGGCAGCCTATCACTACCCTCTACTAAATAAGAATGATGTTAGGCCATACCAGGACCAAGAAAGTAGGAAAATTCTTATAATTGGGGATAGTCATGGACGTGGCATGGCTAAGTTGATCAAAAGTCGACACTCTAAGAGTCAAGTCTTCTCTCTTTTTAAGCCAAATGCTCCAATTATATCAGCTCTTGAGGACTTAGATAAACTGTCTAACAATTTTAGTGATAAGGATTATGTCATTGTAGTAGGTGGCACAAATTTTAATGCTAACGCGAATCTCAAACAAAACGTAGACATTATTTTCGATCATCTAATAAGCAACGCTAGTAGAAAAACAAACGTTATTGTAACATCTATACCACATCGGTTCGACATTCCATCTTACAATCACAAAATCGATCTCCTTAACCAATGCATGGAACTTAAAATAAAAGAATACGGTTCTTCTTCTTTACTATGGCTTCCAACTTTTTTTAAAGCCAGGCATAGGACGTCTCATGGTCTGCACCTTAATATGTCAGGTAAAAAACTTTTAGCAAAAAGGATTTCTGACTTAATATGTGAACAGGAAAACGAAGACTTGTTATTGACAAATAAAGAACTTCCTCAACCCTTGGAAACCTCTCAATTCACTTCTATAACTTGCCATTCTACGCCATCACAGCCTCCTAGATCGTTAACTAACTTCAGTAACATCTTGCCAAACTCATCTCTAACAAGTAAGGATACAGCTGGTGTCATCCCTGTAATTATTAGCAATAGAAATAGTAGTAGATATCGTAAAACAATGTATCCTTTTTTAGACTAAAATCTAAAGGGAATCTTGTGTTATTGTCAAGTCATGAAGATAGTAATGTAGCTAATCAGTCTCCCAGAAATAAAAATTTTAACAAACTTTGCCAAAAAGTTGACGAAGTCAAAATTAATTTTGATTTATTAAGACTTAATAAACCTGACAATAAACTATTAAGTGTTAGTTTAGTGGAAAATTTAAATGTAGCCAATAATTTTGTTTTGATACACCAGAATGTTCAGGGTTATCTGGAGCTAAATCAAATATTTTCGAAGCATATATCAGCAACAAAGTGCTGAATTATTTTTTATAACAGAACACTGGTTAACATCGTCTCCTTTACTTATAGATGGTTACACGACTGCTACCTCCTTTTCGAGGCAAAAACATATTCATGGCGGGGTAGCTATTGTTACTAAAAATAACTCCAATTTTGCGTATACTGTAGACAATAAAATTCTAGAATTAAGTACTGAAATTGAGTTTGAATGCTGCGGTATCTATTGTAAATTTAATGATTCTTTGTACATGGTTTTTGTAGTTATTTATAGATCTCCCTCTGGATGTATTGATATTTTTATAGAGAAGATGACACTTTTGTTTACTTACCTATCTAGTCTTAAGTTTAATGTTCAGTACGTTATAGTTGGCGACCTTAATATCGATGCCCTTTCTTGCAGTAGTGATAAAGTAATACTATTTGATTTATTTGAATCTTATCAAGCTGTTCCAATTGTTAATGAAATAACGAGACTTAATGGTAGGGGAGGCACTGGAATAGACTATGTGATTTTATCGCAAGACCTAGCTTCATTTTATAAGTTAACAATAGATCATAATGGTTTCTCCGATCATTCAGCACAAATTGTTAACCTTAATTTAAATGATAGTTCTGTTTTTATCAAATCTGCTAACTCGAGTTCGGTGAGGCACGTCATGACTAGAAGGTTTTCTGAAATAATGTCAGTTATTTAACTATTTGCTAAAGACGAGAAATTGGAACGAACTTTTTGAGACTGATTCTTTCAGATGAAGTTTGACATTTTCTTCAATAAATATTATTGGTGTTTAAATGCAGCATTCCCATTAATTAAAGTTAATGTTAAAGCTCCCAAAGCTGATTCTTGGGTAACACCTGAGGTTTACCAGTCTAGCCAAGATCTAAAAATGCTTTTATAAACAAAACTTTCGATCAGGAAAAGTATAGGATTGTGAAAAAAACATAAAAAGTACAGTGTCTAACGCCAAGCGAGAATTCGTTGACATAAAATTAAAGATTCTGAATAAAACCAAGACTGCTTGGAATTTAATAAAAGATGGTTTAGTAAATAAACAAAAACCACAACTAACATGACTCTGACTAAGACTAGTGATGACAACACAACTGTATTGTTAAAAGATCCCTCGGATGTAGCCAACTTTTATGGTGAATTTATTTCTAACGTCCCAAACAAATTAAGAGATACCTTAAAAAATAATATTGGACCAAATAAGAATCCTTTAGTAAATTATAACCCTTTTTCCTTTTTCTTTAATGGTTATTTTAGTTACGAGGAGATTAAATTAGTTTTAAATAAATTAAAAATAAAAAAAGCAGGAGTCCAGACGATGTATCTTCAATGATATTGAAAAAGTCACTGTCATCGTGTGAAGAGGCTTTTGCTCACATTTTATTCTGTTCTTTCTCCAATGGCATCTTTCCTGCATCTAAAACATTCTCTAGTCATTCCAATTTTTAAATCTGGGGAGATTACCTCAGCTACCAATTACAGACCTGTATCGCTATTAAGCCCATTCTCAAAAGTCTTTGAAAAACTAATTTTACGTAAAATCACTAGGTTCCTTGATAAAAATAACATTTTAGTACCAGAGCAGAACGGTTTCAGAGCCGGATTTTCCACTCAATCAGCCACAATTAACGCATTCCAACAAATATTACATTGTGTAGATCAAAAACAGTACGTTGGCGGACTCTTATTTGACTTTTCAAAAGCGTTTGATCTCATGGACATTCCTCTTCTTCTATGGAAAGTGTATAGGATGGGTATAAGAGGGTCAATATTTGATTGGTTGAGATCCTTTCTTATTGATCGGTCTTTTGAAGTGACTGTGGGGCAGCAGAGGTCCAAAAAATTTTACACAAAATACGGAGTGCCTCAGGGTAGTATACTGGTCCTTTGTTATTTTTACTGTTTATTAACGACCTACCTCAATGGCTTCGGGTTTATTGTCCTGACATTTTTGTTATTATGTATGCAGATGACAGTTCGGTCATTGTTTCTGCTAAAGATTTAGACCAGCTGGAATATAAAATTAATTTAGTTTGTGAAGCTTTTCTTAAATGGTGTGTGATTAACAAGTTAGTCTTAAACACGTCAAAAAGTGTCTGCATAATGTTTACTACTCGCACTATAAAAAGACCATTATCTATATTTATAAATTCAAGCCCTCTTACAACAGTATCCACCACCAAGTTACTTGTTTAATAATTGATAATTCACTAAAATTTTCTGGACACATCGATTCTGTCGTAAAAAAGATAAATTGTGCCTATTACTTGTTGAGGAAACTTAAGTCCTTCAACTCAACTGATGCCCTATTAATGGTATATTATGGCTGGGTATATCCTTATTTAGCACAACATATTCTTGTATGGGGAACAAGTCCAGATGTAAACAGACTTTTTATTTTGCAAAAAAGGATAGTTAGGATGATTTTTAATATCCCTCCTCGAACATCTACTAAACCAACTTTTATTAAGCAACATATTCTAACAGTTTATTCCATGTTTATTTTTGAAGCGTGTAAGTTTGTAGCTAAGCATCCTGATAAGTTCATCACTCATAGTGGTGTTCATTCGTTTAACACTAGAAATAAGTCCAACCTGTGTCAAGCTCCCTGCAGGACTGCTTTGTTTAAGAAAGCCCCACACAACATTTCAATAGCTTGCTACAATAAATTGCCACAAGAAATAAAACAAGCTAAAAATATAATGTCGTTTGCTAAACAATTAAAAGCTTTGCTAATCTCAAAAGCATATTATAATGTAAAAGAATATTTACAAAACTAGAAAAAAAATATTCACTAATGTATATATTTATTATTTATTTTTTTAAATTCTTTAGTTTTATACTCTCTTTGTATTATTTGTTTTGTATATATGACATGTTATATCCATGTAAGGCTTACATAATAAATAAAAGATTATTATTAATTATTATTATTATTATTATTATTATTATTAATCCAATTGCATAGAAATTGTAAAGAAAGAGTTCGCAAAATTAAATAAGGCAGGGCGAGAATCGATAAATAATTGTTCTGGGAAATTACAGAAAAACAGAAGTGCCGTTTTGGTCAATTCCTTGAAAGTTTGCGGGTCTTGTCTTTATCTTTATTTCTGGAAATTTTGTTCGTTATATAGAAACTTTTTTCGTTAAATAGAAACACTTTTAAACACAAAATTCAAGGGAAGTTGTATAGAATTTCGTTATATGGAGGTCCGACTGTATTTACAAAATAATAATTAAATTTTGGACAGACTTCTAAATTTTGAATAATTATTCATAATTATCACAAGAAATTTGTTAAGAACATGAAATGTGGTTTAAACCAATATAGAAGGAAATAAAGGGTATTTAACAAGGTATTTTTAGACAAAAAATTAAGTTTTTAACTGTACATGAGGTTTTGCTATAAATCTCTAATCTTTGGTCTGCCTGATAGATAGAATGTAGATAAGTTATTTCATTAATCATTATTTTCTAGGCTAATGCAAATACCAAATTTGAATTTCATTAACTTTGCTTTAAAAAAAGTAAATGAAACAATGAAACAGATTCACATCCAATTGTATTGATATAAATTGACTTCTTCCTCCACAATTCTACCCTTGTTTCACAGTTTTAGTATTTAAATTGTTCTTACAAAACCAAGTGGGTCATTTTATGGTGTAGTAAAATTATCTATTTTTTTAATCAAGTTCTTTAATGGCAAACAAAAAAATAAAATAAACAGAAAAATAGGCACTTAAAAGAAGATTTTAAGTTCCTCTTAAGATGTAAAGATCTTAAACTGCCTTTAAGATTTTTAAGAGTATCCCAATAGTAATAATTATATTTCAACTGTTACTCTGACACATTACATGGCTAGAACGAAAAATATTCTGAGGTCAAACCCCTTTTATGAACTAACCCAGGCCATTCCAACAAAGCCAAGAAAATACATCTTATATTTCCCCTACCAACTAAACACTAGTATTTAAAATAAAATTGTATTTAAATAAACTAAAATTTATATATTTTATTTTTTAAAAAGTAACATAGTTTTTTTTTCAAGTTAGACACGTATTTTATTCAAAATAAACAATTAAATAATTAGATTCTATTAATTTTGTAACATACATTTTACTTTCTTTGTATCGCAATCAAAATAAATATATTATTTGAATTAAAGAGTATGCTATTAAGCCTATTTCTCAACAGATAAAGCAATTAGTTAATCGTCTACTTTAAAACCCTCTTTTCCTAAACCAACACCTTATCTTCTTCAAATTATTTTTTACAATACAGTGACAAACAACTTTTAGATTAGACACTTAATAGATGATGATTACCATATTAGTTGGAGGCTGTAATTCGAGAGAAGCTTGCTCGGATCTCTGCATTCTGTAATACTGTTCAAATTCTTCTCTTAAGCCCATGACTGAATAGATGTGCTGACACCTGTATATAGGTGAGTAATCTATTAGTTCTTGAGCCGAGAGGTCCTCTTCTAATTCTACGGTATCATCTTGAAGAGCAACTTCACCTATTGTCAGAAAATAAAAATCAGGTATAATACAAAATAAAATTGTTTAACCAGTGTGTTGAACAAACACATATGAATGCAACAAGTAAACATCTCACAACAAACCACTCTTTTCACAACAATATGAATGATCTAATAACAAAGTACAACTAATAACATTGCCTGGTCAAATAATGCAAAAATGAAACTGGAAATCCCCCCCCCCCCCATTGGACATGACTTGTTTTATCACATACAATGACATGTTTTATCATGATAACATAATAATAATAATAATTATTATTATTCTTTTTTGTCAACGGAGGGGAAACGCGACGGCCTCTAGACGAAAGCTTTATCCCTTGTAATCAAAGCAGCTAACACCCCTAAAAGGAGATGGCTCCTGATCATTCGAAGGTTCGTCACCTCACGGTGACGAAGCCTAGCCCATGGCACCGGTCCATGGAGTGTGGGGACTGACCGACTTCTCGACTGCCCAGTCTGTACCGTAGCAGCGATTGTCAGGCCTTACCCCACTAAAACTATCTAGAGGTAAAACCCCTCCGCCAGGCGCAACCCCTAATTTATTATTATTATTTATATCAATAAGAATACAGATAAATACTAAGATACTACTATTACTGAGATTCACTATGCTAATTTTTATTATGAAGAATAAGACTATATTTTGATTTTATGATTTAAAAAAAATAAATGTTGTTTTTAATCATGTTCTATAATTTTAATGTTATTTATTTGAGGTTAATTTATTTTAATCTAAAGTTGATTCTTTAAGTAAAGAATATTTTGCTAATATACAAAAATGAAAAATATATCCTTATTCATTAGCAATATTTTTATAACAAATTTTCATATCCAAGTTTTGACGGAACAACTGATTTTAATAAGTTAGTATTTATACTCTATAATTGATCCAAAACTGACCATGTGGCACATACTTTTCTTCTTGCTTTTCTTGATATTGAATTTGGTTTCTTGCAACTTGTATTATTTTCTAGGATTGACTTTTTAACAAGTATAAGCATCCTGCTTCTAATATATAAGCTCTCAAAAAAGGTGATTTAAAAGACAGCAGAAAGAAGACAAATTTAACACACCTGATATGACCTAATAGTGCAATGCTTTAATTTAAAATAACTACCAACATAAAAAAATAAAAACTTAATAATAATAACCAGTAAAAGGGTTGGGAGGAGGAGGAGCTCTTTTCTTCTTTTTCCTCATTATTCCTGTATCACAGACTATCTGCTCCGTTGTCTAAAATTAAAGTAATAATAATTATTACATAATAGCAGATTATGTAACTAGACAGTAAAATGGTATTTTATTACAGAGGAATTGGTTTACTAAGAATGATAATAATAGATTCATTGCTGATAGATCTGTAACACAAAAATGGTACAAACCTTCGGCAAACACTAAGGTAAATTTAAGAAGTAAATTTAGACACAGATTTCAAGATCATCAACAACAGTATGTTTGAGAGATTAAACAAGCAGGTGACCTCTGGATATAAACAGGTTTTTTACTGATAGTTAACACCAAACTACAGCTTAAAGCAGTTTTTTAAAAATATTCTAGGGTCAAAAAAACAAACATTTTATTTTAAATATATGCTTAAAAAAATGAAATAAAATAGTTAAAGGCTCTAATTGAGAATGAAGAATTTGGGGTACCGTACCAAGCTAAAATTTTCTATACTGCAGGGTTAAGTGGGGATACGGAAATAAGTCTAAAGCCATTAAGATTGCTTTATCTAAATTATCCTTGGGATGGCTGATTAGGTTAAACCTCTAATAATAGCAAAAGTTTAAGTTTATTTTAATTTAAATTTCATACTATTATGTATCTTTTATAATACTAGGTAATAAAGTATTTTTTAAATTGAATTGATCAAAACCTAGTCAATTTTATAACAACACAAACTTCAACCAAGAAGCTTTAATTAATTTTAACTAATCTTGAGTTACAATGCCATCTGGTATTGGAACTGAAAGCCTGGGTAGGCTTAGAAATAAATCAAAGCTTATAGGGAAAAGACAAAGTTGGTATTGTATTAACTGTAAACTATTCCACAACTTATCTAAGCTATACTGTCTATTACTTCTCTCTGAACAACATGACTTTCGGTCTTAAGACAAATGAGTCCTCATTGTAATGTTTATCCTCCACTATTTTATTGCTTTAAGTATATTTTTTCAAAGGCTGCATAAGATAAGTTTCAAATCCTATTCCGTCCTGCTTTAAAAGATCTTTAACCCTCTAAAGTCCTATTGGGTGGGCCCAGGTCACTGTCCTGGAACTAAAGCCAGCTCTTTAAATAGTCAGAATATCGGATTATTTACCTTGTATCAGTTGACTATTATTCCATTAAATTTGCAAGACTTGATATAATTGATAAAATCAGTTTAAAACTAAAATATATAGATTTTAAAAGCAGTAGTAGAAGTTTTAATCCTGCCCATGAATAATTAATCCTTGCTACACCACTAGAAACGGTTAATAGCACAATTTTTTGCACCAATTGCACAACTCAAAAAAAATGTATAAACTCATAAGGACAGAGTTAAGTAGTACGTACATGCTTCATGGCAACTTCACCAATTTTAGGAGAGAACTTTCTTATATTCTCCAGAAAATCTTTTAAATCATTTACTGATGCTTCTTTAATACTTTCTCTTAATCTGAAAAAAGGACAAAATAAACTAACAACAATATTTACACACATGCAGCATCTTAAGAGTTAAATTAATGGATTATATTTTTTATGGTTCATTTAAGCATTAAATTAATAGATATTTTGTTTTTATTATTAATCAAGGACACTGATTAGTAATATATATTCCTATACTTCCTATATTACTTAGTATATATTCCCTCTATGATCAAGGAATTAAATTAATGGATTATATTTTGTTTCAAATCAGAAAACTTGGGTCAATATTTTTTCTCATTTATGCAAATGACCTCATAATTTTTTATAATTCTAAAAATGATGCTCTGTTAAAACTAGGCGCTCAGAAAAAGTACTTTGATCTAAACCAATTAGTTCTAAATATCAAGAAAACTAAGAGTATCTTTTCATTGTTCCAACAGACATTGTAAGATCAAAAGTTCCTTTAATTGGGGCTCTGAGACTATTACAAAATTAAAAACCTATAACTATTTGGGAATACCTTTTTCCAAATCTGAAAAATTTCTTATGGCCACCCAGGAGTTCATTAAAAAAGTAAACTCAGCACCCTCTAAAATTAGAGAAATTCAAGAACTAGGAAAAGCCAATGACTAGTTCTCAAAACAAATACTTTTCCATTCCATGGCACTATTAGAACTCTTTTATGGATGTTGCAATTAGGTCTTCAAGATTATCTTGAAAAAATTGAATCAATTAAATGTAATTTTTATAAACAAATATTAGGACTACAAAAAATATACCTGGGCATTTTATTAGATGTGAACTGGGACTTAATAAACTCAGTACCAAAGTAATTTCCAGCCACACTAAATTTATCAAATAGCCACCTAAAATATTTTGTTAAATTTTGACTCCCAGGAGTATATTACCTAGGGCTCAATACTGATACTAACTTCCCAACTCCATTTCTGTTCCACCCAGAATAATAATGATAATAATCATTATTAACCTGATAGGAACCACATCAGGTAGTGGCATCTGTTTCATTTAAATTGTTTACTATCATTAGCAATTTATTTGAACAATAATCTATATAAACTGAGAGTGTGAGGTCTTTAACACCACAGACTGATGTTTAAGGGACTTCGGCTACAAAGACATGTGTATTTTTATAAAAGCAAAAATACTCACGTTGGAATGCTCTCCTTCATTTTTTGAGAAAATGTATAATTTGGAACTCTAGGTAGATGTAAATGTTCTAACTGCTCCAGAGTTTTTAAAGCTGGGTAGAATCTACAACATTTCACAATTTTTTTCATTATTTAAGTCTTGTGATTTCGCTAAGAGCTATAATTTTGTAGTTCAAGATGAGGCTCAGAGCTATCATTGGAGTAGTGCACAAGCTATAGTGCATCCTTATAGACCAAGAGCCCAGGGGTGTTTTGTTAATAAAAAGTGTAATGGCTGGAACTGGTCTCAATTTTTCGTAAATACCTTCCTATACAAGGATCTGCAATTCTGCCGACTCGTATCGGATGGGTGTCCCAGGCAGAACGCACTTTAGGGGTCAAATTTACCACCCAAGTTAATAAAAAGTGTAATGACTGGAAACGGGTTTAATTTTTCGTAAATACCTTCCTGAACAAGGATATGCAATTCTGCCGACTCGTATCGGATGGGTGTCCCAGGCAGAACCTTTGACCCCTAAAGTGCATTCTGCCTGGGACACCCATCCGTTACGAGTCGGCAGAATTGCAGATCCTTGTTCAGGAAGGTATTTACGAAAAATTAAGACCGGTTCCAGCCATTACACTTTTTATTAACAAAACACCCCTGGGCTCTTGGTCTATTATATAATGTACAACAAAAGGTTTGAAAAGATGGAGCATTTAAGTTTTGTTGTGATTTCTGATGGCTTAGAACATAATAAAACTGCAGATTATTGTTTTCAAACAAAATTTATTGAATTTTTGAAAAATAAATTTGGTGGAAATATTAAAAAAAAAAATATTATTTTTCGTATGGATCTGCTGCACAGTATAAAAACAGGACAAATTTTACAAATATCACTCTCCACAAAGAAAATTTTGGCATTGACTTTGAATGGCATTATTGGGCAACAGCACATGGTAAAGGTCCATGTGATGGTGGATCTGTTAAAAGGTTAGCAGCTTAAGAAATCTTACAACAACCATATCATAACCAGAATTTAGCACCTCTTCAATTGTATCAGTGGGCAGTCCCAAATATTGCATTTCATACTCGAAAAGAGTACATATTCACGGATTTTTTTTACTATCGATTATTAGTCTATTACTATTCAGGGTGACCAGTCATATTTTTTAAACCCTTAAATATTTTTTAATATAATTTATTTCCTTCTTAGTATCTTTAAATGCTACTAATGTGCCAAATTTAAACAAAATCCAAGAGAGTATTTTTTTCTGAAGAAATTGTATTGATTTGACCTAATGCTTAATAATTTAAAATAAAAATTTATGAAAGATTATTAGAAAATGAAATAGAAAATAACCTTTATGGTACAAAGATAACAACTTCAATTTAAAAAGCTTATTTCATAATATATATATATATATATATATATATATATATATATATATAATTATATATATATATATATATATATATTATATATATTTGTGTGTGTGAGTATGTGATAGATATGTCATAATTATGTCATTGTTAATCATATTAAATCAGTTTATGACTAAATCGGTTCATTACTAAGTTAATATCTAGCAGTATGATTTGTGAGTTAATGACATCATTTACTAATATATACCCCATAGTTACCGTTTCTCTTTCATTTGCTTCTGAAGTTTGGCATAGGTAGTTAAAACAGGAAGACAAAGAGTTAAATTTTCAATAGCTGAAGCGATATTGCTCTCAACTCTACGTTCCTTAACCAACTCTTCCATCTTCTCTATATTCTCTGCTGCTGATTCTTGCAATGCTTTATTCATTTCCACAACTTCAGACTGTAAAAAATAAGCAGTTAAAGGCTATACATGAAAATAATCAGCTACGGACAGTTACCTGTTTGTTAATCTTGATCTTTCAGCAAGCAATTTGCTCCGCTTTTTAGTTCAATACAACTGGCTAAAATCAGTTGACAGCGTGGGAAAATAGTGTTAAGGAACCAATGAGGCTGGTCCGATTTGAAATGGTGGGTGCGTTTTAATATCTAGGAATAACCTAATCGGCTCCCTGGTGTTATTTTCCCACGCTGTCAACTGATTTTAGCCGTTTGTTACACTATAATTTTTTCTTATCATTAAAGTATTACATTGATCATATATTTTTAAGAGGTAAATTATTGTACATATAAATAATCAATTTTTATAGATATAAACCAAATTAAAAACTTTTTTGTAAAACACTAAAATAAATAAGACAAGTTACATGACACTTACATTTAGTTTGCTAGCTTGAGACCGGACTTGAAGAAGTTCTCTAATGGAATCAATAAAGCCTTGATAATGGGCATTACACATTTTCTCTATATCTTTGTCATGAAGTTTGATTCTGGCATCAAGTTGGTCCATAAATGCATTTGAATCTTCTCCATCATAGATTGCCCTGGAAATAAAGATAGAATTAGTTTGAAGAAATGTGAAATGTACATAAAGAGTAAAATTTATTGATAACAAGTAATTAATTTCACTTCATTGAATTTAATTAGCAGAATTAAAAGACATTTTGTGTAGTTATTTAGTAAGTAAAGATATAAACTTGTACTAAATTTCAACTCAATTAAATCATTTTCTGATTTTTTACAATTTTTTAAAAAACGTATACGAGTCATTTAATAAAAATGTAACTAATGCTGATAATGAGATGTTTTTTTTTAAATATGTTAGTCTTATACATGGCTACATGCTTGCCAAATCTCAATCTGATCGCATAATTTTTCCATGTTTTATAATTTTTGAAATTTTTGTTGAGTCATTATTGCAGGTTAATGACGTCATAAAAAAATATTTTCTGATTAGCACAACTACAGCGGTAGACTGATTTTTGTACAAAGTTTCAACTCTCCAGCATTAATACACTGGGAGTTACGATGATAACAGACACACACATACAGGATGCCTTTTTTGTGTAGAGGTCATTTTATGCCCAATTTCCCATTCCCAATTAAACTCAACTCAATTAAATAATTTTCTGATTTTTTACAATTTAATTTGATTTTTTACAATAAAAATTGACCTAATGCTGACGAGATGAAACTTGGCACATATGTTAGTCTTATACATAGTCACATGCATGCCAAATATCAATCCGATCGGGATTTATGATTTTTCAAAATTTTTGCTAAGCCATTATTGTGGATTAATGATGTCATAAAAAAAAATATTTTCTAAAAAATTCACAACTACAGCGGTAGACTGATTTTTTTACAAAGTTTCAACTCTCTAGTATGAATACACTAGGAACTACAACAATAACAGACACACACACACACATACAGACAGACAACTTTGCAAAAACTACTCAGGAGGCCTTAAAAACGCCTGAAACGGATAACTCCAGTTTCATCCTGGTTTTGGATTTTTTTGCAAACACAATACTTTTCCTATAAACCTATGGTATGAATGAGGAAAAGTAAAAATATTTTAATTTATTCTAAAATTATTTCCATTGTTAAAAAAATAATGTAAAAGTGCATTATCACCCTAAGTGGTTGAATAAATTATCCAAACTCACGAGAAGATTAGCAGCAGTAGAATAAAAAATATTGGTTCCTATGAAAAGCCCAAAAGAACACTTCCAAAGAGACCTGTTTCATTAAGCTAGGGTGAGCCAAAGCCAAAATATTAAGCCTCATAATGGAAAAAAAACCCAAAATTTGAGTGTCTTAGGAACTAAAAAGTGATTTTTGAAAATGAAGGGAGGTTGTAGAAAAAATTAATACTAGGCTTTTTGGACTACCTATGGGTAGGACCAATACAAAAAAATTATCAATTTTTATTTTTTTCGAGCAAAATCTCTTGATGACTTGAAATAGATTGACCTACAAATTAATAAGTAAGTAGTAGTACAAATATAAAGCATAAAGAAATAATTTCTTAATATGTGTGATGCCATTAACCCACAATAATGACTAAGAATTAAATCATAAAGACCTCTTGTTTTGTTAATGGAAAATCAAACAGAAATTATGGTATGCTGTGCTGTTTTAGGATGTCCTGATACTGCTCAAAAAGCTAATAGATGCCGAATTTTCAAATGATCAAGATAATATTTGTAAAAATGCAGAAGGAGTCACTTGTTTCCATTTTTCACCACTATTTTGGAGGACCACCATTTGAAGTACGTTGAAAGTAAAAGAGGAGGGAAGTTAGCAATCTTGCCTCATCGGGTTAAATTATCTATGCTTAAGCATGTTATTTCAACACAGGTAAACAATGTATAAAAAACTAGTGACATAAAATAACCTTCTTCAATGACAGGCAACATGATTTTTATATAAACTTAGTGTGCACCAGTGGGGGTTAAGTTAAATGAGAAAAAGTTTGGATTCGATTATCTCAAGCTGCTAGAAATCAGCGCTGCGGCGGACATGTGTGGACTACTCATAAACTAACTGAAAGCTTTCGAAAAAAACACCCATTATATTTTTAAACTTTAAGGCCCATATTCAAAGATATTTTCCTTACCTAAACCTAAAATTTTTCTTAAGGGCTCCAAGGAGACCTGAAACTAATTAAAATGTCCACCATTTCCTATACTCACACCTACAGTGTATCGTTAAGTTTAAAAATCCCCAAGGTCATAAGCATTTTGGGGATCGACCAATCAGAGAAGCCGCTGCCAACCCCTCTCTTGAAAGAGAAAAAAAAATTCCCTACTCCCATAACCCCTGTAGGGAAATAACCTCCTTCCCGGCATTCGTTCACTTCGTTTGTGGTTCTTCTTGCGTTTATTATTTCCCTTCACAATTCATTTTTTTCCACATTTGCATACTTCCTAAATAATAAAACTACACAAAAGAAATGTAGAAACATCGTCAAGAAAACACGGGTAACATAACCTGATTTGTTTACAAAGTTTTTTCCCGCTGCCTTTTAGTAGGGATTTTTTTTTTAAATCGGTGGTGCCTAAACTGAGCTGTCAAGATTTTTAAAGTTGTCGATACACTGTAAAGGAAGCCTTAAGGATTTCTTAAGGAAAATGTTAGGTTTAGGTAAGGAAAATGTCTCTGGATACAGGCCTTAGTTTATGAAAACCATGGCGACTATTGGTTATGACAACAGCATTTTTGAAAGAATAAAATTATTTTCCTTTCCGTTCCTTATTATTTTAACCTAATCAAAATGGTTCGCCATTGTTAAAAAAGAAATCAATCATAAAAAAAGTTTTTCAAACTTCAACATTACGCTAATGATGGTAAGTTTTCATTTCATTCAATTATTTAATAATTTAAAAACATTTTTAAATTGTTTTAGGCTGCATTGAATTCCAAAATCTATCTTCTAGCATGTGGATAATTTAGCCACTAATTTTTACCTGATTAAATTTTTAAATAAATTGAATAAAATGTAAACTTATTTGTTGTCAGAAGGGTTCAGTGAAAGTTTAAAGACAACGAAGACCACGCAAAGCGCTTCGGCTAGTTAGAAGTATGATTAGAAAGTATAAAAAGTTATTTTCAAATGGAACAGAGGAAAAAAGTGGGAAATTAAGCCACGCCTAGTTCGATCGATTGAAATCCAAATTATCCCAAGATTGAGTCGACAGTCTTACAGCTTAAGTATTTATAGTCTCTGGTGTGCACTACGCTAATGTTGCCCAAGTGGTCAGAACATTAAAGGCCCGAAATACAGTAGTAAATTCACTTGTTCTTTCAATTCCACTATAGCCATCATATATTAACCACTGTCTATACTAACAAGGCAAATATCTTTCGTTAAAAACTTTGACGACCAGCTACTGTTTACAATAAAGCAATTACGTTTAAAAAACAATCAAGTACCTAATAACTAAGGCAACTCTGGTAGTATCACTGGATTCCAACTCATTTAATAAGTGTTCATATTTAGATAATTTACGATAGTAAAATGACATTCTTATATTCTTTGTCTACAGAACTCGTTTCAACTAATAAATAAAGCCAGACATTTTCAATTTATTAATTTAAATAAGGCCGAACAGGGAGCACTATGAGAGGCCAGGTTATAGGACAACAAATTAAGCCAATTGATCAATAAAAGGGGGAAGTTTCAGTTCTGCCAAAACTTTTAGAGCCAAATTTTCTCTTTCAAACTTAAAATTGTAAACTTAGCATTTTGTTAATGGATTTTTTAAATTATGGATTAAGTACCTGAAAGTTGGTCCCCAGTATTCATCTGAAGTACCTTCTATTTCTTGACGCCAAAGTTCAAATTTCGCTTTAGATGGATCGCTCATATTATCCATGATTATTAAATTACATAAAACACTTAAATTGAATAGTATAAATAAATAAATAAAAACGGAATAAAAAAACGATAAACAAAACGGAAATAAAAACAAAAGATGTTATCAATAAAGTGGTTTATCAATTTTCGATCGATTTTTTTAAAACATCGATTTTTTATTTACTCAAAAATCGATTCTAACTTTTCCCGCTTCTTTTCAAATTTAGTTCGAGTATGAAGTATCTGAAAATATGTCCGTCTTAATTAAGTTTGGGGACATAAGCAGGGAACAAACAACAAGTTTCTAAGATTTTTTTACATAATATCTATACAAGTTTTATCAAATGTATTTTCTTCAAATATTTATTCTTCTCAACTTCAATAGCATATACTAATAATTTATTATTATGGGTAAGACTTACTCCTACTTAACAGGATTAATACTTAAACAATCCTAAGCAATGTTTTGAATCCCGTCCTTCAAAATCACAAACGCATAATTATTATTATTATAATTAATATTTATTAATATTCATGTTGTTTCTCTTCAGCTCCAAACCTTAATTGCATGTTGCCTGTATTGAACCTCTTAGAGTTTTAAGAAGTTTAGCCACTGTGCGAAGTTGCCGCTTCACTTTGAAACCTCTATCATTCGATTTAGCATCCTACAAACATAAAACAGGACAAATTTATGTCCTATTTTAAGCAATATGTTCAAGAAAGTCATTTATCTGACTTGTGTATTTTTAGCTATTGTTAAAATTAGTTTCAAGAGGTACAAAAGTAAATACTCACCCGGTTGAGTATGAGGTTGGATTTATTAATAGCTTAGCTTGTTTAATATCTTGAAGACAAGACGTTAATTTATATTTGATATATAAATTACTTTGCCTATTTACTAGTTAGAACAATATTTTTTTACTTCCATTTATTTTTTGATCATCTTTTTTTTTTTAAATTTGATTTTATTTATTTTTTTAATTATATTTATCAATTTCTTTTTAGTTTTTTTCTCTCATCATTAGTTGCTATTTGTTGGAATGTGAATGTATGTATGTATTAATGTTAAGCAACTGCTACATTCATAATGATCATTTGTTTTCCTTTTTTGTGTATATATTTCTTTTCCTTTACCATTTTAATAATTTCACATTCTTTTTTTCAAAATTTTGTTTAATCTATTTCTTTTAATTTTTTTTTACTTTTAAATTTCTATTACAAATATACTAATAATCAAGTTATTTTATTAATTAAATCTCTTTCTTTTGTATATCATTACTTACTCTATTCTATCATTATATTTTTCTAAAGTAATTTTTGTATAATTTCCTTTTTTTCTCTCATATAGTATTCCATTTTTTAAAGTTTTTTTTTTATTTTTTATGTATTGCTTATGTTACCTTTTTGTGTATTTATATAATGTTGTAAAGGGCTTGTGTCGGTATATTTGTAAAATAAATATATATTTAAACTATTTATACACAACGGAAACACTTGAGCCATTTCTTTAGACTAAAAATTTCAATGACTCGGCTATCATTTGGCTTTGATCGGTTTAAACGGATCATTGATCCGTTTAAACCGGGTGGTTAAAACGAATCTACTGCTTCCTCTCTTGTGAGACAAATAATGCCAGTTCTTAAATATAACTAGCACGCTACTCTAGCTCCTTTTTAATTTCTTAATTTTCCTCAATTATGCAGAGTAGGGATATAGGAAAACCATTGTCCTTGCATTAAAAATACAAAATCGAGATTTCGGATTTTATCGTAGCTGTTATCAGCTACGATAACGCAGCTGCGATGGCGCAAACGGCATAAAAGTATATTGTTGTATATTGTACACATGTAAACGTCTACAAGGCCTTAAAGAGTACATAGCGAGCGTCAGAGGCTTACGGAGCGGGCCTCTGACAAAATAGTGACATTTAATTTTTACCGAAATTTCGGTCTCGTCGTGTGTAGTCAAATCTATATGTTGACTTTTCTCAACAAGTAAACATGGCTGGACAAAACTAAAGGTAGCGTTGTATTCAGAGGGTGGAACTCAATAGGAATCGCAGAAAACCGCTTCTCAAAAGGTTATTATTATTATTATTATTATTAAAGATTGGGGTTGGAGTCGAGGATAGACCCCATTTGCACTGCGACTGGAAGTCTATTGTACAATCCCCTCAATTGGTCCAGGTCAGAATAATCCTTTTCCCCGGACTAGGTCTAGGATCTTTTTGACCAGTGATTCATTGGTAGAGTCAAACTTAGTGAGAATGCTGCTACCAAAGTTGGTGAACCTTTGAAAGGCTAGGGCTTCACATCTCAGAAGTACGTGAGATGCAGTTTCGGTTTCCGATTCACAAAGCCTATACACTGGGTAATCTTTAAAGATACCAATGGTATGGAGATGTTTACGGAGGTGACAGTGACCAGTCAGTAGTCCAGTTACTGTTCTAAGGTCCCTTCTGCTGAGACTGAGAAGGTCCTCAGTTACTTTGGGACTGGGTCCTTTTAACATAAGTTTACTGTGCCTCATGCCAGAGGATTTGTTCCAGTGGTGCAGGTGATTGGTTAAGAGCCAATCTTTAATTACACCTTTAGCTATAGCTTTCGGTATGGCTACTATGGGTTCAGGGCCCACAGGAGTGGTCTCAGACCCCTTTTTTGCAAGGATGTCTGCTTGCTCATTACCTTCAATTCCCTTATGGCCAGGCACCCATCTGATTGCTACATCGTTGTTGAGTGACAAGGTCAGAAGGTTTTGTAAGCACTCCCAGACAAGCTTGGAGTTGACTTTGTATGAACCAAGAGCTTTAATGGCAGCTTGGCTGTCAGTAAAAATATTTATAGAAGTCTGATTAGGATTCTTTTTAATATTTTCTATTAGACAGGCATTAATAGCAAATATTTCTGCCTGAAACACTGTGGCATACTTTTGTGAAATGAGGTTTTGATATTTGCATGAGCCTCATATATGCCACTCCCAGAGCCACAGTCCATCTTAGATCCATCTGTATACCATACAGTGTCACCAGAGGATTGAGGTGGTTCCCCATTGAAAATATCACAACTGAGTGTGAAGGGTTTTTCATAGGAGTAGAGTTTTTCATGTAATCAGAGTTCATAGATAGTATGGGACTCTGAATTACATTCACTATTTTGGAGTGACCTCTATTGGTAGGGATCTTCCAGTTCCCACTGTTCTGCAGTCTGTAAGCCGCCAACCTAGCCTCACTCTTTATAATAAGATCAAGGGGTGGAAGGCTCAGCATGACTTCTAGAGCAGTAGTTGGTGCTGAGTTCATGGACCCTGTAATGGAGAGACAGGCTAAGTGTTGAAGTATTATAGCACTGGTCGCTATGGATACTGATAAATAAGATTTATTAATAATGTTTTGTTTATGTTATGTACGTTGAAGATTGTGATTATACGTGCTTTATGTTTTCTCAAAAAACTTGCGTTTAAGTTATTAATAGAGCTTAGTTATTAGCCACGAGGGCATCCCTCCAACAGGTTATGGGCCCAGGATGTTAAAACGATTAAATACAAAACCATAACCGAAAAAAGAAAACAACGGTGGTAAGATCTGTTTATTTGTTTATTTTTACAAAAACTATTTTTTTAAATAAACAAAGAAAATGTTTAACGGAGCAATAGATCTTCCAAAGCTACGAGACGATAATTATAATTCGTGGTCAGTACGAATGAAAAGCTATCTGACGGTTAAGAATTTAGTTGAAGCGATCGGATCTGATGATTATTTAGATCCAGAAGACGATGAAACGGTTGCAAAAGACAACAAAGCGAGAGCTGTCATAATTTTAAATGTTGTTAAGTAAATACGGACTTACGTTAGACAGTAAAATTCAGATAGGAGTTATATTGATAGGTTTGCCTTCTGATTATGAAGCTACGATTAGGACGATTAATTTAAACGATTCCGATTTAAAGTTAGAAAACGTCAAAGTTAAGTTAGTAGACGAAGAACGTATAATAAAACAAAAACGAAGTAACGAAGACGGAGATGTAAAAACATTTATAACTCAAAAAGTAGGAAATAATTCTAGGTCTAATTATAACGATTACAAGTCAATGAGATTCGATGAACGAAATAACGATTACGATGAAAACAAGCAAAAACACGGTGAATACAAGCGAAACACGAGACGAAATGGAATTAAATGTTTTAGATGTAATGAGTTTGGAGATCATTTAGGCCGAAATTGTCCAAAATTTGGTGATCATGTTAAACGAAATCAAGATAAATCTAAACAAAATAATAAAGACTGGGGTTCATCATCGAATAATGACGATTATAAACAAATAAAGATGTACCCAAATAACGATAAAATTTGTAAAAAAGTTAAAAATAAAGCTTATTTTTCTAAAAGAAACGAATGGACGATAGATAGTGGGTGCAGTGATCACATGACAAACGATCTGAAAAATTTTACGAACATTAAAAAACAAGAAAGTAGCGTTTTATGTGCAAACGGAGAAAGTTTAAAATGCGAAGGTAGTGGCGATATATGTATAAATCTAAGCGATGGTACCCATATTGTTGAACGATGTTTTATATTTACCTAAACTTAATGGTAACTTGCTGTCAGTTGCAAAATTAAGCAAAAAGTATCCAAAGATAGTATTTGAACGAAAAAATGTATTTGTATTAGACAAGAACGGAAAAACGGTTTTCACAGGAGAAAAACAAAGTGATGTGTATGTTTTGGTTGAAAAGAACAAACAAGCAAATGTTTTGAAAAATTCTACGAACTACGAAACTTGGCACGCGCGCATGGGACATCCGGGGAAGAAGGAAACGAAGCGACTAATAAAAGAGTACGGCATTACAGGAACTTACAACGAAAAGACTTGTGAAATTTGTAATGAATGTAATATAAAACGATTAAAATTTCCGAAACAAGCATCAAACCGAAGAACTAATGTTTTAGATTTGATACATACAGATGTAATGGGACCTATCTCACCGGCATCACGAGGTGGTAATCGATATGTAATTACTTTCACCGACGATTACAGTCGATATTCGGAAGTTTATTTTATAAAAAATAAATACGAAACTTTAGAAAGGTTTAAAGAGTACCAAAAGTATGTTGAGAAGAAACACGAACGAAAAATCAAAGCGTTGAGAAGTGATAATGGAGGGATATGTAAATTAAAGCTTCAACGACTATTTTGACTGATCAAGGTATCAAACGAGAACTTATTAGTCCAGGAAGTTCAGCACAACAACGGTGTTGCAGGAGCGCTTAAATCAAACTTTGGATGAATATAACTCGATGTTTAATGAAAGAATCTGGTGCTTATTTAGATTTTTGGGAGAAGCAATATTAATGGCTTGTTACATAAAAAATAGGAGACCTACGACTGCGAACAAAGGCGTAACTCCATACGAACGAATGGCATGGCTATAAGGCAAAATTTAATCATATTGAAAAAGTTTGGATGTAAATGTTGGCTATTCTTAATAGACATGTGAAAAACGAAAACACGAACCACGAGGACGGCCAGCAATATTTGACCGGATAACGAACCAAGTGCTAAAGCATACAGAGTGTACGATCAAGAACTAAAAAGAACGATAATAAGTAGAGACGTTAACTTTGCGGAGGATATAATGCCTATGAAAAATAAAACGATAGAAATGATAAAGATAATGAAATAAATTGGAATAGAATAATAAATATTACGAGCTGGACGAAGAAGACGACGACGACGATGAGAAAAAGATGATAAACGTAGTAACGAGACAAAATTCGAAAATTTGGAAGAAGGAAAGGGTACGTAAGAGATAGAGGAAGAGTTAATAACATGATGTAGAGGAAAGAGGTTATACGAAGAGATAGATGATGAAGAGATAGAAGAAGAATAAGCACAAGTGGTTTAGAAATTGACGAAAACAAATGTAAAATAACGGAAATAACGAAATGAGAACGAAAAGTGGACGAATCATAAAGAAACCAGACAGATTACAAGTTGGGTTAAGTTTAACGAAAGAAAATCAACACGGAGAATGACGAACCTAAAACTTATAAAGAAGCTGTACAAAGTAAAAAACGTGGTGATGGAGAAATGCTAATCGAAGAAGAATTTAAAAAATTTTGAGCAGCAACGAAACTTATGGACCGTA
>JACMZG010001870.1:27884682-28222182 GCA_018340805.1 Microvelia longipes
GACTGTTGCAGTTTTTTCATAAAGAATTAAATAGGAGCGAATTGAGTGCAATATGTGTGAACTTAAGCATAGGGAAATAATTACAGAGACAAAAAGCTCTGAGGTATCCCGTTCTCTTGTACTCTAATTTTAAGCGTTACAATGACTTTATGAAAGTTCTTTATTTATATTAATACATAAATATGTCAATAAAGCTTTTTGACATTTCTATTTTACATGTCACTTCAACTTTTTTCCCTAATATTTTTCCAAAGTTTTTCTTTTTTTTCTTATTTTATTGAAATAGATTTATTAAAATGAATCAGTTAAAGGAACCGCACTTTTGAATACTCTCAATGAATCAGACGGGAACTTCAATCTATGGTTATAAGGTAAGTGTTTCCTTCTCTTTTATTAATTATATACTAAATATAATTAGTTTATTTTAGTAGTTTTCCTAATCTATTAAAATCTGGAAATATTTGGATTATAATTTAGTTTGCCAATTTATAAATATTGTATCACTGTTTTTTTTGACATTTGTTAAAAATTGCTCAGTACTAAGATAAATGCTTTTATAGAACTTCACGTTTTTCCTGCATCTTAAATTATATCATAATAAACTAAATATATTCAAAATAATTAGAATGTATTATAATAATTATAATACATTTCATCTTAAAAGATTTACAATTTATGATATTATTTTATTATAAATTTTTGTTTTTGACTTTTCAGGTTAATGAACAGAGATTTCATCAAACTAGTAGCTAGGAGATGCTACCCGCTGATGCACGTCATTCAAACTTTGGCGTCAATTTCCAAGAGGATCTCCTATTCATCTACGGAATGAAGAGCTGGAAGCTGGTGAAATGGACTGAACTTGTTTGTATTAATAATTTAAAATGTATATTCCTTTTTTTTACATAAATATATTTAACCTCTAAAAGGTGACTTATGGAACAGTTATGAATATAACTGTTCCATAAGTCATTATCCATTTTGTAGAGTATTTTCCCCTCCTATTAACCCCCTAGTTCCCATTAGAGTACCTGTATAATCATGATAATGATTATAATAATGATTATACAGGCACTCTAGTTCCCATTGGTCCCATTTTTATTTTTTTTGGCCTTTAAAATAGGGGACACCTAATCTGGAAAAGTACCAGCCGATGCTACTATGAGTTGCATCCGACTATCTCCCTCATGTAGTTCTACTCTGACAGCCGTCAGATCCTTGCTACAGAAATTTGACAGCGTAAGAGCATTTAGTCCATTTTTAATAAAAATGCAAGTTCTAGAGTGTTCTAGAGAAGGTTAACCTGAACCATCTTCACCGAGGGGTTAGGACCCACAAAGTGAGACTTTGGATCTCTGGCCTGTCCCACAGCCACACCTAAGGGTGTTTTACCCTCTGGTTTGATTGCGTAGACAGAGACAGGGTTAGAAAGAGCCCTGTCGGCTGCCAGGAGTGGCGATACAGTGGCCTGTTCAGGGACTTTGTCTGAGGGGATTACCCCGGACTCAGTACCCTTCAACAGAAGCAAGGTTATTTGTAGCCTCACTGGCTGCCACTGGGATTTTTCCTGACATGATTCCAATAAAGATAGAAAATATATGAGATAAATAAATAAAATAGTTAGTATAGATATATATGTATAAGAAAATAGTTAGAATCAAGTGTCAGAGAATGTAGAACTACTGATGTAGTAATGTTCTTAACTTACGTATGATAATAAAGATAGACAGGTGATTTGCAGATAATAATCACACAAAACACCAAATAGACTCAAAATAGATAATTAATAAACAATTAATTGAGAAAAACGTAGGCAAGTAAGACAAAAGCAAGCAAGCACGAGCGTTGAGATTATGAACCCCGGTAGAAGAGCCTGAGGTGCAACAGATCAAAAGGTTAGTTCTATCGAAAATAAGATAGTGCAATTTTCGTCAAACATGCGTGTCTGAGATTCGCAGAAAAATGTTCAATTACACTTCTCGACAACCGTAACGTGCTAGGATCAAATGATTGGTATATTTGGATTCAGCGTCGAGAACTTACGTAAGAATAAACTTTTAGTTTTAAAAATAGTGACATTTAATTTTTTACCGATATTTTTTGTCTCGCCGTGTGTAGTCAAATCTATATGTTGACTTTTCTCAACAAGTAAACATGGCTGGACAAAACTAAAGGTAGCGTTGTATTCAGAGGGTGGAACTCAATAGGAATCAAAGAAAACCGCTTCTCAAAAGGTTAGTTCTATCGAAAATAAGATAGAAGTTTTTACAATCTTCTGGTACTTATATAGAAAAGGGGGCCCTCATGTGTCCATGTATTTTCACATTCTGCCAAATTAAAGGTTGAATACCTCCAGTTTATTTATATTCAATTAATTATATTGAATAATGTGTCTATACTGTCGCCCCATAACTACTTAAACAGAATAAGGACCGCTGTTAGGGGGTCCTTTATCTATAAAAGTGTTTTCTTTTTTTCTTTATTTTTTAACATTTTTTCGTCCTTTAACCTTTATTTTTCTTACTTTGTTATAAGGAAATAGCTATATACATCAAATTCTTGGTAACTCCCCTTCGAGGAGTAACCATCTAGGGGAGTAAATATCTAAAGAAGTACCGATTTTTCCCAACACCGCTTGCACCCTGAACGAATCCAAGTTCCATTGGTGTACTTATTAAATTAGCTTTACTCATTCTGAATTACTTCAAAAGTTTCTCAATGCATCTACTTTGCGTTATTCTGATCTTGTCTTTTTTTGCATAACTTCCATTCTTAAATGTGGTACAAGTAGTCCTGATGTAATCTGAAACTCCATTCTAAGATTTTCAAGTAACTCGTCAACTGCTTCTAGAGATTCTTCTGCAACAAGGCCATCATCAAAGTACAAAGATATACTGATCTTAGGTTCTGAATATACAAACAAAGATTTGCTGTGCTTATTCTTGAGATGATCAGAAAATCTTTAGTTCCAATATCTTAGTGCTTGTACGAGTCCATAGAGACTTCTTTGTAACCTGCAGCATCTGTTGAGCCATCTTGAAATCCTTTTGGTTGCACCATGTATTTCCTCTTCAAGAAGACCATACAGGAAAGCATTTTTCACATCAAATTGTATAAGAATAAGATTTTCTCTGGCAGCTACTGTTCTTACCGTATCAAATCTGGCTACTGGTGAAAATGTTTCTTTGAAATGAATTCCTTCCTTTTGTGACAACTCCTTGGCTACCAATCTTGCCTTGTATGGAAGATACAAGGAAGAAAACCAGGAAGTGGTGTTCCATCTACAATAGGTTTAATTTTAAATACCTAATTACAATTTACAGGCTTTCTTCCCTTTGGTAGTTCTTCAAAGCACCTACTTGATTTTCCATTAATGACTTGTACTTATCATCCATCGCTTCTTTCCACTTCTAAGCATCTGAAGACGATAGTGTTAACTGTTTCTGGCTCAACACAAATAAGTAGACCCCAGTTTGAGTCTGAGTATCGGTCCGGTGATTTCAAGTTACTTTGATCTCGAAGGTTATACCATCTTCTTCTGTGGACTCTGAAAAAGACTCATTTGTGTTATTATTTCTATAATATCTGTACTAGTTGAGCTGGTGTCATCTGACGTATTTGAGGTATTTGTAACACATCTCCCTCCTGGCTCAGATCCTTCAGTAGATTCTTGGAGTTCAGCTATTGGTAGTTAGCTTAGCTATTGGTTGGTTAACTGAATTTCTGCAAAAGAACCTTTATTATCATTATTAGTAACATAGTTATTATTAGAGTTAACTGAAAATTAATGGGATGCTCAAGGCAATAAATATATAATGAACAATATTACATAATAATATTAAATCACTTGACTAGTGACAGTGATACATTTGACACGCCACCTCACTGCATTGTGTCAGTGACTAGTTGGTTGCACTAGGGATGGTTCGAAGTTCAAGTGCGGCGTGCGGCAGCAAGTCTTCCATTCTTTATTCGATCGAGGCTTTTAGTAAATATATCAGCTGTCATCTCATTTGTCCCTTCATACTGTATATTAATGATTCGAAAATCATTATAAGATTGAGATTGAGATTGAGAGAGATCACTATAAGATCGAAGCGAACTTCGGTCTCCTCTCTTATATGATGGTATTTTACATCAATGTGCTTAGTGCGTTTAAGGTCGACTGGATTTTTCGCTAACCTTCCGGCTCCAATATTATCACAAAACACTTCGGTCGGTCACCGAAGTGTAAATAGTGAATCACCATTTATCTCTTCCAAGATTTGTCGCAAATTGACTGCTTTATTTGCAGCTTGAGATAACGCCTTATACTCTGCCTAAGTACTGGATTCAGCAACCGTTGACTGTATCTTTGCTTCCCAGGCGACGGCCGCTCCAGCTAACCCCTTCGCTGCTGTGAGATGTTGGACTCTCGGATCTGTGGAGTATTGTGCTAGCTTCTTGACACTAATTGCCATGTCCTGTCTAGTACCTATTGTCAGGTACATTTGCGATCCAATAAGACTTTGGTATTCAGTCTTCTCTACTCTTACTCTGAGTCTCTTTTACAAGTTTTAAGTTTGCATCTATTGGTGATGTTGCGGGTGTAAAAAGGTTTCGGTGATGTTTGCGGGTGCTAATTTTTTTTAAATAGTCCGATATTTTGAAAATATTGGCGCCACTAAAACCAAAACCTGTAGCCTTGAAGACTATCTATTACTACATGCATAGTATGACTATTACACATGTATAGTGTGTAGTTTCATTAAAATCGGTTGATTTTTACGGCAGTTATTGTGACACGTACAAACACACAAACATACACGCCGTGTTGAGATAGTTGTGATTTTGCTTCATTTATACATTCTAGAGAAGATGATGCAAGCGAAAGATCGTCTACGAACACTGCTATTATGATAAGACCTTTATTGTAGTGTCTAAAATACAAACAGGGTTCAGATTTTAATTGATTTTATCCCAATGATCTCAGCTTTTAATCCAATTTTTAAGTTACATTGTCTTCCTGATTGCTTTAGACCGTATAATAATTTTATCAGTCTACATAATTTGCCTTCATAACCTTTAACGGCAAATTCCTGGGGTTGGTCCATATACACTTCTATATGTAAGTTAATGTTGAGATATGCCGTGATAACATCCATTTGATGGAGTACTAGGTTAAGCTCTGCCAATATAGCTATTTACAACCTTAGCGAGCTAAATCTTCCCACTGGCGAGTAAGTATTATCGTAATCTTCTCCATATCGCTGAGAGAATCCTCGTGCAATGAGTTGAGCTTTGTGCTGCTCTAGAGTGCCGTCAGATTTGTAATTTTTAGTCAGTACGCATCGACATGATACTGTGGTTCTTCCTTCTGGTGGATCGACTAACTCCCATGTATTGTTTTCCATCAAGGAATCATACTCGGTCTGCATAACCTCAAGCCACTGATTTCTTTCGTTGCTTTTTATAGCTTCTTGCGCCAATATGTCAGCCAGAAAACAATTGTTGGTCAGAAGATTATTGTCAGTTGTAGGTTCGACACTAGAGCTAGGAGTAGGATCAGGATTAATTGAATTTAGATTATTAAAACTAGTTGAAGGTAAAGGGTCAGGATTAGACAATGGATTTGGATTAGATAGATCGGGATTTGTTCTTGACTAACATTCACTGTTTTACTGTCGCCCCCTGAATCTTTGACTTCTAAGTCATTTGATCCATTGATAAAACTGTAGTCAATATAGTTATTGTTTCTATATTTATTTGATTATTTTTCTAAAAACTTTTAGGCTCAATTAGTTCAATAAATTTTACATCTCTACTTTTCAAAACATTTTTTGTATCAGGTTCTCAGAGTTCATCAGCTTTACATTCTTCTGAGTAACGCAGCCAACCTATATTCTTTTAAACGCAGGGCTCAATACGGTTTTTCTGGTTTTTTATTTAGAACAAAACATTACTCCAACCAATAACTCATTACCAATTACTACACCAATTACTAACAACTCTGAAGTGAATTACGGTATGTTTTTACCCGTCCAGATTTTTTCAGGAGAAAGGGAAGGAACACTACGCAAGCTGTCACTAGGTTTATAAAAATATGTATGGAAAATTATGATCTTCAAAAATTAGTTTCAGCTTTTTTTTTTGACTTTTCCAAAGCGTTTGATGGAATGAGATATTAAGGGTGAAATTAGCTTACTACGGATTAGACGAGACATTAATAATTTTTTGATATCATATTTACGAAGGTGGCAACAATTCATAGACAGAGGTGGCTCCCGTTCAACCTTGGTAAGAATAATACATGGTGTTAGACAAGGATCTATATTAGGTCCTATATTATTTCTTATATATATTAACGACTTGCCCTACGTCATGCGTTTATAAGTAGCTGGAGCTTTTCTTTTCGCTGATGATTATGGGGTAATTTTTTCATACTAAACTTAATCCGACTTGCTTGAGCTACAGTCAATAGCACTTAATATTTTAAATTACTGGTGTAAAGCCAATAAGGTAAAACTTAATAACAATAAAACCGTAAATATTAATTTAATTTTAAGGATAACAGCGTAAACTCTTTTAAATTTTTAGGCATCTATATTGACAACAAATTATCATGGGAACCTCATATTGACTATTTACCTAAAAGATTAAGTACAAGCATTTCATATGCTCAAGAAAGTTTCAAGCTCCCTCTCCCAAAATTCTTTTATAAAATAGTTTTATTTTGCTCATTTTTTTTAGTTTAATATCTTACGGCACAATGATTTGGGGAGCTTCTCCCCATGCGAGTAGACAATTCATTCTACAAAAGAAAGCACTACGGGTTATCTTAAATCTACTCAACAAAACATGTAAAAAAATTTTCAGGCTCATGAAATTCTTACTTTTTATTCTTTATTCTGCTATCAGCTTTTAAATTACATTCATAGTATTGGATCAAGTCTAACTAAAGTAGAGAACATTCATCCTCACTATACAAGGCAGACAAATCATATAGTACACAGACTGACAAGAAGAGCTAAATATAATTCAATTCAAGCAGGGCTAAAGCTGTGCAACTTACTACCTGAAAATATATGAGCCCTTGAAGAGAAAAGATTTGACAAATTAGTAAAAGTTAATCTTTTAAAAAATCCCTTGTGCAGTGTGGAAGAATTTCAATCCATAAATTTAAATTGTAACAAATAAATTTTTTGTTTTGACTTTTTACAATTGACAGAAATGCATATTATGTAAAATAAGTGATTATTTATTTATCATTGTCGTCAGAATATCCTACTACTAAAACACCCTTTTCTAAATTGTTTTCTTGTCCCATTTTATTTTTTCTGATTAGGAACACGTACGAAATCTGGACCATCACTCTGATCCAAACACTTTTAAATTATTTACAAAAGGTTTACTACTTTGCCATAGTTCTATTGGGCTTTTACCTTTAACCGGAGTTGGAGCTGATCCATTGAGAATATAATGCTGCCGTATTTATCGCTTCTGCCCACAGGTATTCAGGTAGATTTCTTGCGTGTAACATTGTTCACGGCGCTTCTACTAGAGTCCTGCTCTTCCGTTCTGTAGCTCCACTCTATTCTGGAGTGTAAGTCTAAGTCAAACATAGAATAACTGTTCCATCATTCGACATTCGTCATCATTAATGGCTCGACATAATGTCATGTCCCACTCTGTTTCGTTACGTCTAACTTATCAGGACGCCAGCAGAGCCTAAAACCATTCTGACCTTCAATTCAAATTTCTAGATGTAGCATAGCACTTTGCTTGTTACATTTCCTAGGTGTCTCTCGCACAGTTATATTATGTCAACTATTCATGTTTTCCAAAACTCGGTAGTATCAAATGATATATGTTTTGCTTGCCGAGCATGATGGTGGAAGAGAGCACCGCTCGTCTCTGGTAAGTAATTCACATTATATTCTTCGGCATTTTATTGAAGGTCAGAGTGAGTTTAGGCTCTGTCGGCGCCCTGATGAGATAGACGTAACAAAACATGATATTATGTCGAGCCATCAATGGTCATCATTGATGGCTCATTCATTTATGGTTCATCATTCGTCATGAATGCCGAATGATGAAACAGTTCCCAGATGTAGCATTGCATTTTGCTTGTTACATTTCCTAGATGTCTCTCGAAAAATTGTATTGTGTTATAACACAATACAATTATATGTATACATACATACACTGGGAATCGCGATGAAAACAAGAATATACAAATACGCTCATCACTTGAAACAATCCTTTAACTTAAAATAAGAATGTAGGTTCTAGTTGGTAAACATGGTTCTAGACTTTCTAAAATGGTTTTAAATATTACATATGTATTGTTAAAAATAAATGTATTTGTCAAATTATGTCAAAATAAAGTCAGTTTGGATTTAGACATGAAAGAGAATTTTATTGTAGTATAGTTTTCCGAACAAGTGGCGACCGTGGGGATAATTGAAGTAAATGGTAGTGGATTGAAGTTAAATTGAAGCAAAATGGAACATAGAAATTTTAAAGAAAGAAAGAAATATTTTAAGAAAGTATATTGATAATTATATTGAAAGAAGGAATTCAGGTGAGAAAATAATTGTGTCCGAAATGGTTTTAAAAAATAAAGTAGAAAGATTAGAAAAGATTGATGAAGCCATAAGGAAAGAAATGATGCTGAATGCAACAGAAGCAGAGGTAGTTGACTAGGATTCCAAATTAGAAATAAAAGAAGGTTATCTAGAGAAATATTTAAATGTGTTGGATTCTTTGAAAACAAAGAATGAAGAATTTCATAGCTGTAGTATGAATAAAGTAAAATTGCCAGTTATTGAATGGGACAAATTTGACGGAGAGGTGAAAAAATGGTTACAATTCTGGGGTCAATTTAGAAAAATTGCGGAGGATAAGAAAATGGACGACGAAGACAAATATGAATATTTAAAGCAGTCAACCACTGGAATAGCAAGGTTATTAGTCGAAAGTATGCCTAGGGCCAGTAATAGTTTTTCCAAAGTGTTAAATTTGTTGAAAGAGCGCTTTGCTAAAGATGAGATGTTAATAGAATATCACGTAAGAGAAATTATTAGTATTATGTTAGACCGAGTAATGAATAAAAATAAAAGAAGTCTTTCGGAGTTATATGATGCCATTCATCAAACAAATTAACGCTTTAGAAATACTAAATATGACTAAAGATAGTTACGCAACCTTGTTATTACCTATGTTGGAATCAAGTATTCCAACTATTGAAATACTAATTGAATGGGAGAGGTATAAAAACAAAGTTGATAATTCATCTGATAAAGGAAAAATTAATAATCTAGAGAATTTTATGATATTTCTAAGGGGGGAGGTAGAGGGTGAAGAGAGAGTAAGGGTTGCTCAAAAGAGTTTGAGTAGTTTTCAGATAGAAGACGTTGTGACGTCAGACCAGGTTGATGTCCCAACAGCTTCATCCTTAGTAAATAACAATACTAATAAGCCAACCCCTAAGATTAGTTCATTGGTTAAACCTATTTGTATTTTTGTGGAAAAAATCATTCTAGCCAAGACTGTAGTAGAGGTAGTAGATTAAGTTTAAAGGACAAAAGAGATATTGTGACAAAGAATAGATGTTGTTATAGTTGTTTAAAAAAAAATCATGCTGCGAGAGATTGTAGATCACCTCCAAGATGTCTGCTTTGTAAGAAAATACATTTCGTTATTATGTGTCCTCAGTTACCTCATCATAAGGAAAATGTTGTGAAAACTAATAAAGTTGAGAATACTCAAGCCAATATGGTTGATAGGGAATTAAGATTAAATAATTGTAGCAGTTCTAATGTTTATATGCAGACACTTGTCGTAGATTTGATAAATCCAGTTAATTTAGAATGTATGAGAGTGAGGGTATTGTTAGATTCGGGTTCATCAAAATCATATGTCAAAACAGATATAGCCAAACAATTAAAATTACCAATCATAGGGCAGTGTAGTATGAATCATGGATTGTTTGGGGGGTCAATAGTGAGACAAAAGCATAATCAACATAGGGCAATGGTACAAAATTTAGAAAAAGATTTCGATATAGAAAGCACCTTCTTTAGCCAAGATAAAATTAGTCACAGGATAGAGAGAGTAGAAGATGAAGTTTTGTGTCAGAAACTAAAAGAAAAGAATATTATTTTATCAGATAGTTATGAAAGTTGAGTTCAGAGTGAGGAGGTAGGTTTGTTGTTTGGTGCTGATTTTATCATTAAAATATTGACAGGAAAAATTGTTAAAATTGGTAATATTGCATGTATTGATACGTTCTTAGGTTGGACTATTTTAGGAGAAAGTGTTTCGAATAAGCAAGGGGAAAATTTGAGTTTAAAGAACGTAACATCGATTTCAAATTTGTGGGAGCTAGAAGCGATCGGTATAACTGATTCCGTAAGAATGTTACAAAAGAAAGAAAAAGAGGGTAAAGTTTTATCGGAATTTTTAAAAACAATTAAAGTTAATAATGAAAGTCGGTATGAAGTGAGGTTACCTTGGGTTACTGAAAATATAATGTTAAAGGATAATAAAAAAATAGCTGAGAAAAGATTAATGAATGTCACCCAATAAATTAAAAAAGATGGGTAGATGGAAAAATTATGATAAGGAGTTCATGTTATGGTAGAAAATGGTATAATAGAAGAAGTTCCGAAGAAAGAGTTAAATAAAAATGTGGAGACTGAAGTTCATTATTTACCACACCGTCCGGTGTTTAAAGAGACGAGTGCTACGACTAAGATACGTCCTGTTTTTGATGCTAGTTGTAAGGATGAGAATGGAGTATGTTTAAATTCGTGTTTAGAGAAAGGGCCAAATTTATTAGAGTTAATTCCGGATTTGTTAATTAAATTTCGGCTCGGAAAAATAGGGGTAATGTCAGACATAGCGAAAGCTTTTTTACAGATAAGTTTTGATGTTAACGATAGAGATAGGTTAAGATTTTTGTGGTGGCAGGATGAAACATGTCAAAACTTATTGGTATACAGACATGCAAGAGTAGTTTTTGGGTTAAGCCCAAGTCCTTTTTTGTTGATGACAACAATATATCATCATTTAAAAGGAGTAAAGGGAGAATTAAGAGAAACAGCGAATATATTAGCCAAAAGTTTTTATGTGGATAATTCAATTGTTGCTGTCAACACTCCTGAGGAATATGAAAAGTTTAGGATGGAAGCAAGAGAGGTAATGAGTGCGGGAAAGTTTGATTTAAGAGAATGGGCACATACTAAGTCAGAAGGAAGTGAATTTAAATGTAGTAAGATGAATGAATGTATAATGAACAGAGAGAATGTGAAGTTATCGGTATTAGGTGTCGGTATAAATTTTTTACAAAAGGAAAAGGATAACAAGATATTAACTAGAAGAGTTATTTTGTCAATAGTACAAAACGTTTTTGATCCTTTAGGTACGTTGAGTCCGGTGTTAGTAATTCCAAAGTTAATCTTGCAGGAAAGTTGGATTTTAAAATTAAAATGGGACCAAGTTTTGCCCGAAAAATTAAGTAAAAAGTTTTTTTAATTGGAAAGAAGAGTTAAAGGAGTTAGACAGTTTTTCAATACCAAGGTGCATAATAGATAAAACGGTAGGAAAGAATAGTTTGCACGTATTTTGTGATGCGAGTCAGGTTGCATATGGAGGATGTGTGTACTTGAGAAGAGAACTTGTAGGGAAAACTGAAGTTCATTTTTTGCAAGCTAAGAGCAGAGTGTGTCCATTAAAAGAAAAGGCTACCATACCGAGGTTGGAATTGCTAGCATGTCTGATAGGGGTGAGATTGGTCAAACGTGTAGTAGAAAGTTTAAAAGATAATCTAGAGTTTGAGAAATATTATTGAACCGATTCTATGGTCTGTACAGGATGGTTATTTGTTTTTGGTCAAATTTTTGTTGGTTTCTTTGTTTATTTTATTTTGGTCAAGTTTTTTATTGGCTTATTTTGTTGTTGTTAAAGTAGTTGTGTTAAAAAAAATAATTGAAATATCATAAAATAGTCCAGACCAGTTCCATTAATCCGGGTTTGGAGGATGTTAAAAATAAATGTATTTGTCAAATTATGTCAAAATAAAGTCAGTTTGGATTTAGACATGAAAGAGAATTTTATTGTAGTATAGTTTTCCGAACATGTATATTATAACACCAATATACTGTTAACTTTGCCATAATTACTTAGGTGACTATTACTCAAATATGGTAATTTTGCCACCCATTTATGGGAACTTAAAAGTTTAATTAGAGCATTCCGTAATATTTCCTATTTTAATAACTGCATTATTCCTACATTTGATACCGATTTAATTATATTCTGGTAATTTTTCTCAAACTATTATTTGAGATTGGGATCATATTTATTTATAGTAAACCAGCTTTTACGTCAGAATGTTTATGACGATGATGAGAAATATTTTTGTTCTCCACAGTGCATATGGTGGTCTTGCTGTGCGTTTTTCCGATGATAACTTTGTTTTTCTTCTCGTTTTACTTTCCTATCATCTTTTTTCATAACTTCATTTGGTTCAGCTATAGTTTTATGATTTTCATCTTCTAATTTCTTATTTGAAAGTTGTCGCCCAAAGATAACATATTTAAACAGCCTTTGCTTTCTTCTATATTGGAAGACAGTATCGTATATAATAACAGCAATAGAAATTCCAACAAGTATAATGACGGACAAACAAGTTTTCGTAGTTTTAGTTTCGTAGATGTTCTTAACAAATAATATTAACGCAAAAGCAAGAAGAATTATAATAATTACTTCGTAAATCAAAATCTGAAAAAGTATAATATAATTTTAACATACTTAATATTTTTTAGTCATATATATATATATATAAATATAATATATATATATATATATATATATATATATATATATATATATATATATATATATATTATATATATATATATTTAAAAGGAAAAAGAAGATACTAGAAGTATAATATAACAATATTATAATAATCATAACTTACAGGGGGTGAAACAGTGAGGTTTTGATGGGTTTAAAAATTTTCGACGTATGTCTTCGTCAGTCAGAATAGGCAGGGAAGTCCGAGTGACCAACAAACCTCACTGTTTCACCCCTAGTAAGTTATGATTATTATAATATTGTTATATATATAATTAATTATTTATATTATTATATAATATTTGTTATATATATATATATATATATATATATATATATAATATATATATATATATATATATATATATATATATATATATATATATGTGTGTGTGTGTGTGTGTGGGTGTGTGTTTATGATTCCTCTCATAATCACTAATAGAGGCCGTTTATTTTCAGCACGTTCCACAACTGTATTATATGCCTTTTAAAAAAATAAATGAGTGGGTATATTGTATGTATGTTTGTCAAAAGCGCTCTGCTTAATTGTAAATAAATATCTTGAACTGTGGAGAGACTTTGTGTTCTTTCGTTCTTTTACGATGGACTCCATTTATGCTGATTCTAAACTACTTAAAATTACCTCAATTGTAGAAGGTCCCCAAGAAAATATGAAGGAAAACAAAAAAGATAATAATATGAGTATGGATGACATAACACTTAATAAAACATAGGCTCTTTCATATATATTAAATTTATCTGCGACTCCTATTTCATTATGGTAATAAATTAGAAAACTAACTGTTAATATTATCTGAAAGAAAAACACATTAGTAGAGTATTAGTATTTTTACTTTTCCCCATTTATACCGTATGTATACAGGATAAGTATTGTGTTTGCAAAGTACTCCGAAACCGGGACGAAACCAGAATTATCCGTTTTAGGTGTTTTTAAGGCCTCTCGAGTGGTTTTCTCAAAGTTGTCTGTCTGTGAGTGTGTGTGTCTATTATCATCGTAGCTCCTAGTGTATTTAGACTAGAGAGTTGAAACTTTGTACAAAAATCAATCTATATTATTATAGAAAATATTATTTTATGACGACATTAACCCGCAATAATGACTCAGCAAACATTTCGAAAAATCATAAAACGCGGAAAAATTATGCGATCTGATTGAAATTTGGCAAGCATGTAGCCATATATTACATATGTGCTAAGTTTCATCTCATTATCACCATTAATGCTATTTTCATCCAATGACTTGTGTACGTTTTATAAAAATTGCAAAAAATCAGCAAATAATTCAATTTAGTTGAAATTTGGTACAAGTGTATACTATTATGTAATAAATAAATACACAAAGTTTCGTTTTAATACGACATGCGTATCCATACTTTTTGTTGGATCATAAAAATTAAGTAGCATTGAGCGTGGTCAGTGCTGATACCCGTACAGCACTGACCGATGAGAATGATACGGATGCATTTACTATGCATCCGTCTTTTTAGGATGTCTTATTGCAGTATAAATTTATCGCCTTGTTTATTCTGTATATCGAATATATATAATATATCGAAGGAGGGTGGATGAGCGTAGCGAATCCGATGTGATGAGAAAAAGTTCCGACGTACCTCGTACCCGATTTTTCATCACGGATCAGATTTCTCAAGCAATAGGCTTAACAGTTATAATGCAATAAAAGGCAATTAAAAATTAATAATGTAAAAAACACGTGAACATCCCATCCATTATCCATTTATATATAAATATCTAGAGAACTGTGCAACCCATAAATGTCGTCGAAGCCTTTGTGTCCTTAGACAACTTCAAAGCATCATTAGAAACACTTATCTAAATGTTTGAAGTGACGCCCTAAATGTTTTGATACGCCCTGCTCGATTAACCTCAATATATAATTGGATCTTTCTCTCGTATAACTTGATTATTGTTTTTAATTTTATTAAAATTGTTTACAAGAACTGAGAACTGTACACATACAGGTAACGTACACATTCTGTCAGGTGTAGAAACGTAGACATTTGATGAAAAAAGTGGGTGTTCTTTATACAATTGAAATGCTTCCTAGCAGGGCCTTTTTAATACAAACAGGTTATATTAAATATATAAGGTCATTTTATATTTTGCTATATCTTGGGTACTATGGCATTGCATAAACTATGGGTATGCTAGAGCATGAACAGTATGATATGGGTTCACCCCGAGTTCAATTTGTTTACACGGTATTTTTCACCGTGAGAAATAGGGTTTCAGGGTTGAACCCCGTGAGGAGAGGAAGTCTACTCAATCTTTAGGCTGAGGGCAAATAGCGGGAAATTAAGCCACGGCCATTCAATTTAAAGGTAGGTCCCCCGCCGCGCTAGTGTCGACCGGAATCCAAATTTTCTCACCATTGAGTCGACAGTCTTACTGTTTAAGTATCTATAGTCTCTGGTATCTACTGTCTTAGGTATCGATAGAGAAGTAGGCTTCCTCTTCTCCTTCCACCCCTGTCAAAATGACCTTATATAAAACAAATCAAATAATCACGTATCATCGCTTAAATTATTTTAGAAATTATAAGTACAAAACTCTCTTACCACAGCAAGCAGTTTCCAAAATACAATAGAGCTAAGAATAAATCTAGTAATTTCAATCACAATCTTCTTAAACAAAGTGGATTTGTTCATACCGAATTCTCTTGTCTATGAAATTCCTTCATAATATTTTAATATAAATATAGTTGTCTTGCTAAAATCTATGCGTTGCTATGGTACTGAAAAACAAACAAATTGACTTACATCAATTGGTAAACAAAATAATTATTTGATAAGCCATGTTTACTTGCTTATAATATTTATTATATGAAAAGTTTGATATTAGCTTTCGAATTTAAGAAAATAATAAGGAATTACAGTCCTGATTTTAGATTGATGGACTTCAATATCAAAAGTTTTTTGTTATATCTTAATTCAAATCATCGATTGAATTGAAAATTAAACTTGGGAAACAATATAAAAGCACCAAAACAGGGTTTCAGTGCTTTTAATAAAGCCAACTCAATATTTTCCATGTATACCTAGGGATACCGTTTATACAAAGGGGGAAAAGTAATAAATACCAATTAATTCATTTATAAGGCGCGGTCGAATATCCACGGCCTTCTAGAACATTGGATCACCAACAAACTTTTTTTTCAAGCCTATTTCCGTAATCTGCACGCTCTTTTGGTTAATCTCAAAAAGTATTTACATTCACTCAACGATTTATTTTTAATCTAACTTGGTACATACCAGGGGGGGTTAACTTAAATGAGGAAAAGTTTGGATTCGATTATCGCAAGCTACTAAAAATAGCGCTGCGGCGGACCGGTGCGGACAATTCATGAACTAACCCCAATAGCTTTCCAAAAATGACTGATTATATTTTTATATTAGAATTTATAAATACCATGGCAATTTTTGTTTATGACAGCTACATTTATTATTATTATTATAAAATTATTGTTTTCTGTATGTATTTTTCACAAAAACGGTTCGCCGTTGCATGTTCTGTATTTCAAAAATTCAGAAACTAAAAGTAAATAGAAACATTTTTAAAACTTCCAGGGAACGCTACTGATGGCAGATAAGTGTAAATTTCATTTAATTAATTTATTGATTTAGTTGATTTTATCTGGTAATTACATTAATCACATGTGCGCATCTTGCCGATGTAATTAAAATACAGGCTGCATTAAATGCCAAAATCTATCTTCTACCACGTGTAAACTTTAGCCACTATTTCATTATTACCTGATTGAATCAATTAAATTAATAAATTACTTGAATGAAAAGCTTAAAAATAATCAGAAGTGTTCTGTGTAAGATTTAAGAGGTAGGGTTAGTTAGAAGTATAACTATACAAAGTATAAAAATTAAATTTCAAACAGACTGTGGGCAAAAAGCGGGAAATCAAGACACGCCCACTCAATTGAAAGGTAGGTCCGCCGTCGCGCTAGTGTCGATCGGAATCCAAATTTTCCCACCATTGAGTCGAAAGTCTTACTGTTTAAGTATCTATGGCAGGGGGGGTTAACTTAAATGAGGAAAAGTTTGGATTCGATTATCGCAAGCTACTAAAAATAGCGCTGCGGCGGACCGGTGCGGACAACTCATAAACTAACTCCAATAGCTTTCCAAAAATGACTGATTATATTTTTATATTTAAATTTATGAATACCATGGCAATTCTTGGTTTGACAGCTACATTTATTATTATTATTATAAAATGATTGTTTTCTATATGTATTTTTCACAAAAACGGTTCGCCGTTGCATCTTCTGTATTTCAAAAATTCAGAAACTAAAAGTAGATAGAAACCTTTTTAAAACTTCCAGAGAACGCTACTGATGGCAGATAAGTGTAAATTTCATTTAATTAATTTATTGATTTAGACGATTTTATTAGGTAATTACATTTAATCACATGTGTGCATCTTGCAGATGTAATTAAAATACAGGCTGCATTAAATGCCAAAATCTATCTTCTTGCACGTGTAAACTTTAGCCACTATTTCATTATTACCTGATTGAATCAATTAAATTAATAAATTACTTGAATGAAAAACTTACAAGTAATCAGAAGTGTTCTGTGTAAGCTTAAAGACGACGAAAGCCGTGCGAAGCGGTACGGCTAGTTAGAAGTATGACTATACAAAGTATAAAAATTAAATTTCAAACTGACTGTGGGCAAAACCGGGAAATTAACCACGCCCACTCAATTGAAAGGTAGGGTCCCCCGCCGCGCTAGTGTCGACCGGAATCCAAATTTTCCCACCATTGAGTCGACAGTCTTACTGTTTAAGTATCTATAGTCTCTGATCTATAGTCTCTGGTACATACATAACTACTGTTAGACGTCAATGTTAACAAATATGACATGTCAAAATATAACACAAAATATTGACGTCTAACAAATAAATCGTTGAGTGAATGTAAATACTTTTTGAGATTAACCAAAAGAGCGTGCAGATTACGGAAATAGGATTCATTTATTACAAATCCGGCTAATTACTGAAAATTTTGAAAAAAAAGTTATAAAAAAAGTTTGTTGGTGATCCAATGTTCTAGAAGGCCGTGGATATTCGACCGCGCCTTATAACGTAGACAAATTATTTTATTTATGTAAAACAAGTATTAAGCCAACCTAACCGAAGGATATAAATAGTTTATACTTTGGTTGTATAAAAACCTCGCAAGTAATGGTCAACATCGAAACACAATTTTCCAAATCATCGGTCTGCAAAATTCCATTTTCTACATTCCAAATCAATGTGCGAGAAGACGAAATCAATTTATTTATTATAACCATAGCTCACTATTGAAGGAGGTTTCAATGAGGTTACACAGAGCCCCTGAGAGCCTCAAAACCATAGTGACATATACTAGAAGGGGCATAGGCACATAAGGGCATAGGACATAAGGGGCATAGGTATATCTCGATAGGCTATGTACCCCTCTAGTATAAATCTCTATAGTTTTACCCATGTACATGTAATACACTATTCACAGAACATTATCACATGACTTGTGTACGTTTTAAAAAAAATAGTTATTTATAATTTAATACAAGAGTTAACCTTCACGTACTAAATAAGTACACCAAGCTTCGTTTCAATACAAGTAAATCCATGATTTTTGTTGAATCATATAAGTTAAGCAACATCGATCGTAGGCAACGCCTGGATGGGTGACCGCTGGGAATGAAACGGATGTATTTACTATCTGAGGACGAGCGAAGCGAGTCCGAACGACTTGTATATTTGTATATATTTAAAGACTTGTTTATTTTGAAGACGAGCGAAGCGTGTCGGAAGTAGGGTGGATGAGCGTAGAAAGTCCGATGTGATGAGGAAAAGTTCCGAGGTACCCCGTACCCGATTTTTTCTGTTTTAATACTACTTAATTTTTTATACTTTCGCAAGTGATAAATATCTCCCTCAAATATTAATTGTTATTGGTAGCTAAACTTTCAACCTTTTTATTTATTAATACAGCCATAGCAATCGTAAATTTAGGTTATATTACGGTAATATAAACATTCGCCAGTATTTTTTTTTAATCTCAAAACACTTATGATCTTAGAGCACTTGAGACTTATTATTATTATTTTAGTTCATCCTAACAATAAATTTCATGGAATTGAATGAAAATCTTTTAAATTAGCACAAATATTCAAGTACGAAAACACACCGAAAAGAAACGAGTACTAAAAAGAACTACCAGTGTTGCCAATACACTAAAAACAATCATGATTAAGCAAAATTTCAAAAATTTACTAAAACTCGGAATTTAAAATCGGGCTGAAATTCAATAAAAAGCATATACTACTATGCATGTTTAACACACAAACGCAGTTATAATTCATCATAAATAGTGGCTATTATTTTATCATTTAACATACATTTGTAAAACCGTGATTTGTTTACACAAATATTTATTTGTGTAAACAAATCACGTTTTTTGACTAATACCAAGAAGTATGTATACTCCTTGTAAAGTAATATATAAACCAAGTTAGGAAACAAACACGATTTCTGTCAGACCACACATTTTGTCTACCAGGGAGTTGGCTTAAATTTTCCTATGGGCGTAAATGTAAACAACTGTTTACGGTTCACAAAATGCTTGTTTTTATTGCATTTATTTGTATAATTTAGAATAAAATGTTAATCATTTGTATTAGAAAATACGTTTTTTCACATCCATAGGGTTTAAGTGCGATTCTTTAAATACTAGGTTTGGTTAAATAACTTAAAACCTGCGGCTTATTAAACTTTCCGAGTGCACTATTTAACTTAGTACATTTTTGCGAGTCATATTTGTTTTTCCCCTTATCATGCATGTTTAACACACAAACGCATTTATAATTCATCATAAACAGTGGCTATTATTTTATCATTTAACATACATTTGTAAAACCGTGATTTGTTTACACAAATAATGGTAATAAACTAAATGGTTAATAAACTTTAACAATTTTAAAGATGAAATTTAACAACTTTAACCAAACATGTTTTAATATAATAAAAGCAATCTTAATTTTAAGTTATACCTCAAGGCAATACATTGCCGTCTGTATGTTTTTCAAAATCATAATGAAAACATATGATTTACTTTTACTGTAGTTTCTCTTTTTCTTTAACTAATTTAATGTAACAATTATTTCACATAATTTAATTCAAAATCATTAAACTATACCGTACATATTAAAATAAGAAAACACAATTAAAATTAAAACTCACCTAATGTTATCAGGGTTTCCAATAAAACTAAGTTAAACAACGTAAATCCTAAGAGGCGCATGCGCAGTTATTCCAATTGTAGCTATTTTTTTATTTTTGAGCCAGCAATCAGCTGATCACGCATGGCTGATTTTTTTTACACAGGTATAGGAGTTTCCCTACTTAGTTTTTATATTACTTTAACTCCTTGCTAATACATTTAAAAAATCGCTAATATTGTGGCAGTTTGCCACTTCTAAAACTAAAATTACGACAAAATTATACATTGTATATAATGTATAATTATATACATTATATTATATTATTTAGTCCAAGAGCCATACCTGAAAAATGCGACTTATTTTGTACTACTTTAAACCAAATGTTTCTAAAAACATACATTAAATTATCAAGAAAAAACGTAGTCTGCCTATCCAGAGTGGAGCCCTTCATATGATTGCGAATGCTCTAAATTTTGTAAAATCTTACAAATTTCAGTTTTTTTTAAGTGGTTCCCTGTGGGTCGAGTGTAAAACATGAAGAGAGCATTTTTTAAAGGTGATAAAATGCTCCATAAAATGAATGTTTAATCATCAAAATCGGATGACTGCAACCAAAGTATGGCTCTTTCAAAAACACAAAAAAATTTGGTTTGAAGTGGTACAAAATGAGTCACATTTTTTAGGCCTGGCTCTTGGACTAGAATAACAACCATATGACCGCGGAGAGGCCAAAAGACCGAAGCCTCTTGTTTAAGCTAATCAAGCATGCCTGCATTTTTTACACTAGTTAACATTGGAGTTTATCTGCTGGCATAGGCGATTCTAGGTAAAAATCTTAAGGGGGCTACAGCCCCCTTAAATATATATATATATATATATATATTATTATATATTATATATATATATATATATATATATATTATATATATATATACCTGTGTGTAATACTGTATTATTTTGAACAAATTCTAACCTAATTATCTTTTCATTCCTACAATTTACCAATATTACTTATTTTATCTTAGACTTCTAAGTAAAATTAATCTACGAAAACTAGACTATGTGATTGGTAACCTTTGGTAGCTAACTAAACTCATTAAAAAAGGAAGAATAGAGTGATAATTAATTATTTTTTGAGATAGTATATTACATATATATATATATATATATATATATATATATATATATATATATATATATATATATATATATATATATATATATATATATATATATATATATATATATATATATATATATATATATATATATTCAATTTTGAAATATATGAAACCCTTAACGTTTACCGATTTTTTAAAAAATACATGCTGACTCAGCAAACCGAGTTAAGGACGTCACAATTTTTATATATATGACACAATATAATCATGCTTAGCAAAACTCGGTAGTATCAAATGATATATATATATATATATATATATATATATATATAATATATATATATATTATATATTATATAATATATATACATGGACCTTTCTTCTGCCCAAAAATTTTAACTCTTATTTTTACCAATTTCTTTTACTTTTTGCTGACTCAGCATGCGGTAATGCAACAAACACAACAGCAGGTTTGCCGCTCAGAAGTTCCTGGTATATACTAGGATAGTGTAGGTAGGGGATGCCTGCCTATAAGGCCCAGTGGCCTCGACCTTTTTTTGTATTGTGACCCTTTTTCAAAATTCATTTGGCGACCCTGTAGGGGTTAGACCCACAGAGAAGAGGTAGTTAAATAGAAAAAACAAAACAACCATAAACATAGAAATAAGTATATTATAACTTTTTCAAAATTTTACAAATTGTTTTGTATTTTGGACTGTTTTTCTTTAATTGCATAGACTCTTAAATTTGGTCTTGACTTAATCACTGTAACTCTAATACAATAGTTCATTATGAATGATTATTCATCAAAAAAATATAATATATTTTTAAAGTATTAGAGAACTACAGTATTTGTTAAAGCTTTAACGCTCAAACATACAATATTTGATCACCCAGTCAGTAATAGAGATTACTTTATTACTGACATAATAAATCAAAGTCAGAGAGACATAAGTTTCTGAAAAAATTAATGTATAACAAGGAAAAATAACATTCTGATGCAAATAAAATCCAAAAATGAAATTTTACGCATATTTAATTAAAAATAAAAAAATATAATCCTCTGAATACAATTTTAACAATTACAAAAATGGTTTATCATATTTTTTGAAACAAAAAATTATTTTTAAAAATACAAAAACTACTTACGTAGTGATGAGTGGGCACAAATGAGACAATGTGAATATTGTTTTTACGGAACTATATTTCGCTCCACACTGAACAAAAACTACTAATTAAGATACACCAACAAATCATACAAAAAGTGCTTGACCAACTTTTCTTTTTAAACTCTTTGGTAATAAGAGTTAAAAAATTAAATATTTAACACATTTATTGTTGATAACTAATTGAACTTTTGACATTTGATATATTTAGTCCTTTGTTATAACATAATAAAAATATATATTAATAACATATTCAAGTTTATTTACAAGGATAGTTTGTTTTTAATTTAAAAGTTAATTCAATATGGTAATCAAGGTGTAGTAAAAGAGAATTGTTTTTTCACCTTTAGCAAAAAAATACTTTAGTGAACAAATATACTCAACTACTGTACAACTTTCTACTCTAAATGAATAGAATTTTAAGTATTCAATTATATTTTGCCACTTTTAAGTATAATAGGGATAAAGGCACTATTCTAATATAAAAAATCACGATCAGGTAAGATAAGGCCCACAGTTCTAGGAAATGAGAATAGAGGTGTACTTGGAGCAGTCCTCCCACCCTAGCTTTTCACTTAGTTTACTTTTACGAACCCTGGCATTTGTAGTAGGTTTTATTACCTTTAAGGCATTGAAAGAATAATGTTTTATACCTATCGTCCTTCCTCTAACATATCATCTTTCCTCTAACCTTCTTTCCAAATCTCCTTTCTCCATAAGCCAGAATAAAGCAAAAAAAAATAAAATAAAACCAAAATAAGTAGTAACTAACCCAAGGGATCTGGGTGACCCAAATAAGTAATATAAACTGTAAAGTACATGGGAGCAACACACCACTTCTTGGCTCACATGAATTCATTTTTAACCATAATCTTGACTGTATCATAACCTTAAGTAGTACAGTGTATTTGGTGCAGTGATCTTATTAATAGAGTATTTGCACAATTTTTTTATTGCATTATCTTTAAATATGTCATGTAAAAGATTAGAGTAAAAAATAAATTATACATTTGATGATACAGCAAAAAAACGAAAAATATATTCAAATATGTTTCTTAGGCGGTAAAAATGGCCTCCACTGCTTGTGTGACCTCAGAGGTATGAATACTGCTGTATAGAGCAATATTCACAAGAGCAACACCCATAAGAGCAAGATGATACAGACAGCTGTAGACATTACTTTCCTTTGGCATTGTAGGCATTGTTCCTGGATCACAGAATTGTTTTTGTTTCAATTTTCTTCACATTATATTGAACTGTTGACAACTGTTGAACTGTAAGAAACTGTTGACCTTATGATATTTTTAACTAAAACACCCATCTGTGCCATAAACGACCCAACCTTTAGAAAGTTCCATTTTCACGCCACTCTCACCCATTCCCCCTCAAACTAACTTAAATTAACTTAAATATTTTTTTTACAGCTTAATGTATTCTTTTAAACACATTTAATCATTTTATGAGAAATTTTGTTTTAGAAAAATGCAAATACTCTATTGAAAGAATATTAGTCAGCACCATTGTCATTAACATTACTAAACTTCGAACAAACAGTTTTCAAAAACTGTTATTTCAGTCAAAAGATAAAAATGTGCTGATCATTTACAGGTGAAGTTTCAATATTTTTTTTCAATAGAACACCATTGCTAATGCAAATATTAATCCTATGGTATAATAAAAAAAAGTTTAATACAGAGGTCAAGATTATTGGGGATTTAACTTAGCCATACCAAAAATGGAGATAGCATTTAAGAGCAAGTCCAACATTGAAAGAGATAGAACAGATCTTACAATATAATTAACTTAACACTTTTTTAAGCAACTTATTATTTAGGACTTATTATCTAGGACATTCTTTGGCTAGTTTGTCAACTGAAAATATTTTTTTCAAGAATACTTCCAGTCAACTGAGTAATGATAGATTAACTCAACATTGGAAGAACAAGGCACTATCACTTTTGTAAAATTAAATAGAATCTTTAAATCAGATAAGAGTGCATTAATACCTTAATTAAATACAGTATTCCTACAGTATAATACTTCAGTCGGTAACTATCATTATTGATATAAGAAGAATTTTCGTAATATCAAACACATTTAACCATAATAGATGACACCTATTATCATGACATCTTTAACAATTATTTGTACAAATAATTTTAAAAATAAAGCATAATTTTATTACAAATAATTTGTAAATAAAACAGAAACACAAAAAAAAATGAGAACAAATAAAAAGGAAACTCGAACATAGACTTCCTTACATCTGTTGGCAATATATACTCGCCTCTTTATACGAAACTTAAACCTCTCAAGACTGTACAAAACAACTAAGTTAGAAAAGCACTTGTTTATCACTAAGCAATTACTTCTCAAAGATGCTTTTTGCCAACTCTTAAAGGATGTGAGCTCACAGCATCTTGGGTTAGACCAGATAACCCAAGATTCTAGGATCATTGCTGGTTAATCATTAGATCACCTCACACATACTAAGTTCACTAGATGATCTCAAAAGTTAAGCATACAACTGACATCACAGTGTTAACTTATTTAACACCCTCATTAACTCATAAGCTATTTTTACCAGAACTTAAAAGCTATTTTGCTTTTACCAGAATCAAGCTTCATCTGCCTCACTTATTCCTTTAGAGTGAGTACATGCATCTGACCTACACTATGCATTAACAGCTCTCTGTAGCTTTTTTCCCAAGCCCCATTCCCTTCCAATAAAAAATATTATTGTTCTTTAAGGGCTTAGATCGCTTTCTCAAATATTGTTCACCACATAATTCACAAATAAAAAGTCTTTGTTTACCATCACCAAGCAATATGGGATACACCTCCTTATGATCAAAACTATCTTCTTCAGTCAGAGATCATGAATGTAAAAATTCTCCATGAAAAGGGTAATCTTTCCTTTTTTCGAGTACAACTCAATTATTAGCCTCAAGTTAAACGAGAAAAAGCTCCTTTTGATGGCAGGCCAAAGACAACAGGAGAATTAGAATCAAAGCATAAGCAAAGCCCCACTTCGTCTTCATGATAGAGGTGGAAAGTCATTTTCTTTATAACTATACTCATAATACGATCGAGGCTTTGGAGCTCTACTTCTAGGTCTGGAAGAGGTGGAATCTGACTGACTTGACATGACTGGTGAAGTTGAAGAATATGATGTCGTCGACATACACCTCGATGAAGTTGGGCTGGAAGTTGGTGGAATTGATGTCAACGATTTTATTAATTTCCTTGTTTCATCTGTCATAAAAGGATCTGTTAAGTAATTATATGGTTCATCTTTGCTACACTTAGGAATGTCAATAGGTTTAAAATCTGAACTTACGTTAAAATCAACAGGTTTCATTAACAATGGAGGTTTAGGTTGATTTTTCAAACCTGAGAGAGCTGCATTAACATAAACCCTCTTTGTTTTGGTGACCTTTGGTTCACAAGTTTTAGAAGTGGATGGCTTTACATCTATACTTATTTTCTCCGAGATTGGACTTTTTAATTTAGAACGTGAAGAAAATGACAATGTTGACAACTCTGTTGATTGAGAAGTATCTGCTTCTTTATCATCATCCGATTCAGAGTCTTCAATTTTTCCACGAAAACCAATGCGACAGTCCGATTCATCCACTCGATACACTTTTCTCGGAGAATATTTCTTTATCTCTTCTTTTTGTGGAAATTTACTGTCCCTGATTTGAGTTAAACGTTTAGATATTTCGCTAGGGTCGGGAACATAATTTTTTGGATAAAACTCAAAAGCGTCAGCATTTAAATTTGAATCAATAGAAATTTGATCCAATGATTTATTGTCTTCTTCTTCTTTTTTAGATACATCAGAAGAGTTCGAACCTGAAACATAATTTAATAAGTAAAACAGCACAATTACAATAAACAATGAAGGCATAAGAAATAATAAATAAAAACAAAATTAAAAATACTATACTGAACTTTTAAAGCTAATTAGAAATAATGAGTAGGGACATGATCAGCATACATTGAAGTAAAGTGAATTAAGAAGAAGAGGGACAGCGACCTACCAAGTACACAAAAAGTATTCAGGTTTAAACTGAACATCCTATGCCAGTATTATTTTAGACATGCACTAGAATTGGCAATCGTGACAAAATTGTAAATTAGAAAAATTGCACTTACTAGAGAAGCAATTCTGATTAAAATAAGCTTCAATTCCAGAATTTGAATGAGTCATTCCCTTAGTCTAAAAAAAATACATCAAAATATTTTAATAATAATATTCATGAAACAGATTCACTCGCTCATCCTCCCAGCTTCGGACTCGCTTCGCTCATCCTCAGAATATACAATTTGCCAAATTTATACTGCATTTATAGTAAATTCATCCGTTTCATTCTCAGCGGTCACCCTTACAGCACTGACTACTCTCAATGCTGATTAACTTTTATGATCCCACAAAAATTATGGATATACTTGTTGTATTGAAACAAAACTTAAAAAACTTATACTACTTATTTATTACGTAAAGATAAAAACTTGTATAAAATTTCAACTCAGATGAATTGTTTCTCAATTTTTACAATATTTTAAAAATCATACACAATTGAACTAAATTGTACAAACTGAACTAATGCTGATAATGAGATGAAACTTAGCACATATTTAAGTCTCATACATATAGCTACATGCATGCCAAATCTCAAACCGATCGCATAATATTTTTGTGTTTTATGATTTTTCAGAAGTTTTCTGAGTCATTATTGCGGGTGAATGATGTCATAAATATTATTTTCGGAATCGCACAACAAAAGCAGTAGACTGATTTTTGTACAAAGTTCCAACTCTCTAGCATAAATACATTATGAGCTACAATGATAACAGAAACATACACACAAAAATATCGCTAGATGTGAAAGGATAATTTCCCACCGCCATCATGAGCAGGTGGGGCAACAATCAATCTCTCCACTAATGAAGTTACATCACTGAATAACTTCTAGACTCAATGAGCAAGACGAGTCCTCTGATGATAAGGAAGGAAATAGGAGAGGGTTTACATAGGGAATGTGTTCTGAGTCTAAGGCCGTGACCCTGAAAAGTCAGGTGTGCGAGTGAGTCATCTGACGTTATGATGCTTTAAACCCAAAAAAGCATCATAACGTCAGATATTGGTCCAGGGATATTCATATCCAACAGCAAGTATCAAAAGTAGCTGATTCTTCAATTGCTTCTCTAACTTGCAGTATTTAATAGTGTAATTTACTTAATTTAAATAATTATATTAAAACACATACCTAACAGGAGATATTACTTTCATTGAATTTATCAACATCAAAAATGGATAATAGTGGGCCAACTTTAGGTTTGTACCTACCCAATATGGTGTATATTGGATATCAATTGACCACTGTACACTAAATACCGAACACTGACCACATCCGGTTCTCCTTAACTTCTGTGATCTAATAAAAATGGGATCTAGGAGGTAGGCTAAAAAAATAATTAAGAGTTCCCAACTAAGGGCGTGTTTTAAAAAGTTGGAGACCCAACTAGTGTTTGGACACGTGATTGGATTAATACAAACCGATCTGATTGCGTTGTGTAAAGCCAAATCTCTATCCCTAGCATTGCTGGCCCTGCTGGCTATAATCCTTCCTCTACCCCTACAAATAGGGCGGGGTTCAGGTGAAGGAGCCCTTTCTGGCTCAGGATCAATGCCCAGAATCTGAAACATAATTTATCAGTATTATCGTGTGTTTAACCTATTTTAATCCAATAAATAGAAATAGATTAATACTTGCACTAAGAGAAGGTGATCCTCATCATGTGGTGGCTACCCTGAGGGGAGGGGGCAATAAAAAATCAAAAATGCAGCATAACAACAAAGATGAGAAAAAAAATAGTTGAATTGGAGGAAGACTATTTTTGTTAATTGTTTGCACATTGGAATAGTTAATTGTTGCACATTGGAATGTGCACATTGGAATGTGCACATTTGCACATTGGAATAGCAATATAAAAAAAAGTATTTCTGTAAGTTTACTACAGTAAAAATTAATTTTCTTTATTAATATGAATTTAAGGGTGTCATTAATATCACAATATGAGTGTGACTTAAATATTTTAATCTTGGTAGGACTGGACTAGACTTATATCCTTAACAGAGTGTTAAATGAGTATGCTTTAAAAAAATATAAATTATAAACGCAATCTCATTAGCTGGTTTTACCTTTGAAAATTGACTAAAAGTAACAGACGAAAGTACAAAGTTCGAAGAGTCAGTTATAGATAAAGACGATAGTAGTATAAGTCCACTTTTCAAAACTTCCTTTGATGTTAATTTTGACCAATTGAGGTTTTGTAGTAAAAAATACCTATATAAGAGAAATCAAGAATGCAGATGCTGGCACCTAGCAAAATCTTTTTTTCAGCTAAATAATAGATAGAGCAAAAATGTTTTAAGAAAAAGTTAACACTGTAAAAAAAGTTATTTATTTTGGCCATAGAATCTGAATTTATTCATACTTTCATACTATAACATACCTTATTGGTCATTTTTGGTAAGACCTTTTGAGTTCTTGAGTTTTAAATTGTTGAAATTGGATTTTTCCAAAGAGTGTTTTTATACTAAAAACCATAACTTAAGTCTTTATCTCAGTATCTCAATTCTTTTTTTAGTTTCCGAGAAAAAGATAAAGGAACATTATAATATATATAAAGATAAGGAACATCATATATATATATATATATATATATATATATATATATATATATATAATATATATATATATATATTAATATATAAATAATATATGTATATATTATATATATATATATTCCTTTCTTTGTTTTCTATTATACAACAATAACAGGATAAGCTAAGAATGAAATACCTCTAACTGGGACGGTGATATTCTATAAATGGCCGGTGATGGAGGTCTGTAAATATCGTCTTGTTCATTCCTGTTTCCAAATAACGTCACATTGTTAAAACTGTCTAACACTTGGTCCATTGATGACCAATTGTTTGTTTCAGGCTTCATTTTATCTGAAACAAAAATGGGAAGCAATTAGTTAAAAAGAGAAAAAAATTCTTCGGTCAAAATAATTTTGATAAAAAATGGATCCTGATAGTGACCCATATTTAGGCACTCTAGCCCATTAATACTGCAGTGGTTTTACTTGTCTATCCTATTCCACCATAATAACAAGATGAAACCACTATAATTGGCACTTCTTTAGTTTTGGTGACCCCTTAGTCACTTGTGTCTACTTATCTTTGTCTTCTATTAGCTGTGTTAATTATTAGGTTGTGATTTACGAATATTAAAACAAAGGGAACAACTAATCTAAAGATGTACTATTTTAAACTGTTTTATATTTTATTTTTAAAATAAATGGTGATCAACTGATTTGATAAAAGTTAATCTAACCTGAAATTTTATATTAACATTATGAAGTTAAAGTGATAATTAATAGGTCAATCCCCTACCTAGAGTTTTGCTTGAATAATTGCATAAATAACCAAATTACTTGTTACTATACCTCACCTTTTACTGAGGTATATAGGAAAAGTATTGTGTCCACCAAAAGTAATCTAAAACCTAGATTTTCCTTTACTAAAATTTCTTTAAGAATTCTTACACTTTAATTAAAAATAACAGAAATTACTCAATAATCAAGGTTATTACTTGAATGACACCTGACATTATTCAAGTTTATTTATACATAATAAAAGTTGACATAATTATTGTCCACATTGTCCAAAATGTAATAAAAGAAAAAAAAAACAGAAGAATCAGAGAGACCAATATTTAGAGAGAAAGACTTAAAAAGACAATAAAAACTAAGGGACAACAGCGATGCCTTGTAGTGGCCCATTTTTTAGCCATATTCTGTTTTAATCAATAAATTGATTTTAATAACCTTTTTGGGCTCTTCACGCCAAATTATAGCCATTCCTGGTAGTATCTATTATACTAGTCAATTTCATACCTTATTATATTAAATTATAAGATACTCAGTTCGTCTCAAGATCCCTTACAGTGCACATCGTGGTAATTATTAATTAAATATTTCAAACAGTGTTAAAAATAAATGATTTAACAATCAGCATTAAATATTTACAATAATAGTTTCTTAAAAATAGTTTTGTTTTTTTGTTAACATCATCAAAATTAAACTCTGATAGATTTGCAACAATTTCATAACTTCTTTTAATCAAATAATAAATTTGTTTTACTTAATACTCTATATAATTCAAAATATTTTTTTTTTTCAATTTTATATCTTTCTTAATTAAAAAATGGTTCGTCAATGTAAAGCCTGTGAACATAAAGGAGCACAGGAAAATTTTCTAACATGTTCTCAGTGTGGAAATGAATATGACTACCACTGTGCCAATATATCACAGGAAAAGTTTAGCATTATGAGGAAGGAGGCAAAGAAAATCTGGAAATGCACATCTTGTGCAACAAAAGCGTTCCCTCATCCTCCCATGCCTCGACTTAACTTACCAGATAACATTTCCTCTGAATTACGGCTAATGTTAGAAGAATACAAGAATACTATGCAGGAAACTTTAAAGAATTTTGTTGAAGAGTTATCCTTATCAATGAAGTTCATTAACGATAAATACGAGGACGTTCTAAGCACTATTAAATCACTATCAGAAGAAAATAAAATGTTAAAAGAAGAGATAGAGGAACAAAATCAGTATCACCGAATGGACAACATAATTATAAACGGAATACCAGAAACTCCGAAAGAAGAAGTGCCTGCTATACTGGATGCAGTGGCGAAAGCTTTAGATGTACAGTTTAAAGAGGAAGATATAAGCTTTGCTCATAGAATGCGATCATTCCGCCAAGATGTTCCTAAACCAATTGTGGTTAAATTCTTAAGGAGATGGCAGAAGGAACGGTGGGTAAAAGCTTATAGGAAGAGTTGTACCGAGGAAAGGAAAAACGCTTCTCCAGATAAGTCATCAAAACCAGGCTTAGACTTGAAAAAAGTTAGCGCCAATTTCAAGGATGGGAGAGTATTCATCTCAGAACACCTTTCTCAACGAAAAAAAGACCTTCTGTCTAAAGCTAAATTAGCAGGTAAAGAAAAACATTATAAATACGTCTGGTACACCAATGGAAAAATACTTATGAGAAAAGACGACGGAACCACCCCTGTATATATTAAATCAATTTCGGAATTAAGTTTATTATAGGATAAGCAGCCTCAGTATCTCAATCAAATAGTTTTTATTATTATAGAATTTTTTTTAACTGTAAAAATTAAAAAATTAGGCCAAATAAAAAGTATTTTTAGTCAAGTTGGGTCAAACTTACTCAGTAATTTAGGTTTTATTGACATAACACTTCTATCTATTACGTTCCAAAATGTGGTTTCCAATATAACAAAAACATTAGAATTAAATATAATAAATTCATTATATAACTGTATAAATCAGCTAGTATCATCAGTAATGCCATGAACTCTAAGTTTATAGATAATTTAGATTCCTATAGAAATGATCCGAACACCTCAATAATTACAAATTATGACTTAGGTTGTATTAAGAAAGAGAGTACAAATTTTTTTCATACAAATATTAGATCAATAAACAAAAATTATGATAGTTTACTATTGCTACTAAATAACTTAAACAGAAACATGGATGTTATTATATTAACAGAAGCCTGGCTGAAAGATTATGACAGCTATTATAATTTAGATGGATACAATGCTTACTTTGATCTGGGAAATAATAGAGCTGAAGGAATCATAGTTTACTGTAAAAGTAATATCGAAGTCACAAAAATAGTTAACAGACCTATTTTAGAATGTAACAGTCTATTACTTAAATTAAAAATAAATAATGAAGAGTTTCATGTCACATCTATTTATAGGTCTTCAGAAATTACATTAGACAATTTTCTTGTTAACCTAGAAACGTTTCTCAACCAGCACAAATATACGAATCATATTTTAGCCGGAGATATGAACTTAAATCTTTTAGAAGACTCTAACTCTAAAAACCACTACTTGAATTTACTTAACTCTCAAGCTTTTATTAGTTGTATTAATAGTGTCACAAGAAAAGAAAATAACACTTCTTCTTGCATAGATCATATTTTCCTCAAGCGCAATGAAAAATTTAAATACTTTCCTTTCATATTACATAACAAGGTGTCGGATCATTATCCTATAGGAATCTCTGTAGACATAAAAAATACCAATAACGGAGTAGAATCAAAGAAATACTTCTCTTATACTAAAGTAAATACTGAAGCACTGGAGCAAGGACTTAAACAGATAGACTGGAGTCATTTATACACAATAATTAGAGCAGGAAGCCACACAATCATTTATACAAATTTTGCAACAACATATAAACAACTGTACAGAAACGAAACAAGTTAAAATTACTTGTAAAAATAAACGACTAAAACCATGGATTACAAGTGGTTTACTAACATCAAAAAGAATTAGAGACAAGATGAGGAAGACCCTGGATAAAACACCTTTAACTCTCAATTAAAAGAAAAGTATATAAAATACAAAAATTATTTGACTAAATTAATTCGAAAGACTAAAGCAGACTATTTTAAAAGTAGATTACCGAAAAATAACTCAGACTCAGCACAGACTTGGAAAGTTATAAATGAATGCTTAAACAGGAAAAAAGGTAGTGGAACGAATATAACTGAACTTAATTATAATAATAATACCTTTACAGATTGCAAAGAAATAGCTGATAAGTTAAATCATTATTTTGTAAATGTAGGAGTAAATTTAGCTAAAAATATCAAAGTCACCAAAAAAACAAACAAAATATAGATAAGTTTGAGTTTTTAGTACCACTTTCTACATTCAAACCAGTAACAGAAAAAGAAATAAAAAATCATATAAACAGTCTGAATTCTGACACAGCTCCTGGTATCGATAATATTAAATCCCAATATCTAAAACAGGCAATAGACAATTTAGTTAAACCTTTAACTTATATAAGTAATCTTTGTCTTAACCAAGGAGTTTTTCCAGATTTACTAAAACAAGCTATAGTTATCCCATTGCTTAAGCAAGGAGATAAATCAGATCCTTCAAATTACCGCCCTATTTCCCTGTTGTCAAATATATCAAAAATTGAGAAATGTATTAAGTATAGATTAGTCGAGCATTTAGAATCAAATAACATTATCTCAAACAACCAATTCGGTTATATGAAAAATAAAAGTACAGCAGATGCTGTGTATAAGTTATCTGAAGAAATAATCAATGACCTAGATAAAGGCATGAAATCAATGGCTATTTTCATAGACGTCAAAAAAGCATTTGATACTGTTTCATGAGAAATTGTTAAATGCGTTAAAATCAGTGGGAATAATGGGCAAGTGTTATCAAATGTTTAAAAGTTATTTAGAAAACAGACAACAACAAACTAAGCTTGAAGGGATTTTAAGTCAAAAAGAAACGATAACTTGTGGAACTCCACAAGGAACAGTAATTTCGCCTTGGTTATTTCTTATCTATATAAATAGTTTACTTAATCTAAACAATAACTACATGCAAGTCATATCCTTTGTGGACGATACTCTACTTTATTTCAGAGGTTTCAATTGGAACCAAGTATTTATTAAGGCAACAAGTGGTATGGCACAGGTGAAAACGTGGTTCGATGAAAACAGTTTAACTATGAATCTTGAAAAAACAAAATACATGACTTTTCCCTGGACAAACGCGGACAACCACCCCAACATTTAAAATTAAAACTTCATGATCCACTTTGTACCTTAGTTGATTCTAACATACTTAACTTAAACTGTAATTGCAATGAAATACAACGAGTCGACAAAATTAAGTACTTGGGAGTAATTGTAGATCAACATTTTAGCTGGAAGGAACATATAAAAGTTATAATTAAAAGAATAAGAAATATGTACGCTTTTATAAGAACCAGAGATTTTGCAAGCAAAGCAGTATTAAAAACTATGTACCATGCTTTAACTGAATCGCTAATTAATTACTGTATATTAGTGTGGGGAAGTGCACCAAGCACTTACCTCAACTTAGTCGAAGTTGCCCAAAAAGCAATTCTCAAAATAGCTCTTAAAAAACCAAAAAGGTATTCGTCCAAACAAATTTTTAGTGATTTTACAGTCCTTCCTGTTGAATTATTAGTTAAGAAAGCAGTTCTAATAAAATACTATCAACTCGACAACAAAGATATATTAAAACATACTTATGAAACAAGATCTCAACTGACTAACTTTGTACAAACACCACTATGTAAAACTGAAAGAAAACAGAGACATGCATCATATCTTGGACCATTATACTTTAATCAACTACCAATCAAAATACAACAAAGTCAAACCATAGACATATTTAAGAAACTTGTTAATCAATACCTTCTTGACCAATATTTTAATGAAAGTATCTAAAGCATCGCATATTAAGAAAAATTTGAGATACTAAACAATGAAAGACCTTTTTTTAAATTAATTATCAAAATGAAACTAACATAAATAATAATTTTAATAACACTGATATCTTGAGACAGGACCCTCGCTCTAGGAGTTTTAACTCCTACTGAGGGCCCTCGCCAAATTATTAACTAAACACAAATATGTTTAAGTACAATATGTTTTTAAATAATCAAATATTGTAAAATAATATTTATGTAATTTGTATTTGTATTTTATTTTGGTGGAAATAAACAATTTTATTATTATTATTTATTACTTCAGTTAATTTACGAATGTTTACACTTTTACTAGCTAGAAGTAATAAAGAATGGTTGTTGTCCTGTAGAAGTTTGTTGAATTAGTAGTTTTGTAAATGCCATATTGCTGCCATATCACAGTGAGTTTTTAAATGTACTAGTTAAATCATTATTTGTTTACATAAAGTTATACATGTCAAACGATAAGTCAGAGCTACAATGCTAATTGGGTTGAACAAAATGACAAAAAAGTAAATTTTGGCAAAATGTTAATCTCTATAGAAACTTTTGCTTGTTTTAAATTAATTTTTTTTTTAAATTTTGTTTGGAGCCTTAACTACCAGGGCTACGGTGGGAGGGCTAAAATGTAATAATTAGATTTTTAATATTTTTATTGAAAAACTTGTTTTGTCATGGCAAATTAATACGTTTAAAAATAATAAAATTATTGGTTTTCCAAATAATGGTACAAAATGTAAAATTAAGCTTTTATTTATCGTGTCCCATAAAAAATTCTAAAAACAAAAAACTTGTACACACACACACAACACATACATACATACATACAACATACACACACATATATATATATATATATATATATATATATATAATATATTATATATATATATATATATATATATATATATATATATATATATATATATTATATATATATATATAATATATAATATAATATAATATATATATAACGCTATATATATTATATATATATATATATATATGTATATAATATTATATATTATATATATATATATATATATATATATATATATATATATATAGTAGTCATCACCCCAAAACTTGGGTTGATGACCTTTAATAAACACATACACATACGGGCGCTTGGGAAAGAAATTAATAAAACTCTCACATTACCTTTATATGGAGAAGATATTAAGAGGGTCAAAAAACAGAAAAGCATCGATCGTAGGTTAAGCCTAATAGTAAAAAATATTTCTTAACACCTTAATAAAAATTTGCAGTAATTAACTGTCCAAATTAAACATGTTAACTTAGGTAGACTTTTCATAGAAATTACGAAATTGAAGTAGTAAATTACAAGTAAAGTAAAGTAAAATAAAAGTAATAAACGAAATTGAAGTAATAAATTACAAGTAAAGTAAAAGAAGTAAACGAAATTGAAGTAATAAATTACAAGTGAAGTAAAGAAAAGTAAAAGTAGTAAACGAAATTTAAGTAATAAATTACAAGTAAAGTAAAAGTAGTAAACGAAATTGAAGTAATAAATTACAGTAAAGTAAAAGTAGTAAAGTAGTAAACGAAATTGAAGTAATACAAGTAAAAGTAATTGAAGTAGTAAAGTAAAAGTAGTAAACGAAATTGAAGTAATAAATTACAAGTAAGTAAAGTAGTAAACAAATTGAAGTAAATTACAAGTAAAGTAAAGTAAAAGTAGTAAACAAAATTGAAGTATAATTACATATACTTATATTTCATACCTTTCAAAGAATTTAATTTATTTAAATAATTTTCACACTTTGAAATAATTAAAATTAATTTAACTAATGTATTATTAATTGATTCTTTAATCGAGTTAAGGAATGAATAAATGCATTCAAATTACAATACACGTTACTTTTACTTTCTCAAAAATTACTAAGAAAAAAAAAGACTAATCAATTTTCAAACGAACACTGAATGAATACTTAAAATTAATAATACAATTAGGAATATTAGGTTTAAAAGGGTCCTAATACCTGGATAGCAATGTAGTGGAGGAAAAGTAAGTGAAACGTCTAAGATAAATTAAAAGAAATAAACGTAATAATTAATAATAAAAGAGGGGAAAAGATAGTAAAATTAATTAATAAGCTAGTAAAAAAATGTAAACAACTCTGATTGATCGATTGAACCGAGAAATCGTCAAGCCTATAGTTTAAGGTTGATAAAAAAGATATTGAAATTGTTCATACAGGGCATATTAATTAACTCGTGTTTAGACAAATATGGACAAATCTTTAGCGTGTCTTACAACAGTTGAGACACCAAGTCCATACTTTTTTAGGAAGATTAAAAACGTTTATTAAATTATCAAAAAATTGTTAATATAAAATATATTAATTATATTATAAAATATTAATAATTATAATATATAATAATAATAATAATAATAATGCCCGTTTAGAGCCTTGCGGCTCATCAGGGATAACCCCTGCGGGAACCACTCGGTGGTAGTAGCAACCGTTACGCTCAAAGTGAATTCTAAAGTTGGCGATAATTTATCTAAACAATAATCATCTATAAACTGAGAGCGTAACCTGGGATGCGAACCCAGACCTCCGTAGGTGTCAAAGGTCAGTGTAAAGACAACGCCTTAACGACCTCGGCCACGGAGGCGATCATTTTTATATAATTATAAAATATATATTATTTTAATATAAATATTAAAAATATTTAATTATCAATTATCAAAAAATAACTAAATGGAATAATGCTAATTTAAGGGTTGTGTTGAAAAATGTTTAGGTATGATCCTATTGAGCTGAGACCGATCTCAACGCAACCTCCCCAACACACCCCATAAGCTAATTTCGTTTGGAAATATAGAACGATTCCAGAGTTATCGTACGCCAAACGCAAGGGTACAAACTTATATAACCATTAATCAGTGACATCTAAAACGTATAAAAAACGCAATATCGCTAACGGCATCAACCGCGAGTTTATAAATATTCGCTGAAAATACAAATTCCTTAACACTTGACGATATAATAATAATAGCTTTAGTAAGTAATAGGTTTAGGTCTTTGTTATCTAAACCGAATCATGGCAATCACCCAAAACAAAAGTTATAACAATATTGGATCGCAAAAAAAGTTTTAGATATTTAAGTTGCTGCTTGAAATTAAATAATTAAAACGATAAATCCATACCTACGACCTACATATATTATATATTATTATATTAATATTAATGTTGTATTATAGCGATCTGCACACACACACCACACACACACACACACCACACACACACAATATATATATATATATATATATATATATATATATATATATATATATATATATATATATATATGTCGCCTGGCCTGGCGCCTCACGGTTCACATCTATCTCCATATTCTCGCTTGATAAGACAAAACAGTCGAACGTCGCGTTTAATCCTCTCCTTCTATCTCTTCACCAACTGTAAGTTCTCTTCTTTATCATTTAATACTAAGGTATTTTTCTTTTTTCATTTTTTATATATATTTATTATATTATATATATATATATTATATATATTTATATATATATATATATATATATTATATATATAGACACACACACATTCACAAGTATAGATTCGATGTAAATGTTCAACTATTTCCGAAATTCCAACAATAACGTATTTTTGGGGTTGGATACCACAAAAAAACTATGACAATACACCAACCGCGTTTCTTTCAAAAATATCGAAAAGATGGTCCAAAAAATGTTTTACTGGAAAAGTTATACTTTTCAAGGCAAGTCATAACTCAGTTGCAGTAACAGTTGAAGTTTTTAAGTTGACCTTCCACGAAATAGTCCTTTCAATAACGACTAAGAAACACCTGCTCTTCCTGCTAACAATTGAGTCTTTTTTTAAATTCATTTTTGATTCCCTATTAATATTATATCTTGAACTAGTATGCGTTGCATCAGAACTCACGTCAAAGAATACATCAAATAAAATTATTTATTTAAAGCGAGCGAAGATAATCTATCAAAACTACGGACGCTTACTATCTTAAAGTATTGAGTCAAAAAGTTCGCTTCGCTTGCTAGATTAGGTATCTTTAACATTTTACTAGATATAAGGCTCGCTTCGTCGCTACATTGCGTTGTTTATTATATTACATGAAAACTTCGCTCGTTGCGTATATTATAATACATAGTAAAAAAGGCTCCGCCTTCGCTCGCTAGATTGCGCATATTTATAATATTAATATAGTATAAGGCATGCTCGCTTACATATATACATAGTGAAAAGGTCGCTTCGCTCGCTAGGTTGTACATCATATTAAAAGAGGCGCTCGCTGTTAGATTGCGATATTTATAATAATATAATAGTAAAGGCTCGTTCGCTCGCTAGATTGCGTAGTATTTATAATAATTACATAGTAAAAAGGGTCGCTCGCTCGCTAGATTGCGTATATTTATTAATAATACATAGTAAAAAGGCTCGCTTCGCTCGCTAGATTGCGTATATTTATAATAATACCTAGTAAAAAAGGCTCGCTTCGCTCGCTAGAGTTGTACATGTTTAAAATTAATACATAGTAAAAGAGGCTCGTTTCGCTCGCTAGATTGCGTATAATTGTTAATAATACAAAGTGAAAAAAGGCTCGCTTCGCTCGCTACATTGCGTATATTTATAATATTACATAGGAAAAAAGGCTCGCTTCCTCGCTAGATTGCGTATATTTATTAATACATAGTAAATAAGGGCTCGCTTCGCTTGCTAGATTGCGTGTATTTTATAATAATGTCTAGAAAAAAAGGCTTCGCTTCGCTCCCTAGAGATGTGATGTTTTAAAAATAATTACATAGTAAAAGGCTTGCTTCGCTAGTTAGATTGCGTATATTTTATAATATTGCTTAGTTTAAAAAGGTCGCTTCGCTCGCTGATCGCGTATATTAAATAATAATGGTAAAAAAAGGCTCGCTTCGCCTGCTAGATTGCGAATATTTATAATATACGTAGTGAAACTACTCTACTTTTTGAAAGCTTTGAAACGATATACAACACGATTATTTCGCTCGAAATTATTTTTTCCGGTTCGCCTATTTGCCGCCATTTTGAAAATATATTCCGGAATATACTAAAGCTATTCAGCTTGACACATAGTCAATTTTACATGTATAAAGTATCAAAAGTATATTACAATTGATCTTTCTTATGTAAATACTTATAAAATTGTAAAAATAAAATTTTGTATTTAAATTATGGCCGCATGTTGAATTTATCGGAATTTTGTATATAACATGTTTTGTTCTACTACTCAAGAGCTTTTCACATGATATATACTCCAGTTATTTCCTTTAAAGTTACATTTTTTTGAGTTCATTATTTTGCCGCCATTTTAAAATTTTGTAAAAAATTTTTTAAAATTTTACCATGAGACATATATTTACTTTTTCTATTCTTTTAGAGCTTTAAAACGATATGCAACATGAATTTTTCGCTCAAAATTTTTTTTATCCGGTCCACAATAATGGCCGCCATTTTGAAAATATTTTTCGGAATATTACCAAAAACTATACAGCTCTGACACATAGTTAGTTTTACCAGTATGCAAAATTTCATCAAAATCGGTTAATTTCTAGGGTCGGTTTTAGGGTTGTAAATAAGAATTAAATAATAATAATTAAATTTAAATAATGATTTAGAGAAACAAATATATCTTAATATAATGATATTACTAGGATTAATGATTTTAGTTTAAATTATTAGAATTTATAATGATTCTATACTTTTTAAGTGTAATAGATATAAAATGATGCGCTGAGGATTGAAGTGTATGTAGTTCCCAAGAACTGTCTTCTATGGATGCTAAGGCTTACTTGTGTCTTATGATGATTGTAACTCGACTTGATGCTTGTGATACTATATTTGGAACTGTCTCCCTTTAAAATTCTACATCAGAACTTTATATAGTTATTTTGGTCATTAACTAAATGAAGCTTATAACAATTTTTCCTAAGGGGGCTATTTTGTTGTGAAAACAATACAACACATTTTCGAATTACTTTTCTTAAAATTTCCTTTCTTGGTCTCCTAACGCAATACTAATACATTATACAAATATCAGTGACATCTAAAACGTATTAAAAACGCATATCGCTTAACGGTATCAAACCGCGAGTTGATTGCCGAGTTAGTGATAGGCAAAAAACTTCGTAGTATCAAATGTTATATGTACATTATTACTTATACATTTACGATACATATAATAATATTTAATTTAATTTATTAAATTACATGATTACATCATAATTTTTTTTACAAATCTTGTGAGCAATTTTAATTATATAATTTAAAACATATGATTTAAAATACATATATTACTGTACCATTTTTTTTTATTATGAACATGACCTATATATCTAACGATATTAATCTAGTTCTTTGTAGCATACAAGCATATTTGAATCCGGCCAACCGGATCCGATCCAATATTTACCAATACTTGAATTAAAGGTTATAGTTAGAGATTGGTTATGGTTACAATGAATTATATTAACTACCACGGAAAAATTTTTAAAAAAAGTTTTTTGGGGAGGTTTTGGTTTAAAATTTTTAAAAGAAATCACTATTACACAATTAATATCTCGTTTATTGTTATGTACTCCCAATAAATAATTATAAACCGGAAACTTATGCCACTAATGATTTGTTGAGAAGAAACTATCCATTTAAAAAAAATCACCTGAATTTTGCAACCTCCGGGGCATTTTCTGTACCTGGTATGGCTATATGTGTTGGACACACATTAGATAGGTCAAAGGACGCTAACAACAAAAATGTTATTTTATTTCTTTGCATCTGGACTGTGTCCTTTAATTAGTGTCTTTTAATTTTTGCTGTATGACAGCAAATTTTGAAAAAAAGCGGCAAAAATTCAGGGTTAGATATTTTCGCCGCTAAAAATTGCGCTAAAAACCTTTAAAAGATAACTTGACGAAGCTTAAAATAAGGTATGAGGGCCACTTTCATGAGTTTGGCAATTTACTCCTGGCTAGCTCACAGATTCTTATGACCTTACCATTAAATTTACCTTATATGTCTAAAGGGTAGGTATAAAATCATAAAAATTTCTTGGCGCGTGTCTCCATGTCGGCGCGTCTTTCCTTTGGGACTTGGTGTTTCTGTGCTTAACAACAATCCTGGTTGGAATGATAATTTTTATAGTTTTTTTACATTTATTAAGTTTACAACTACCAAATAAATAATTCCGGCGCGTGGTCCACTGTCCGATTTCATTTTAGAATGCGCTTGTTTTCCGTGCTAACAACAAATTTTTGCTTATGCAAGAACCATTGCTTATTGCGATGGTTTTCGTGGTTCATGCTTTAGAACCTAAGCAGTTACTCAATTGTCAACAGACTCGTAACTCATATTAGTCTGTATTTTCAAAGAACATGCGCCATGAATTTCAGTTTTGGTTGTACAAACTGTGCCTCTAAAATTGGAGTACTGGACTATTATTTGCACTAGTTTGTAAAAGCTTGTTACTTATCTTTTAGGCTAGTTCAATTTATCTTTATAGGTTTTAGCGCATTTTCCTTTGGGAAAAATACAGACAAAATGGTTACAGAGCAGTGCTTGAAAAATTGAGTAACTGGCTATAGGTTCTAAGCGATGAACTGGACCTTTAGCAAGAAATGGGATTTGTTACACGGAAACAAGACATTCTAGATGAAATTCGCCCCGACAGCGGACCACCGCGCCCGGAATTATTTATTTAGTAGATGTAAAACTTGATATAATGTGCATAAATATCTCTTCCAACCAGGATTGTTGCATTTAGCAACGAAACACGCATCCAAAGGAAATTCGCCCGACATGGGACACCGCGCCAGAATTATTTTCTAGGTAGTAAACTTATATATAGGCGTAAAAACGATAAAGAATTATCCCAGGAAACCCAGGTACCCTGAGTTTATATGGTCGATTGATTCAGGACCACTGGCATGGCAACTCAGAGGCCACAAAACATTCGTTGCCTTATTATAACATTGACGCCATATCCTATTAGCGAATTTTTTTCCAAAGGAAATTCCCTAAAAAATGTCTAAATGAAGACATGCGTGGCCTCAGACGGAATTTAGACCCGTTTTCAAAACAATATTGAAAATCCTTTAGCATTTTTTAGATCAACGATCATTTAGAACTCCGTTTCGGAACTATGTTTCATAAAACTCAAAAAATTTAATTTAAAAAAATTGGTATAACTCAAGTTTTTCCACTTATCCCGAAAATCAGGATCGCTCAAAAAATCCTGAAAAAAAAATTCCTAATGTAGTCTACAGGTATTGCTAAACAAGAACCGTATAAACCCATATGACGTGGGCCCTCACGATTGAGACCCGTTTCAGAAAACTTGATTTAAGAAACTTTCAGAATTATAAAAAAAAATGATAGACTCATAGTTTTTCCACTTTCCCGGAAAATCAGATCGTTCAAGAAATTCTTGAAAAAATTCCTAAAATGTAGTCTAAATATTGCTAACAAGATTGTATATCCAAATGCATGGCCTAACGATACTGGAACCCGTTTCGGGAACAATATCATAAAAACGTATATTTAATGAGATTACAGCATTTTTTTTTTCAAAATTAATATACTCAGGCCTGGGCAAAACTTATTTTCAAGCAAAGGGCGCATTAGTCTTTTTGACAGCAGTCGCGGCCGCATTCCTTAAATTTCAAAGTATGCTAAACCGCAANACCCTTAACGAATTATAGACCCGTTCGGTATTTTAAGAAATTTAGAATTATATACAAATAATAATACAACAATTTTTTGTATAAAAATGGTAAAGTTTTTGTTAAAACGGGTCTAAAAACGTTGAGGCCATGCATATGGGTATACAGTCTTGTTAGCAATACTGTAGGCTACATAGATTTTTTTACAATTTTTGAACGATTGAATCTTGGAAATAAAAAACCAATAAGTTATATCAAATTTTGTAAAAATGCAAAAAGTTAAATAGTTCTGAAACGAGTCCACGCATCGTTGAGGGCCACGCATAAGAATTATAACAGTCTTGTTAGCAAACCGCGACTTAAGATTTTTACCGAATTTTCGACGATTCGACTTTTGGAAAGGAGTCATTCCATGTCAAATCATCCACTAAAAAATAAAATTCACATGCATGGTGAAGATTTGATAAAATTTGGTGGGGTGTAGGTCATGCCTAAAAAAAAATACAATTTTCAGCTTAAAATATGCAGCCTGCTCCGCGCACTGAATGGGGCAAAGTTGGAAATATTTTCAGTGTTTTGGCACTCAGATTCTTTGTATCTCTAAAAGTCGCCATATATAAATTTCATTCTGCTTGCAATTTGCAGCTAAACCCAAGCTTTCATATTATTTAATGTCTTTGGCCCCAGCCTTTTTTTTGCCCTTAACGACCCCTTTTTTAAAAAATGTTAAATATCTCAAAAGCGTATTTTTTAAAATTTTTAAAAAAACCCCAAAAATAGCCATAGTTAGGAAAGTGTATATATATGTAATATATATATATATATAATTATATATATATATTATATATATAAATATTATATATATATATATATATATATATATATAAATATATATAATAATATATATATATATATATTATATAACACACATATATACATATATATAATATATTATTGCTTAAGACCGAAGGTATAAAGCAAACCAAATTCCAAGGGTAATGGAACCTTTTCTTATATTTCAATCTCTCTTCCCTCCAACTTCAAATTTAAAGAGTGTCAAGATTGAAGTGTCCAGTATATTCTTCAATAATGTTTTGTTTGCTTAGCCCATACTTGTGGAATGGGGGAAGTAACCATTAAAACGATTCCCTCCTACACAAGGGAAGTATCCCATGTTTCGATATTTTATACAAAACTGTCAAAATATAATCGGGTTGTGACTTGGGCCACCCTATATGCAAATAAGCATGTATATCTATATACCTTATCAAACTATAATAAAATATAAAAAAATTTTATAAAGAATAAAATAATATAAATATTTGAATATCTCACAAGTTTCTACAAAAAGTCCATATTTTCCTGACCAACCCTATACCCTCTGCCACTAAAAAAATATTGGCCCAACCCATGGAGGTCCCATCATGAAACTTTGTGGACACTTTCCTATAACTATGGGCTATATTGGGGTTTTTTTAAAAATTTTAAAAAATACGCATTTTGAGATATTTAACATTTTTTAAAAAAGGCTCGTCAAAGGGCAAAAAGGCTGGGCAAAAATGACATTAAATAAATAAAGCCTTAGGTTAGCTGCAAATTGCAGCAGAATGGATTTAATATATGTGACTTTTAGAGATACAAAGATAATCTGAGTGCCAAAACACTGAAAATATTTTCCACAACTTTGCACCATCAGTGCGCGGAAGCAGCTGCATATTTTAAGCTGAAAATTTGTATTTTTTCTTTTAGGCATAGACCCTACACCTCCACCAAATTTTATCAATATCGGTCACCATGCATGTGAATTTTTTTAGTGGGCTGATTAGCAAACTGTACACTACATTTAGGAATTGTTTCAGAATTTTTGAACAATCTGATTTTCCGGGAAAGTAGAGTTTCCAAGCTATATTAACAATTTTTTTGTATAAAAATACTCAAGGTTTTTAAATATTGTTCCGAAAGGGGTCTTAAAACGTTGAGGACCACACATATGGGTTATACACTCTTGTGAGCAACACTGTAGACTACATTTAGGATTTTTTTCAGGATTGTTAAATGGTCTGATTTTCCGGGAAAGTGGAGAATCTGTGAGTTATATCGATTATTTGTTTATAATTCCTGAAGTTTTTTAAATATAGTTCCGAAACGGGTCCATAATCGTTGTTGGCTACGCATATGTGTTATATAGTTTTGTAACGACACTTTGGACCATATTTAATATTTTTTGAATAATTTTACAGCTATTATTTTTAATAAATAAGTGTAGAATGCAATATTATAGTATTAGAAACTTGTTTAAAATAGGCCCTTTCTGACATGGGCCTAATAAATATTTTCATGGGGTTGTTATTTATTAAATGTTCCATAAAAATAAACAAATTGACATTTGTTTTAATAAATGGTCCCAAAAAATGAAAGAAAGAGCACTCTCAGCTAATGTTTAAAAATTAAAAAAAAGTCTCAATAGAGCTGGATTTATGGGTGTTAAAAACACAAAATTATTTCAAGTGGTTAAGGTTTAAGACTAAGATTACGGTCATAAGATTCCATCATAAATCAACCTTTTTGAATGAAGGGTCTCCTTTCTTTTGGTAAATAATATAGTATTTTTTTCTTAAGTCGTCCCTTAACACTCAAAAATAAGTCATAGTCATCAGATGTTTGAAAAACAAATAGTTCAGTATAGAGTGACGTATTTAAGTCATTACTAAAGTTATAACACATCCTTATTCTAAGTATTTTTTTATTTATTTTTTTTTTTATTTAATACCTTTGGTTCAACAGAAGATTTAGTTGCGTAGAGCAATAATTTAATATTGCGCACAAATTGATTATTCACTAATAAAACCTCGGCCAAAGCACAAAATCGCTCTCTGATAACATATAGCACAGGAGGGTGGTGCCTATTAAAGGGTCCTGCGGAAAGAAGCTGATTCATCCAACCTCTAACTTTATTTAATTTATAACTTCTGTATTGATCCAAATACTACGATACAATGAAAAACAACGCGATTACTCTCAATCAAGGATACACCTAAACAAAACGCGAAAAGAGCATTGCTTTTCCACGGAAAAATTCTTCCTGGTTGACTTCTTTCATCGCCGTTTTCTCACAAATGCAATTTACACATTATAAAAACTTGTAAAACTCAAGTTTAACCTAGATATAAGATATATTTAAAATTACCGGTATTACAGGTACTCCATAAGTAAAAAAATTTATACACTCAAAAATTATGCGTCGAATTTTCAATGATTCTTTTAAAAGATTAAGGAGATGGTGGCACATTATGAAAGAATTTGATTTTATGAGAATATTAATCTTATAATCCACTAGGCAGGATAATGAAATAATATGGACCAGTTCAAAATGTTGGGTTGGCTACTGAAACCACCAGCAGAGGAGACAAAACCAAGGCAGGCAATTCACAACTTGACTGCCAAGGTGCAAAATTCAACGTGACTAAATTTTTAGCCGATTTATTTTTTTAAAATACATTGTATAATATACAATATAGCGGAAAATTATGTTATTCATATAATAAATTAAAATTTTGAATTTAAAATTTTACATAATAAATCTCTAAATTAAATATTTAATGGTCAGTTAGCTAATTTCCTTTTACTATATTCAACACTCCATCACTACAATTCCGCCATTCGTCATTTTAATTTGCTATCGAATTACTCGTCGATTGAATATTATAGAAGATAAATTTCATTCAGAACATTAGTAAAATATTTATTTTGAACAAATGAGCCCTTGATTCAACAACCCTGCAATGAGTTGCGAAGAGACTATAAACTTTTGATACCATACACAATTATTGTTAATAAAAATGAGACTATGAAAACAAACAAAAAAAACCCCAATAATTCACAACAAAAAAATCTTGCTATGTTCTAAAACTGGGAATTTGCACAACAAGGTTGCAAACAAATAAGTCATAAATACCTAAAATAAATTTAGTTAATAATAAAGTTAATTATAAAGTAATTATATAAGTATTTATTAAGATTTATCCAATATTCTAAATCCAATATTGCTATCCAGAGGATCATATGCTATGTTAAGCTGCAAAGCACTCGCGATAAACAAAGAATAAAATTATATTTTATTTCAACGCACGAAAAAAATTATTAATTACAAAACAAAACCACACGTGTGGTACTTATCGTTGAGCTTTCGAGCTACAGATCCCACTTCTGATATTAGAAACTCGTTTCAGATAGGCCCTTTCTGACATGGGCCAAAGGGCAGTCGATTCATGTAGAGTTAGTAATAGTAAACTGTCTGACGACTAACACTCTCTCGTATCCAGACTGAGACTGCCTACGAGTACTCCTTTATCTAAGTACCCGGGCCTAGCACGGGTACTTAGAAGAAGGGACAATAAATTGCATAAAATAAATTATGTACTTTCGGTAAAAGATTTACCCGATCTGACATTAGACATGAAAAAATTAACTAAAGATTATAAGCATGTAAAAAAAAACATTTGGGGATTCAAAAGAAATTCTAGATTGCAAGCCAACAATTTTGATTGGGCTTGACATTCTTCTTTACTAATGACCTAAAGAACCAAATCAAGTTATGGTTCTTGGAACAGTCCCGTCGCTTTTAAGACTGTTCTAGGATAGGTGATATATGGAAAAACAAATTCAAACGTTAGAGAAAACAGTCATAATTATTTTATTAATTTTTGTTGCAACCTAAAAGAAAATTCAAATGAAAATTTAAGAAAAAAACAATCCAAGCAACAACAAAAAACAAAAAGTCAATAAATATCAAATACAATCAATTACTCGACCTAGTAATGAATTACTTAGGAGGAATGATCTAATGTTGCATCCACAAAGCAAGACAACAACTTCAAGAAAAATTAAATTTGAAAAAACATTTAATGGTATGTAATGAAAAACTAATAAAGAAGAATTATGGAAAGAGAAAAGATATGCAGGAAAATTATCTCATGAAGAAAACCTATTAAAGACAAATGAAATACCATTAAAAATAGAATAATCGTAACACCATTGAAAAGGGGTAATTTAAAAAGGTGCCCATTGGCCCCCTTTTAAATTCCCCCCCCCCCATACACTGACTTAAGAAGGAATCTGAAACGGTGGGGTTGGAATGTTGAGAATGGCTTATTTATTTTTTATGTTTTGATAGATTTGTCAATATAGTTTAATAATTTTGAAAAATAGATTTTAAAAAATGATAAAGCTATTACCTTAATAGTACTTTGCTACTATTAAGGTAATAGCCCAAGAAGATACAAAACAAGCTTTAGACCACCCAGAACTTACTGGTCCGATGTCGACCCAGATATGGGAGGTGGGGATAACTTATCTGTTACTTTGAGGATTTAAAGATAGGTAGAGTAGGTTAAGCAGATTCTGTTATTTATGTTCCTAAGTACTCTTAGAACTTAGATATTTACTTGGGTACATGCCACTGTTTTTCAGGCAGAGGTTTACGCCATTCTCATGTTAACATCTCTAAACACAGTCTATGATTGTCCTAAGAAATATATCACTGTCTATATTGATAGTCAGGCTGCAATGAAAGCTCTAATGTCCTCATCCAGTAAGCCTCTTGCTCAAGAATGCCGAGGTAAGTTTCTCCCTCTAACTGAGCAAGTTCTTCTAAAATGGGTTCTTGGTCATGTGGGGGTAGTCTTAAAAATAGATCTAAAGAGGCTTGGGAAATGATAAAACAGGAAGGAGGGGACAATAATAAAATAGAAACTAGAGGAGATATAAATGCAAATAATTTTAATAGCTATTTTGTTAACATTTCAAAGAAAAAACAAATGGTAACTAATGAAGCCATGGAAATCATCAGTGGTTGTCAAAGCAAGCCTTCCTCCATCTTCTTTCTTGCACTCACCACTGAAACAGAAACATTGGACATAATATTACACTTTAAGCCCTCTGATACAAAAGATTTTTAAGGTTTATCATGTAATTTAATCAAGTATACTGCAATGCTTTTATATTTCCCATTGACAAAACTAATAAATGAATCACTAATAGCAAGGATTTCCCAGATGTGTTAAAAATTGCCAAGGTTGTTCCAATATTTACGAAATTCAATTCAATTCAAAAAGAAATATATTTCAAAAAATTACAAAACTACAGGATTTCTCCCAAAACAGTTTTGGGAAAAGAAAGTCTTTATTGCCAAGAAAGGCAATAAAGACCCTCCTCAAGCTACAGGTCAATCTCAATAACCTCTATACTTTCCAAAATCTTAGAAAAGGTTATAAAAAAGCAATTAGTGAAATATTTGCTGTCTGACAGTCAGTATGGATACAGACAAGGGAGATCAACAATAAAGGCCATGGCAAGGGTGGTCAACAAGATTATTGATAGTATGGAAAGAGGAGAATACACACTCATTACCTCTGTGGATCTCAGCAAACCCTTCGATACTTTGCTCCATGATATATTTAGTCTCAAGCTCAAATACTTAGGTATCCAAGGTAATGCAGCAAGCATGCTTAATTTATACTGTCATAAGAGACCACAGTGTGTGGAATATGAGGGCCAAAAGTCAGAAATATTAGAATTGGAGTCTGGAGACAGGGCTCTGTAATTGGCACTTTTGCTTTTATTCTCCAAGCTAACGATTTAGATGACTACATGAAAACTGAATCATCAGATGATTCATAGGATATTATTGACTTTGATGAAGACCTGATTTCTTTTGTTGACGATAACTCTGTATTGCACTCAAACAAGAATAAGCAGGTTTTAAAAAATCACAGTAAAATTAGACTAGCTAAAATAGAGCATTGGTTCACCTCTAATAACTTCACATTAAATCAGGACAAAACTCAAAGGATGATTTTTAACACAAAGGAGCCCATTTTTAAAGACTACAAGCCACAACAACAACACTGGACCATAAGCTATCCTGGGGATCACATATAGAAGACCTGCATAGCAAGATCTCATCAAACATTTTTGTACTAAGAAAATTAAGGAAAACTTTGCCTGGAGATATTTTAAGATTAGTTTACCTCTCCATGATCCAAAGTCACCTTGTCTATGGAATTATTATCTGGGGCCATTGAAACCTAACCTCTCTTCTTTTATTACAAAAAAAGGCATTACAAATAATTAAAAGAGTTAAGCCCAGAGATCACTGCAAAGAAATATTCATAGAGCTTAATATTATGACAATTGTATATATGTATATATATACAATACATATATATACAACATATGTATATATGTATACGTATATGTGTTTGTATATATGCATCATTGCATGTAAAACAAAATTTAAATAAGTATAAAACTAGTGGTTCCTATCATGGATATAAAACAAGATATAGAGAGGTACTTACCATACTAAGGCACAGGCTAAATAAGGCTGGAGTCGGTCACTCAATCCTAGGAATCAATATTTGTAACATAGTGCCCGATAAAATTAAAAAATTAGAAGTGAAAGACTATAAAAAAGAAATTAAAGATTTTCTAATAAAAGAACCATTTTATAGTTAAAAAGAGTACTTTGATTTTTTATCTTCTGACAATCATTTAGCTTGACTTTCTTTTTACTTGCTATGTAAATTACTGTAATTATATTATTCAGCACAAATCTATAAAAGACTCATCCTAGTGATATATTGTAATTATATTTTAATGGAATATGTCTAGCTACAAAAGTTTGACGTAAAATACAGTTAAACACTCCTCAACCATTTTACATATTTATTTTGTATTTTATTGACATGTTATTCCTCTTTTTTGTTGTATTCATTTGCATGTATCTTGTACTGGATAATTTGTCCGTTAATAAAGATTTATTTGATTGTAAATAAGTTATTACGTATAAAAAACTAGGCTTTGATCTAATGGTGGACTAATCACAAATTAAAAGCTGGCTGTTCATGATGTCTTATTTTAGGGGAGTTAGAACACTTACTACATACACAGAGCATATTTAACAGGTGATTGTGTTCTATATGCATTTAATAAGATCCAGTTCTTGCGCTGTATTTGTTAAATTGATCTAGTGATATGGGTATCCGGAAAAAAGTACACAGGAAAAATATACATGAAAAAAATACACGGAAAAAAAGTACACGGGGGAAAAATACACAGAAAAAAAGTACAATGGAAAAAAAACACGGAAAAAAATCACATGGAAAAAAAGTACACGAAAAAGAACAAAAAAAAATTACAAGTGGACTAATAAGACATAAAACAATTATTTTTTTTATTTATTTACAAAATCAGAGGTAACTAATAAAAAATAGCATCACTTTGTCAAATAAAAAAGAAAAAATAATGACTACAACATATAATGAAAAAAATGAATGAAAAAACATATGAAAAAAAAATCACTAACACAATATAATGCATTCTCCAACAAATAGTTTTTTACTTTGTTCTTAAACATTTTTGAGGAAAGATTAAGAGTATCAGTATCAATTAAATTTAAAAGTTGGATTGGTCTTAGACAGGCGATGTGCTGGAAGATTTATAACTCTAGGAGCTGAAAGGGTGGTATAATTATGACTCTTCTCAACTAACTCTTGATAATGAGGATGCCATTATTCCAATAGATTCAAAATATAAATAGAAGGAAGAGTCAATATTTTGAGATCCTTAAATAGCTGACTACATGGAGCATTCTATTTCTTTCCTGAAAAATCCTAATGGCTTTTTTCTGCAAGAGGAAAATGTTAAGACTGTTTGTAGCGCTGCCACATTCAGTTATGCAATAAGAAAGCCTCAAGTGAAAATGAGCGTAATAAATTAGCTTCAAAATAATTTTATCAAATGACTGAGTGAGTTTTCTAAGCAAAAACAGAGTAGAAGACGATAATTAGCTAAATTTGCTACATGAGTAGCCCATCCTAACTTGGAGTCAAGGTGAACTCCTAGAATTTTTAGAGTAAGACCGCTAGTTTTTTCCTTCAAGTAAACAACAATTGCTGGTTCTTGTTAATGTTAAGAGTAAGCTCACTAGCAATGAACCACTTGTTAGCAGAAGAAACAACTTGATTCATGTTGGTGGTAAGATCAACTTTACATTTTCCAGCAATAGCAAAGTTAGTGTCATCAGCAAATTGAACCTTCAAGGAATTTAAACCAATCATTGACATAAATCAAGAAAAGAAGAGGCCCAAGAACTAAACCTTGGGGTACTCCGTGTCTAATTGTAGTGCTTGAGCTGTAGTGACCATTAAAGAAAACTGACTGAGTTCTATTACTTAAGAAAGTAGATATAAGTTCCAGTACAACACCTTTAAATCCATAATGATATAGATTATTGAGTAATATTTCATGATTTACGCAGTCATAAGCTTTGCTAAGATTGCAAGAAACAGTAAGAAAGTCAAGTTTGTTTTCAAAAGCGTCGTAAATAAAATCTGTGAGACAGTTAACAGCTTTGACAGTTGACAGACCTCGGTGGAAGCCAAACTGTTTATTGTTAAGAATTTTAAATTTGTCAAGAAAATTATCCTTACTGTAAAAGAATCCTTACTGTAAGAAGTTTCTCAAATATTTTACTTTATTTAAAGTTTCTTAAAGAAATAGGTCGATAACAATTAGCATCATCACGACTACCTTTTTTGAAAATAGGACTCACCTTGCTGGCTTTAAGACACGAAGGAAATGTGCCTAAAGTAAGATCAAAGGTAAAGAAATTACATCAATTATCTGTTATAACAGTAGATTATTAAAAAATGGATCATTAGAGGGGGAATTTTTTAAAGAAGATATGGTTTTTTAACCTCAACTGGATTTGTTGGTAAAAGGAAGAAGCTACTAGGATTAGGGTCCTTAAGATAATTGTCAGGTTTAGAATTTGTTGGTGGAAGGTCATTCACTAAGTCTTCGGACACATTGGAGAAGTAATTATTAAAATCAGTTGGACTTAATTTGGAGTCCCAAAATTTATCCTGTACACCTAATTCCTTATTAATAAAATTCCACAACTTTTTTTTATCCTGGCATTTATCTGAAATGAACTTTCTGATTGATTTCATTTGTTCAGTTTTTAACAATCTCCTTTATTCCTTCTTAGCTCTTTTAATATCAGCTTTAATTGTCGGTGATTTCAGTGCACTGTACATATCCGAGAGAATATACAAGATTAGAGAGTATCGTATCGGAGAGTATACAATCCGATAAAAATCCGATGTGACAAGTATAAGTTCCGAGGTACACCGTAACTGATTCCGTATCTGATTCTTAGATTTAAATAGATCTAAATACCTAGTAAATTGTTAGCAAGTATAAGGTGTACTTATTTTGAATAATTTTTTTTCAAATTGTCCCCGTGTATTTTTGCATGTACTTTTTTTCTGTTGTACTTATTTCCCGTGTGATTTTTATCCGTATGTTTTTTCCTGGAGTTTTTTCCCGTGTGATTTTTTTTCTGTGTTTTTTTCCGTGTACTTTTTTTCTGTGTAATTTTTTTCAGTGTTTTTTCCCAGTGTACTTTTTTTAGATTCAGTGATGTGTCATCAAGAGTGCTTCCGCCAAAACAATCACTCAGGTTATATAGAAGTTAAAAACAAAAAAATATATAAATTGTGATTTCTTTTCATAATAATAAAGTTACACTAAACAAAAATATTTAAAATATTATTTGGTAAATAGCAGTATTACTTAAGTGAAATAATAGTTCGCCAAGAAGGTTATACAATAAATATGATTGCCTCTCAAGGTAAATGCATATATAAGGTAACAGCATATCAAGGGAGTAGACTAGGTTACATTTCCTTGGATCTAGCGTGTCCAACTGGATTCTCTCAGCATAGCTCTTAGAGCATATTAAAAGGGATTCAACTATCGTACTTAATACAATAAGAAGATTTAGTATAATGAGTGCTGAAAGTAACTGTGCCCGTGGCCCAACCCCTACAAGTATGTTCAACATTCCCTCCAGGAATTTAGAATAATGGATCCCCAGAATCAATTCACTGGTTAGAATAAACTATGCAGAAAGAATCTATTCCTAAATGCTAGTATGGAGAGGAAGGAATCTAGTCCACTCAGCCTATAGTAAGAACTGTACCATATGCTAAATGATTATGGTATGCGAAATGATTACCTGCTTTATACCATATGAGAAAGTAGTAATAAAAATTTAGTTGTTGATTCTGTTATGAAATATAGTAATTAAACTATTACTACATTCACACACGAGGTTTGGCAGCGGGTTTAACCCTGTATTAAACCCCTATAAGGGATCACACAGTATTTTTCACCATGATAAATGAGTTTTAGGTAAAGTGATGTAGAAATTTATACAGTAGGGGTTGGGGCATGGGACAAAGTTGGTCCAACTCCCCCGGAATAAGCTGTTTTAGATGGGCCTGCTTTAAGTTCACCATTTCTCCACTAGAGGCAGGTCAGTTCACCTTGTACGGCATATATAAAATAATTAGTTCTTCATTTTCAGGATTTAAAATATTTAAAGGTATCTTTGACAATGTTAAAAATCTTTTTAATTATTTTAAATGTATAATTTTCATAAAAGGTTATAAAAATATAAACGCTGTGTTATTTTTACCTAGACCTGATATCATGACGTCCAGAAATGGAAATTAATTTGCATGTTTATTGCTTTTTATTTCTCCTTTTAATGGAAAAAATGCTAAATTTGTCTTATTTTCTTAACAAATAATCTTATAAACAACTAAAAATATTCAGAAATTTGTTTTGTTTACATTCTAGTTTATAGACGTCTCGATTTAAAACTGATAACAATATTGATAACAGTTGAACAAGGTGAAAACTAGCGCTCGGTGCGGTAGTTGATGCAACTAGCCCCTGTTTTTTAGGAACACCTCAAACTGTGTCCCGTAGCCCCACCCTGCGGGATGTATGAATTTCTACATCACTTTAGTTTTAGGGTTGAACCCTGTGTTAAATTCTTTCACACAACTACCGGGGAGGCTGAACCCTCTAGGGGATTGAATGCGGGGTTAAACCCCCTGCCAAACCACGCGTATGAACGAGTTAAATATGTCCCACAGTAAACCCACTTTTCATGGAACTTTTAGCTCAAGTTAAGAATGGTAGTGAAACCACTTGTTGGTTTCTCAATTCGATAACTATTATAAAGCTATAGATAAAAATATCTAAAATCCAATTCACCTGTAGGAGTCTTCATGGCCAAAGTCGATTTAGGCGCACAATTTAGGAGTTTACTGGGCACGATTGTTTTTAACGTAAAATTATGAAATCTTATCAACACCACATGACGTGATTAACACATGACTATGACACAAGGACGCAATGACGTCATAAAACATAGACATATATTACTAGATGTGGCATATCCTATCTCAATAAATTGAAAGGGGCTTGCTACATTTCTTTAGGACTGGTTGCTTTGAGAAACAATTGAAAATTTCACAAGTTGTAACCAAGGAACTAATATAATAGATTGGTGTGGTTCTCACACATTTTTCGTGTTTCGTTTTGTATTGTAAACGTTGTATAGTATTGTATTGTATTGTTTATACAAGGTACCGAAATATATTGATGTCCATATGATTACGTTATTTGATTTAATAATCGAAGGTGTTTAGGTTATTTTTTCGATGTTTCCAATCCAGAATTGAAGACTAGAATACAATTCTTGGTTCCGAATGTCAATCATAAGGGTCCCTCTAATAATAATATTTCTATGACATATCTATGTCATAGAAATATTTTTACTAGAGGGACCCATTATAAATATTTTTACTAGAGGTTAACATTTATAACCAAGATCCTTGTTTATAACATCGAAAAAGTAACCTGAACACCTTCGATTATGATCCAATAAAATAAAGCGTAAACAAATTACCTTTACTTTCATAATAGAACGTTCAAATTACAAAAAAAAATCGAGAAATCCAACAATGATTGATTTATAACAACCTTAACACCTTCTTAGAGGAGGATCCAATGAGGTTACATAGAGCCCCAAAAAGATGTTTCAGGCCTTTCTATGTATTGAGATAGTGTAGATCCCCTTTAATAATATTTTATTAGTTGTAATAGTTATTAGTCTCCCTGGTGCAGTTAATGTATATTTACATATATATTAAGTTTTAGAAAAATAAGTAGTTGACTCCAGATCAAAAGCCTGAAGATTTGGTATGAGAAAAAAATCGCAAGCCAGGCTAATTACCTACGGAATGCTTGATTTCTTCTTGAATTTCTTGCTTGACAGAAGTATTCCTTACTATTTGGATACGTCTATTAGAGACGAAACAGGTTAGAGTGCCTATATAACACTTGTGTTATATAGGCACTCTAAAAAGATCAATTCATCTCTAAACGGCAAATGAAGACACCCCCTTCCCTTTGAAGGGACAACACCCCATTGGAGAGGCCCTGTAAAAAGCATAAGGCCACCCATGAAGGCTGACTTAGGAAACCGGGACGTTGCACCAACCTGGTTTTTAATGGCGTTCTCTTGTCAATAAGATGGATTTGATTTTTTTGCTCCATTGGCAAAGTCATTGGCTTGTCAAAAATTGGCAAGGAAAACACAACTTGTTAATAAGGGCCTCTGAAACAAAATTACGAAACAATTTCAAGGTCCGACTTCCGTCCACTTCATAAGCGATTTTTTTAAAACTTAATTTCTTTCCTATAAGATTAAAGGAAATAGATAGGCTCGGAGGTATTAACTTAATACTTCATACTTACTTTTACGTAAAGGGAAAATGTACTCCAATGATTTTTTTAAGAAATATAAGAGGAGTTCCACCCACCTTTCAGAAATAAATGAAAGACAGTTTTTAAAACATATAAATGCTGAGTCATGTTCAAAAAACTAACAGCCAACTTACACCTTTCTAACATACGACTAAATTAAGATCTTCATTATGCAGCATAGAAACAACAAATAAGTGCCATTAGATTTTTCAAGAATTAATATCAAATCAAATCAAAAAATCCTTTTATTGTTTTTTCTTACAAATACGAATATTTAAAATAGTACAAAAAATAGTAAAAAATTTACATAATGTTACTTTTAACAGAATAAAATGAAATAATGTATAGATTGAATTTGTGCTAAAGTTATTATAATATACATATACACATACATACACACACACACACACATACATACATATACATACATACACACATACATATATATATACACACACACACACATACATACATACACACCACATACATACACATAATACATATATATATATATATATATATATATATATATATATATATATATATATATATATATATATATATATATATATATATATATATATATATATATATACATAAACAGCATTAATATGTTATTACATTTTTACAAGTAGTACAATATTTTAACATAGAATTTACATAGTGGTAGAAGAATAAAAACAATCCCTCGAGGAATAACCTGTGTGAGGGGGCTTTTATTGTTATAATTTATGGTTTTATATAAAGGTTAAAAGCAGCAGTTATTTGTACTTTATAAATTCAAGTTTAATATTTAAAGGAGAGAGAAAAGAAAATATAAATATATTTTAATGCACTAGTTCAGAATTAAAAAAGTTAATAAAATTTAAAAACAAATAAATTAAAGAGATCAAAATAAACTTAATGGCTAATTTTAATAAAATAATAAGCTAATTTAATAAAAAGAGATTTAGCAAATTTTCATTAGAAAATAACTCTCATGTGTTTGATTGGATGAAGGAAGGGAAGGGTAACAATTCCGCTTGGCCTCCTAACAAAGAGACATATACTTAGAGGTAGAATGCAACAACTCTTATCATGCTTTGGGTAGTTAGGTACCGTAACTGTACATTGATAATCATTTTTTTTATTATTCATAATAATTTCAATCCAACGTAAATATTAATTATTATCCCACTATTTTGTCTTAAATTAAGTAAATTAAATTTAAAAGAAGTTCTGATGATTGCCTAATGCATGTATTCTTTGTCTATGTTGAATAAAGTGGTTTAATTTGGCGTCACTGAAAAATGCCCGCCGTTTGTAGAGTGTGTGCTACAATAGGGATTGTAGATGATTGGGGGAGGATCTAGTCTCTCTCTTGGGAGATTATAGAAGGGGTAAGTACAGCTACGGCACCTAGTGGAAACTGCTTCACTTCCAAACCCCTTATCACTGTGCTATTCGGCCCATGTACTACCTCTAAGTATTAGTCTCTTTGCCTCCTAATAACACACACACACACACACACACACACACACACACACACACACACACACACACAGTGTGTGTGTGTGCATGACACAATCAGTGTCATGCTTTAATTCTGTTATATTATATGTCAGGTCATGTTTTTTCTACGTCATTGTTAGAGAGAATTTCTGCATTGGTACAATTTTGTTGATTTTTGTTGTTACTAAGTTTTAAGTTAAGTAGTTTTTAGTTTTATACTCTTTATGTATTATCTATATTCATCTTACACGTTAAGATTTCTTATATACTTACTCGCCATTAGTTTTATCACTAGGTTGCGAACTTTCTTATTACTAAATCTATTTCTACTGCGTTAATAGCATGTAATACAATATGTGAAGCATGCTGTACACTAGCAAAAAAAAAAAAAAAAAAAAAAAAACACACACACACACACACACACACACACACACATATATATATATATATATATATATATATATATATATATATATATATATATATATATATATATATATATTATATTATATACAGGGTGTTTCATATAAAGTGTCCACCAGAAAAGGAGGTGATAGTACTCCTCAAAAGGAACAAAAAATGTCCTATAATATAAACCCCGTTCTCTAACTGTTTTCCCACAAGGTCAAATTTAATATTTTAAAAAAATATTTCACCTCACATCATAAAATTGTTAATAGGGTTTTAACTGTTAAAGCTAGAAAGGCGAAACAGGTCTCATTAAAAAGCTGAGTAAATTTCCTAAAGGACAAACTACTAACTATGTCATATATTTTAGAGGTACTGCCCAAAATTTTGCATGAAACATGATTTTTGAAAAAAATGAATTTTATGGAATTTTTATAGTAGGGCATTAGAGGAAGTAAGAGATGAGCAAAAGTTCAGCCAAGAACGGAAAAAACTTCTCTTATGATAGCCCTTTAAGAAAATCTAAATATTTTTATACATTCAATAGTCAAAATTTTTAGCCATTCTTCCTAGAAGTTGGAAAAACTGATATTTTTTGGCATTTTTGCATATGTCTACAATGTTAATTACATGGTACATAAAATAATTAAAAATCTCTAAAGAAAGAGAAAAGAGTGGCCCAAAATTGCCCAAAATTTTAGGCAGTACCTCTAAAATATATGACATAGTTAGTAGTTTGTCCTTTAGGAAATTTACTCAGCTTTCTAATGAGACCTGTTTCGCCTTTCTAGCTTTAACAGTTAAAACCCTATTAAAAATTTTATGATGTGAGGTGAAATATTTTTTTAAAATATTAAATTTGACCTTGTGGGAAAACAGTTAGAGATCGGGGTTTATATTATAGGACATTTTTTTCCTTTTGAGGAGTACTATCACCTCCTTTTCTGGTGGACACTTTATATGAAACACCCTGTATATATATAAAATAGAACAGAATCAGCCTCAGAATATAACTTACGAATGAATCAGGTATATATATATATATGTTTGTGTGCGTATAATATATATATATATATATATTATATGTTTGTGTGCGTATATATATATATATATATATATATATATATATATATATATATATATATATATATATATATATATATATATATATATATATAATATATATATATATGTGTGTGTGTGTATATTATTAGAAATTCGTTTAAGATAGGCCCCTGACATGGCCCAAAGGCAGTTCATTCATGTAAGTAATAGTAAACTGTCTGATGACAACACTCTCTCGTATCCAGACCGAGACTGCCTACGAGTACCGCTTCTTCCAAGTACCCGGCCTTGCCCTAACAGTCTCACATTCTGAAAAGAAAAGGGTCCCCAGACTAGCCGTATTAATAACTCTATCTAATAAAACAGTAACTCAGATTCATCATTCTTATAAGTACAATCAGACTTAATCTACTTAATATGAGTACTTCATCTTAATACTAGTGATGCTTCCATGACTATTCCTTTTATATCTAACAATATATATATATATATATATATTATATATATATATATATATATATATATATATATATATATATATACATACATATAATCCACAGAAGACCTGGTGGCTTTACATGTTTCTACAGCTTTTTCAACAAGTTTCCTAATGCCAAACCAAGCTTTCCTGCTCTAGAAAACAAGGCAGAAACACACACACATATATATAAACTACTATTAAGGGTCTTAAATTTTGCCTTATCCAGATGCATTTAGGGTAAGAGATCTTTTACAAGCACCTTACATTGCACTGGCACGGAACAACGGGCTTAATGTCTCTTTCGAAGGAGAGCTTGTTAAAGGACTCTAATCTCTCACATGAATATATATATAAAAAACCTTTATAGTGTTATTTATACATATATTTAAATATAAATATATGTATGTAAGAGTTTCTACCCTTGCACAATAATTTTTGAAGGCTTCCTCAAATCTTTAAAAATTTGGCATATGCATGATGTTGCAATTTAAAAACAAGTAAAATAAAACAACACCCTACACAAAGGACTTCTTCTAAGCTAGCTGATAGCCCGCAAAGCTGCCATAGGCACAAATTTAAGTAAAAAAAAGAGATCTCTTCAGCATTTTTTAGTAAGCAACTGTAAAAAAATATCCAATTTTCTACGATATATTAAAAAAATAAATGTCTCTTCTCAACATAAATTATAATATGCCTGTAGGTAGTTCGGTCATGATCAAAAATAAGTTGGAAAACAGATTCCCAGCAATTGATTACACAAAACAACACTAAATCAGCAATTTATGCATTTATTAATAGTTAGACAACTATTAATAAATGGTTTTCAAAAGTGAAAAACAGGTTAGAAAACAGCTTTTAAAATTAACTTCCAGCCTTCTCTAGCATCAAAATGCTAGGAGTCCCACTGTTCCATTAGGCGTTTTTAATTCACTAAAAAGGATAATAAAACACAGAATTTTTTTAAAAAGAGGCCACTTCATTTATTTGTTAATTTTCCATACAAGCTAACTAAATAGTCATAACTTACATTAATATTGCTATATTTTTTGTTTTGTATCTTTTCCTAGTGTTTAACCTCTCGAATAGGTGTTACAGTTTTTTTAAATTGTTTATTTTCATTACATGGCCACATCGAGAGATTTACAAAAGCTGGTGTGAGGACCAAATTTAAAATAAAATGAGGTATCTAATAAAAAAAGAAGGAAATGACAGCCTGGTGGCATAAAATGATTTGTACTATTTTTAATAAGAATGTCTTATAACAATTAGTTTTTGAAATAGACATTTTTGTAAGAACACTCGCATAATTTGATTTATGGGAACATATATATTTGCCAGTATAATCAAAATTTTAATACATAGAATATAAATCTTCATACAGAATCGCAAAGGTCAAACAAATGTAGTCACAACACATTTAAGAACTATCTCAAAATTAAATAGATCTTAAGATCTGTTGCGGAACTAGTTGAATAGCTTTCACTATGCCAGATCATAGTTTTGGAGGTCACATAGATGACTGATTTTCTTATTAAATGATAATAATATATTATAATAATACACTTTAAGAGCCATCAAGTAGATCTCCTGCGAAAACAACAGGTCAAGTGACAATAGATTGTTGGTAATCATTTATTTGAACCATAATCTAAATTATTAAACTAAGGAGACATAATGTAAGAAGGAAACACCAGACTTCCATGGTGTCAACAGTCAGTATTAACACTAATGCTTCTACGAATTTACTATATAAGAGGAGTTTATCCAAATGTTTCAGCAATAATACAATATAATAAAATCGAAGTTAAAAATGTATTAATCTTTTGTATATTATACTGACCAAAGATTATCAAAATACTAAGCCAGTGATACTGACTTGCTTTTAAAAAATTTAAATAAACCAAAGAGTGCTTAAAATGCACTGGTCAACATTATTCATGTGATGCATTTTAATGATCTGCATTAGTATTTCTGAACATAATAGTACTGATTTGTCATAATAATAACTTCATTAATTATACATATTATATATTGTTTTTATCTTTTTAAAGAAGAAAAACTGATACAAATTACAATTACTACATAGAATTATCACAATTAAAACGTACAAAAAACACTGTTTAATTCAACCTGCCTACATTTAAGATATTTTGTTTTGTTTTTTAAGCGCAACAATTACTTTGAAAAACCCCTAATGGAGGAAAAAGTTTTTAAATATTTATTTTTTAATAATAATTATTTTTAAATACTTGAAGATAATTTTTTTTATAAAAATTAATACCACATCCAAAATCTTTAGATAAACAGAAAAATTTAAATTTGAAAGATAAAAGTAAAATGAATAATTGAACACTCAAAGCAAAAATAAAACAACTATGTTGAGCATTTACAAAAATATTCACTCAGAAAATCCAACTTAATGTTTACTTTAATTTCAACGGATTTTAAATTCTGAAAAAGATGGAAAAAGTACATATAATGCGAAGTCTAAAAAAAATCTTTAAAAAAAGAAACAAAGTTAAAATGAAAAGAGCAATTCAAACTTACTCCATTGATTTACTGCAGGGTTTGCAGACGTTGTTTACCTTCCAACAAAATTTAACTTGTGGATAAATAAATTTTTCAAAGGTTATTCCGTAATAGATAATATTAATTTTATCTAAATATAACAAGTAGAAATTTTATGGATGGTCTCTTGTAGAATAATGTCAGAATATATTGAAACAATTTTTTTTCTCTTCACCTAAAAACAAAATAGGAATATCACACAGTAAAAAAAAGTTAATTTAAATAAAAAATGTCACCAAATAACCAATTTTTTTAAAAATAACCAATGCATTAAAAGAAAGTAAACCCTCAATAAAATAAACAAGAATTAATTAAATTTTACACATGTGACCAATAATATTTTTTTATAATACATTTGTTATTCAAATAAAGAGTAAACAACTCTAACTTATACCATTCATTTACATTATTATAAAATTCAATTAAAAATAATAATAAATAAAATAACAAGTAGGTAATAAAATTTCAACGTACAAAATAAAAAGAAAAAATTTAAAATGGTAATCTTTTCTAAAAGATTTTTTTTAATTTCTAAAATAATAGCTAGAAATTTCAAGTTGGTTGATGTATTTTTTTAACCTAAAACTGAAGCAACTATCAATATAGCAAAATGTAAACACTCAAGGCTCAGATTCTTTCCTTTATACATTGCCAATTTACAAGTGACACTGATTGCTGAAAGGGAGACCGATCTTAATTAAAAATATGATTTTGATAAATAATAAAATCCTACTTCGATCAATCAAGATTCATATTGGGTTAAAAATTAAAAACTAATGACAAGGCAAAATAGAGCTACTTTCTATATTTATGTTGACAATTTAATTATGATGGGAGACAGTTACAGTTAAATTAGTTATTTTTACATTACCACATTTGGCAGTTTTAAAATATGCTAACTTTGTTTGAATAACAAAGTTTAAGTCAAGTTTAAGTGTGTCCAACAAATTTTCTCATGATGAAAAAATCATTGTTAAAAATCTAAACCAAGAGAGTAACAAAAAATCTTTTAAAATGTGTGGTTTAAAGATGAATTTAAAGATTACCATTTTAAAAAATCTACCAACTCTAATTAACACACATCAAACAACCAAACTATTCTTTCAAGTTCATACATTAAAAAATTACTACCAATTAAAATTGAGCTATAATAAGCCTACATTGTTTCATTTTATTTTCTATCAAAATACAATATAGTTAGTGAATGTGATTTTATAAATTACATGTGAACTTGATAAGTAATATTTTTATAATTTCAGAATTTTTGAAATGTTGAGTTATACAAATTCCCATGAAGAAAGTAAATGAAAAATCTCATTACATAAAATAAAAATAATATACAAAATTAAAATAAACATACAATTTAGTCAAATAAATTTAATAATTAAGGGGTTAAAATAGATTTAAAAAACCTGATTTATTTAAGAATATTTTCACCAACTATGTCAAAAAATTGATCTCAACTTGAGAAGAAGCTAAGTAATTAAATTCTACTAGTAAATATAAATTGTAGAAAAACTAGTTGCCATTAAAATGTGATTGATTAAATGCTAAGTTTTTTTTAAAAGCATTTAAATAGTTTTATTTGCTTTGACATCAATTAAGAATGTATAAAGAGTAAGTAATAGTAATGTAGAGACATAATAATAGCCATAAGAGGTCTTAAACTAATAGCAACAATTTTTGTAGGAAAACAATGAACTAACATCGACTTTCAGTAAACTAAGTAATTCATACCAATAAAATTCTTGGCAACATAAGGTTATTGTTATGTCCACAACAGTTGGTGAAAAACTTAAATTTTTAAGAGATGTTACAATTTTTGTTTTAAAACTCTGAAGTCTTTAAGACACAAGTTTTTCAAATAAATTTATGTCCCAACAACAAGACTTTAATATATGTAACACGGATCTCTGCACAGGCATATTTTCAAATTATGTTTTAGCTAGCCAATAATTTAGCACGTTAACAAAAAGGAAAAGGTAATAAGGGCTACCACTACAATCTTTACTAAATAAAGATTCAATAGACATTAGTACATATTAAGCAATATTTAAAAGTATAACATTAATCATATAATGATGAATGAATTTCAGATAGACATATACTTTTATCACACCATCTAGGAAAAATTGAATTAATGGATGTAATTGCTTTTTTTGATTACTTTTAAAACACAATCGCATTAGCTAGCGTCAACAGAAATAATAAGATGCATTTTTCTCATTATTTAAAAATACGACGATAAGGAGTTATTTACATTTTATGAAACTCTTCAAAATAAGTTCAGGCATCTCTATTCATTGGAAATAAATTAAGTATGTATCTCACCTTGACTAAAAGTTAAGACAAAGAGATACTAACACAACAAAATTTATTTTCATAGTGCGGAGTTTTCCTATTAACTTTAAAATTAAACAGAAAAAATAACAATTAATACATGGAAGAAGCTGGAGAACTATAGAGTTAAAATTGGTAACTATGATTTATTAAGTTTTTTTTTAAATCAATATAGTCAACTACTGAAAAAAAGTGAAAATAATAAGTGAGATCAACATAAAAATAAAGTAAAAATTGATTATTTTCATCTTGCTATGAAAAGAAAATAAAAATATTAATGTCTTGAGCTTACACCAATTAAACAAAAATTAACAACTACTAACAAAATAAAAAGTTAATACCTAAAAAAGTCCATTTTCATAAAATAATAAAAAAAGCAAATAGAAACTAAATATTAAAGCCAAATTAACACAATTTATTATCCTAGAAAAAAGAAAAATATAAAAAAAATACCTAAAAACAGATAACTAAATAATATTATTGATAATTAATAAGAGTAAAATAAATTACAAAAAACTAATAGGACTAAAAATAACATAGATTATAATTATTGAAACATAAAAATAATGTTAAAAATCAAATGGGTGCTCCCAATTGTCAAAAATTATTAATAAAAAGAGGTACATAAGATATTTCACAATAAAATATTAAATCAAAAAAGAAAAAAAAGACAGTTCAAATGCTGGTTTTCCAAAAAATGTTGTATAATTGAAAAAAACCTCAGAATAAATTATTCAATTTTCTACTGTTTTCACAAAAGGAATCAAAATCTTAATTATATATTATTGGATACGTTAGAGAAATAAACATAAATAATTGACAGTAAGCATAGAAAATGACTGATTTTCAATTAAAAAAAAGTTATAGATAAAGGATTACAAGGTTCATTAGGTGGCACTTACAAGCGGTAGAAAATAGAATTACTTAGCGGGATTTTTAGTTTAAAACCCTATTGGTTTGAAATTTATCCCTGCTAAAGTAACACTTGATGAAGAACAACATATTGTTGAGTCTATTCATAGAACGCTGATAGCATGGCTTAAGTAGGCATGATCAATAAGCAGGTATACTTTAAATAAAATAATAATAGTTTTGTACATAACTTGAAGGAAAAATGGAAAGTTTTCCCATTTAATGCCATGGCATCAGGCTTACCAATGACTATTACCAGAAACTATAAGTTTTACCTGCTAAATATAATAAAAAATCAAGGTTTGAATAATAACATCAAAGTTTTACTTTTCCCTTAATTTTGCTAATACTTTAATGAAATACAGTTATTCACTTTGAAAATAAACTGTCTAGATTTTAACCAGAATTTGAAACCAGCATTAAAAGTAATTATTTTTGTCTACATTCTCCTTTTAAAAATTGTTAAGTAAGCCAAACTCATTCAATAAAAAAAATGAAAATAAAAAATAAAAGAACAAGAAAATATTAATTTTTAAACATATTAATTACTTTAATATTGAGGTTATATTTTTTATACAATAAAAAATTAAAATAACCAAAACCCTCACTATACAATAATTGTTAAGATTACAATAAATAATTATATAAAAATAATAAATTTTAATAAAGGAAAGTCAAGAGCTCCTAGATTGTCAATAGTTAAGTTTAAAATATTATAACAACAAATTCATGAACTTATAAAGAATAATTTAAATTCAATTTCTTCCTCTGGTATATAGCATCAAACACTTTTATGGTAATATAATAGAAACTTTCAGCAAATAAATAAAAGTTATTTCAAACCCTAAAAGACAAGAAATAAGAATAATTCTGAACGCAGGGCTTAATCTGAGACATATGTGTCCCTTTTAACAACACCTTTATTCTCCAACAATACCTCTCCTCCCAAAAGAGAAGTCTTTAAGCATAAAGGTAGCCTATTTTAATATAATAAATATTTATGTTTTTTTAAATTATATAATTATAATGGTTTACATGAGGAATACTAATCTAAAATTAAAACAAATTTAGCCATAAAAATAAAGGTTTAAAGGAAAAAGATTCAAAGGGATTTGATAAGGTAAATATTAGTGATTAATGTTTTATAATTACAACCATTTATTTTAAGAAAATATATATGGAAATATACTATTTTAATAGATTATTTTAATACATGGTTATTTTATGATGAAACATATGTAGCTGTTACCACAAATAATTGTTAGGGTAAACCTAGAAACATTTTTAAACTTAACTATAGGACAACAACATTAACAGATAAAAACATCTAAATCTTTATGAGTGAAGTTTAAAAAATATTAGTTTAAAAATACACTTTTTTCCTTTTCAAAAAAATTAAAATCGTATTAATTATCTTTACACCTATATATTAAAAGACATTACAATAAGTCACACTTTAAAGAACAAATCAAGGTGATTACCACAGGGAAGGAAAAATACACTATTATAAAAAATTACATTTTAAATACTCTTTTTAAACTGTGGATTAATTACACTAAAAAAGCACACTTTTAAATACCTTTACAATTATATTAACAAGAGGAAATTGTGTAATATAGAAAGCAATATTATATATTAATTTATATATTATATTACCCTACAATTATTAATAATTTTTATTATATTAATTAAAATGCAAAAAGCTAAACACATTTAAATTTTTATCTGTTTTGTTATATATTTTAACAGAAGAATGATTTCATTTTTGCTGGAGTATAATTATGACTGATCACAATAATTTAAATAACATTATCACGTTACCTTCACATATTTGTATGATTAGTATATTTTATAAAAACGTCAGAAGTATATTTCCCATAGTTCTAAACATTTACTTAAAAATTACTTTAATCATCATCATCAGAATTGAAATCAAACTTCAGTAAATAATTAGGAGCTACGAGACTTACCTAAATATGTTTTACACAATATGAAACCAAAATTAAGTGTAAAAATTAAAACAAAGTGTGTTATGTTTATTATTCAGAAAAAAATTGATATGTAAATAAGAATATCTATTGTGATTTAATTTGAATAAAATTGTGTTTCTTGAGATATTCAATTTAATTTAATACAAAGAAGACTATAATATATAGCCTAACAAACGTATAATGTTTTCAGTACATTTCTTACACTATATTGTTTTATTTTATAAATATTTACACCATTTTTATACTTTATTAAAACTTTAATTAGCTTACAAAAATTTGTTAATAATTATTTGAAAAAATTTCATCTAGAACACCAATTAAAATTATTTTTTACTATAATTTATGCTTTTTTTAATAGATTTTAATTTTATTTTTTTTAAAATGAAAAAATGTCTTAAATAAGCCCAAGTGACAACCAATTTGAGTTTTATTAATTTGTGTAAAAATGAAAGATAACAAAAAAGAGGAACATTTAGAAGATTACGACAAAAATAAGAACTGAAAGCTAAATCTCTAAAATTAAATTAATTAGAAATAAATTGATTGAAAGTTAACACACTTGCTAATTTATAAGGGTATTTGAAATTAAATAAATGCAAACATTACTTAGTTCAGGAGGTAGGACATTAATTTGTGTTGAAAATGTTAATTGATATCAGGTATCAATGGTACCAGTTATAACCAACATAGTATATGATTGGCACATAACACAGAAGGTTCATTGTAGTTAAATTTGAAGAAAAACATTTCTAAATCCTTAAAAAATATGGATATAAGAAGTATGTTTAAATACGTTCACAGTAATAAAGGGAACATGATTGCATTTGCTTAATATGCATATAGAAATCATCTCTACAACATCAGAAACCTAATTCTTTGACTAAATAAAAGACCAAAACTAAACCCAGAGCCATTTAATTTCCATGATGATTAAAAATAAATCTTCTTTAAAAAAGAGGAATAACCAGGAAAAAGGAATAACCAAAGAACTATGAGGGTTTCGAATGGTAACTGAATGTCAGAATAACAGGCTAACAGTATTAAAACTTAATTTAAGTTTTAATTTAGTTTAAACTATTTAAAAAACTAGGCAATGAATATAATCAAATACACCAAATTTTTATTTATTTAAAAATAAAAATTGATACACCAAATAAGCAAAACTAAGTAATGTTTACATGTAAAGACGGCCTAAATAAAACACAAAAATAACACCATTAAACAAAATTAAAGAAAACACTAGAAAGACCGTATTATGTCAGCACTTAAAAAAAATTATAAAATGAATACATGATTAATATTACACATAGTAGCTTAGCAAAATTAGCAAACAATTCACATTTAAAAATACTTATTTAATTATTGATTAAAAATATCTAATTAATAGACTAAAGTGTATTATAATTATTACTATAACACTTTGGTACACATAATTAGCTTGTGAAGCAAATATTCAGGCTTGGCACACTTTTTAAGCATAATAAGTGATTTCTGTAGGTCTATCTAGTGTCATAAAAGACAGAGTTATTCTAATTTAAATTAAGTGTGTATTGATTACTAAAAATAGGATGGTTTGACAAGTGCCTGTTACAAATAAAAAAATGTTATTAAACAATGAGGTAGAGGTAGAACATAATTCCTAAAATACCAGTGCCAAATAGTAAGAATAGTAGTACTTATATTGTACATAATATATTAGGTAACACAAATAGTGTTGAATAATCGTAGAACATATAGTGTCATTTTCTGATGAAATTTCAATATTTTTTTTCAAAATCACAAGTTTAAATATTCAAAGAACCTGTTGACAGTTAATAAACTATTCTTCTAATTGATGATGGCCACTAGTTTATAAGTAGTGTTTAAAATGTTAATAAAATAAATGTCATTAACTAATAACATAGGTAATTCATTCATAAAACTTATTAAGTATAATATAATAATAATAAAAAAATTTGAAAAGTACATTAAGGTAGTGAACTATAAGTTTGGCTGAAAGAATCTAACTTGGTGACAATGTTGGTAAAATATTAGTTTTGGAATTACATAAAGCAAACTGTTCTACCTCAGTAAAAACTCAAGGATAATGACCTGGCTACAAATTTACAACAGATCAAAAATTTTAGAAAGAAGAAAACCTAACTTTATACAATATTTAAAAATAATACAGAGTTATATCATCAAATTAATAAAAATGGAATACACCAAATAACCAAATTCCTAAAAAATAATAAAATTGTAAAAACCTAAAAAAGAAACAAAGGAAGATTAAAATTATTTTATAAAGTTAATGAGTCACTAAACATTATATAGTAAACAATAACACTTTATTCCCAAAACAAACTACATTCCTAAAATAAAGATGATAAAAGAATAAAAATAAAGAGGGGATAAAGTCCAGTCTCTAATATATGATTAAATTTTAGCATAATAAAGTGAATAATAAAAATGTTTGCCAGTAAAAGATTAATAATAGCCAATAAAATAAAATATCCTAAAAATGTGAATAAAAAACACAGTTTTAAAAAACAAACACAGTTTAAAAAAACAAATCAATTGAAAAAAGAAATATGATTCCTTTTCAAAAAATTAAGATGATGAATAGAGAATTGTTGGGTTATAATTTATACTAGTAAAAGACTAATATTTAATGAGGCTAGTCAGTGTTGAATATCACTTTAGGAGGGTTTCCAGCTGCATCACGCCTACATATAGGACACGTACGATTAGCCTACAAACAAACCAATCAAATTTTTAATCAGCAAACTTCAAAATATAAGATAAATCAATTTCAAATTTAATTAGACCTTGATCTTAAAAACTGGTGTATATCCCTAGAAATAAATGGGATATTCTCTTAAAAACTGCAACAATCTGATAACTGTTAAGAACTGGTTTAGAATGGTATTTTGGGATATAAATTAAAACATGGTTTCCATCGTGTCTATAAGTTATGAGAATCCAAAAAATGTTACAGTAACAGCTCTACTGTTAAACTACTGAAGCCATTTTTGTGCAAATAAGACCACCAATGTAAATTACCATGCTCTATGGCAGCGTTTCCCAACCTTTTCAGTACCGCGATCCTTTTGCTTTTCTAAAGTTTGGCGACCCAAATGTATTTATTTTGCATAACCTGAAAATTGCAGGCGTTTTTATTTATTGCCGAACTAGTTATGACCCTACAGACATCATCATTATGTTCTTTTGGTTCTTTAGGATATATAGCCTGAAAATCACCATTTAAACCAAAATAAATAAACTGGTGAAACAATTATAATTATAAAACTTGTAGGCGATATTAAACTACGTTGATGTTTGTTAGAACAAAATTCACATATAATTGAACATAATAATTTTAATAACCCGAACCTTTAAAAGAAGTAATAAGAAACTTTTAAACACAGTATTATCATAGGTATAGCAATTCATCAAAGTTAGCAAGAATTAGATAAAGGAGGGTGCCTCTCCCGGTAAAGGACTTCTAAGACATGGTTTGGCCGCAGCTTTTTCTGTTATCACATGTTTAAAGTATTATCAATTTCTAAAAATAATATCTGTTCAAGCAAATCTGTTATTTGACTATAATAATCTTTTTTCATAAATCTTGTTATTTTTTTGGATTCTTAATAATAGAAAAATTTGGCGACCCAAAAAATTTTGTTCGCGACCCAAGAGTTGGGAAAGGCTGCTCTATGGTAAGGCTAATAGTCTAATACTGTAAGACCGTATCTCGTAATACTGTTCCCAGTGGATACAATAGGTAAATAAAAATAATTAAATTATATTTTTATATATCGTTTGATACTACTGAGTTTTGCAAAACATGAATACTTGACATAATATAATTGTGCGAAAGACACCTAGGAAATGTAACAAGCAAAATGCAATTCTACATCTGGGAACTGTTCAGGCTCTGTCCTTGCCCAGAAGAGTTAGACTTAACGAAACAGAGAGGAATATGACATTATGTTGAGCCATCAATGATGACAAATGTCAAATGATTGAACAGTTCCCAGATGAAGTATTGTGTTTTACTTGTTACACTTCATTGGCGTGTTTAGCAAAATTTTTGTGTACTTTTATTAATTTTGTTTCATACCTATAATAAGTTAAGTAAATTATATTCACTGGGCCCATAACCTTTGCTCTTCCCAGTAGACATAATTTACTTAACTTAAAAGATAATTAACAATAAATACTTTGGTTGCTAAAACATGACTGAATATATATTTTTATTACACGACAAATTATGTCTATTAATGTCAAACTTATGTTTAAATTTATTCCAATACATAAAAGTTAAGCAAAATTATTAACCAAGTATATGCCCAAATACACTATCTATTTAAATAATATTCACCTTAAGCCATTTATCGACACATTTAGAATGAAACATATGACAGCAGTGAAGTTTTCTCAAAGTATGTCCAACATCGAAGTCACACATACAAACTACGCACGATGTCTGCTCACCACAAGGTGAACTAGGTCATATCTGAAACCAATAAAAAAATATATGATTAGAAAAACTTATTAAAATAAGGGGAAGATTGCAAGGGATCTCAAGGGTCAAGCTGGTCAATAATGCATGGTGGGAACACACTGGTAAAATTAATTGCCCAAATGGAGATGACAACATAGAGGTATAAACATTATGAGTTGTAATCTTTAACTGGTGAAGATAAGCAATACTAATGATTTAACAACTTTTAGAATATTAAAGTTACTATTTTAAAAGAAATATTAGTTTTAAATTCATTTATATTTATTTTACACAAAAGAATGGCCATTCAGTGTTGCTGAGGCAGGAAATAAAGAACTTTTTGTCTGCCAACAGGAATTGGCAATCCTACCATTTTTTGGCATAAATATGATGTCGGGGCCAAAAAATACTATATCTTTAATTGTCAGCAATACAAAAACCAAATGTTTTCACTCTTTTCAAATCTGTAGGTATTAAAATATTCACTTATGAGGCTAAAATAGGGTTTCATTTTAAAAAATTAAAAAATACAAGCCAAATTAATTTTCTAAAACAATTTTATTTTAATTCTTTATTTTATTTTTTTGCTCTTCCTTAAATTTTTTACCACATTCAATTCCTTTTTAAGATAAAATGTAGATAAAAAGTTACTTTAAAGCAAAATAAATGCCTGTGCTGAAGGGACATAGCATTGCTTAAAAAAATAATTTGTTTATTTTTTATTGGTCTGAATAGTAGAACTGTGGAACTATTTGTATGAAGAAATGAGTTTTTCGCATACTCATTGGCATAAAAACAGTTATTTTTAAAACGGGGTGTAACTGGAACCTGTAAAAAATATTAAATAAAACTTGACAACAGACTACAATAACTTTAGCAATACTTAAAATCACAATTATACACATTTATTAAATAAAAAATAAATACATAACACAATATTAAAAGGAAGTATTAAAATAAGGCTACCTCTCTGCTATAAACTTAATGCTTTGCAGTACAGAGAAGGAGTTTCTTAACTGTATAAACAATACCTATAAAGTAATAAAAATATAAAACTAATAGTTTTATTTTTAGTAGCACTTGAAACAACATCTTAACCTATCACCAATAGGTAAGATTGGGGTAATTTGCTAGTACTTAACCAATATTAGTATGGAATTAATATAATTTAATGGACTAAACATTAAATTGATTTATTTAAATTAAGTGCTCATTAGAATTTCTTTACATTTTTAACTTCTAAGTAAAACTCTAACAAGCTATAACGTACATCATAGAATTAATTTGGATTAACAAGAGTTTAGTCTAGAGACAAAATATAGCTTACATGTAGGAGGGAAGCTTGTCAAGTTCAGATCTAGTGAGTCCCCTAGGTTTAGCATCACCCAGTCTCTCAGCCAGTGAGAGTAACTCTTCATAGTTATCTGGGAAAGGTTCATGACTTAGATCCCTCTGAGGATAAATTGGTGACAATGCATCGTTCATCGATGTTATCATTGTTCTGTAAACACAAAACAAACTTTTAATAGTCATAAAAAAATATTAATATAAAAAAATACATAATAATAAACATTTGTAAACTACTACGACTAATAATAATAAATAACAACAACTTTATAATTAACATCAGCAAAATAGACAAACAGCCATAAGTAAATTACAGTTAGAAACATATTAAAAAAATACAAGAAGGAAGAGCTATTTGAAGTCATCACAAACAACATTTATCCTACTGAAATTTAAATAAAGGAAGGAGTGTCCTCCATATTAATTACAGAACATAAATAAATTTGATGGTAATTTAGAGGTCTTATCAGTGATAAAAATTTACAAGTTTATACTTGTTTTATGTTAACAATTTTGCTGTACATGTATAACATACTAAAAAAATAGTTAGTTTCTTAAAAAATAAAGAGAATCAAACATGTATAATGGGAATTTCCTGGTTATACTTGCAGCATAGAATCTGAATTTGCTTATGGCTATAATTAGAGTTTTTTTTAAATACTAAGGATAATCAGACATGTATACTGGGGGTTATACTTGCAACATAGAATTTGAATTCTATTTTAGGGCAATAAACTTGTCACATACATCACAAAAGAATATCAACCCAAAAAGAAGATTACTTACAGAAAATGGAAAAGTCCAGGTACTGGTGGTGGTGGAGGGGGTAAGGTTCGCGGCCAGCGTGACCTAGGAGGGGGAGGTCTTCTAGGAACATCACCAGATAATAATATTCCCGAAGCAGCAGCAAGTGAACCAGGAGTAGAAACCTGTAGCACAGGAGCTCTTCTATGATAACTCTGATCTACAATGATTTCAAGCTCAAATGAGTCTGCTGGTGGAGGAGGGAAGTGAGTGGGAGGTGTGGCACGTAGAGCTGCTGCAACTGCTGCAGCCGCAACTGCAGCTTCACTGGGTGGTCCATGTCCATTAGGTGCACCCCAGGGTTGAGATGTTCCACCAGTTTGATTTTGACCTCCATTACCTCCACCATGGTGATGATGATGGTGGTGATGGTGAGGACATTCACCAAACGTACGCCTGCCACCTCTCAACATATCCAGCTAAAAATTAAACAAAAGATACCACAAAATAAATATTTAATAGCAAAGTGAACTAAACATTCTGATGTTAGAGAAAGGACTAGTCAGTATGTTTCCCTTAAAAACAAGGGGCTTTCAGCCTTTTGGCACCTCAAAGGTCTTGGAGTTGTGCGCCTCAGCTGTTGTGTTGTCCAATACCGCGCCTCCTTGTTGTTGCCCTATATCAGTTTGTTATATTATTAGTTTACATAAGTGGCATAATGTCACAATATAAGTGAATTTTCATATGCATTAGTTAAAAACATGATTTGTTTAAAATATGTTATATATGTCAATTGATAAATCGGAACTAATGCAGATAATAACATTTACCAGAGTATACTTGTTAACCATACATAGTAGTATAAGTGTATAACATTACAGCCTGATCTAAACATTTTTTTAAGTTTCGTGAATTTTTGCCGAGTCATTATTGTGGGTGACACATAATCTGATTTCAGCATGCCATGACATCAAATTAAGAGTAATTAACATAACTCGAAATTTGGAAGTGCTGTGAGAAAAGACATTGATTGTTAACCACAAAATAAAATATAGATATATGAGCCCAATTTGTGACCCCAACATCATTAGCTCATTTTTTCTTTGCAAATTCATTAAACAACTGTTAAAAGGGAATACATATGGAAAACTAAACAACAAATAAAATAATATTTCAACAAAAAAATAATAAAATAGTTGTTGTTCGGTATGTGTCTTTTTCAGCAGCTAGTTTTAATGGCTTGCTTAACTATTAACTATAAGCATTTGAAAATGTTGGCAAAACATATTTTGATTGAATATAAAAACATGTGATACATACAGGAGGGTGATGAGGAGGCAAGTGATGAGAAGGAGGAGTGCTAGCTGAAGCAGCCGCCCATATTATACTGGGCATCTGACATGGAGGTAGAGTAGGTGGTGGGGCAGGCGGAGCTACGTTTGTATACAGGGGTAAAGAAAGAGTAACTGGAACCTGAAAATATCATGGTTTGTATCATATATTGAAAGCTTTTCTAATAAGGTTATAAACTTCCTCCAGAATGTGATATTACTGTGTGGAAACTGATATTAAATGTGTGGAAAACTATCTTGAATGCATCAAATCCTGTTGAAGCCATACTTATTTTATCTTTCATAATACCATTTACAAACAAATTGATGGTAACCTGTGGGGGAGGGGGCAATATGTTAGTGAATCTGAGGGGAATATTTGTAAACCATGTACTCAACATCATTCTCACTAAGACGAGGTACAAACCAATTATAGTTTGTAAATATATTGATGATTTATTTTTGGTTATGAGAGCTAGACAGGTAAATTTTTTATGAATGAATAAAATAACTTAATTAAATTAAGGGTTGAGAGAAGAAAACAAGGGAATGGATTTTTTTTGGATTTTACTGTCATTAAAACAAATGAATGCCACTTAAAGACCAAGCGGACCAATAAAGTTGTTAAAGGTAATAGGTTTTTGAATTAAAAGTCAAACCATCCTCTAAGCCAAATTAACAACACTGCGTACAACTTTATGTGACGAGCTATAAAGCTGACAAGTTTATGGTGGACGTCAAAACGATGGTTTTCAAAAAATTGCTGGCCAATTTTTTCCCAGTAAAGCATATAAGATCGCTCTGGTACAAAGCTCTAGCTCATATTAACAACCCACCTAATAGAACATTCTATGTTCCAATCTATTAGTAGAACATCCAAGAAGTATGACTGCCCTGAAGTCAAATTTGATCTTAAGCCAGTGAATAAAATATAGGTAAATATTTTTTCACTCCATTAAAAGATAAATTAAATATAAATGACACTATGGGCTTTGTATATAAAGTTCCTTGCTATGAGTGCCCTGGTCAATACATAGGTGAGTCAAAACAAACATGGCTTAACAGAAAAACTCAACATGAGGCTAATGTTTGAAGTACTAAAAATCATACAGCTTTAGCTAAACATGCCCATGAACTACACCATAACTTTAATTTTGAGGAAACTTAAATTGTAGATGGGGGAAATAACTATTTTAAGAGACGTTTTCTAGAAGCCTTACATATAAAAATTAATAATATCAATTTTAAGAAAGACTCTAAGGATATGAACAAGTATTATGCAGGTATTTTAAATAACCTGAATTAAATTAGCCACTTGTTTGTTTTTATTTTATCATTACTTTTCTATGTACAAAGACTGCGTTCAGGTTAAATCAAGTGTCCAAAAAAATTAATTTTAAACCTTAGTTGAGAAACGGCGTTTTTCAATAAATTATTTAGTTATTAATTTATTTTATCTTAAAATCTTTTAATTATTTTTTTGGATGCTCATTTGTCTTTTTTTGGCCTTTTACAAAATATGTATAAATATTATTGATATGCATTTTGATTTCATTTACCTCAGTAAGTTTTCTTTCATTATTTGTTCAATGACTTTAATAGTTTAGGACTGTTATCATTATTTTTAATTTATTTTCAGATAGCTCTGCATGGCCTAAACAATGTTTATTTTGTAATCTTTATTTGTAAAATAACTTTATTGAGTATGATTATGGTTTTTTGGTTTTACTTTTGTAGATTTTAATAACTTCAAAATGTTCTGTGTGATAAAGAGCGAAATATTGTTTAAATATAACATCTAACTTTTTATTTTGTCTCTTAAGCGCCCCAACACATATCTTAAAATTTGTTTATGGACAATTTTATGATGAATTTTAGGATTGAGTAATTTTAAACCAGAGGTCAAACTTTTAGATACTTTTTTGTCACACACATACATACAAACCTTTTGGATGTCATCTAAGAAGAATAACAATGTCCTGCATCTTCTTCAGAAATTGTTCCTTAAATTGTACTAATTACTTTTGGTATCTAGATAGATGTCTAGCTCTAGTTATATATGTATATATGTAGTGTAGTTAAAGAGTTATAAAGGATACAATTCAGTGATTAAACTCATAAACACATTTTGTTTGACAATTAAACAAATTAGTAAGTATACTCACTAAATTAGAAGAAGTGACATCCAGAGCAAGGGCAACAGTTGGAGGTTGATGGTGGTTAGATGTCGAGGGATAGTGAGGTGGTAGCGGTGGCATAGCTGATGGTCTACCAGGTTGGTGAGGCTGATGATGATGGTGGTGTCTCTGACTTGCCAAGCCAACAGTTGACAGTCTAGAGGAGTTGTTACCATAGTATTGTCTACCTCTTGTCGGGCTAGAACCCATACCAGCAACACCACTCAATCTGTAAAAAAGATGTATTTTTAAACTATATGATGGACTCAAAACATCACTGTCGCGTTTTAAACTTAATCATAGTTTAAAACGCAATAATTAATTATAGTATAATCTTTTACAAAAAAGAGTGTAAAATTCTTAATTATCTCAAATTTCTTTTTTTGTTAATAAAGAAAATAAAGTTTTATAAAATTAATGTCAAAAAAATTTAAATCTTATTCCGAGGAGTAGTTTTGATGCAATTTGGAGTTTTAAGGTAAATAATACTGGTTCTAGGACAACACAACCATTTTATATAATCTAAAATCCAAAATAACTGTAGATAAATTACTTTTTTAAACTTAAGTAAAAGAATTAAAAAAATAAGTAAGGTTATTTTTTCTGTTTTTAAAACTTATCCAGGGCCTATAAGCACAAGTCTGATACCCTGGGTTCTTCCTTAAATCTTTAATAATTCATTTACATAATTTAAGAAACAAACTATAACATAATCTAGGTAAAGGGGGAAGGGGAGTCCCCGCAATTCTGCCTTGCTTGATTATTTTCACATGAATCAATTGCTTGATTTTTTATAGGGGATCAGTAACATCTTGACTTGTAAGATCACTTTTCCAAATATTTTATTCACAAAGGTAATAAAAATTTAAAATTTCAATAAAAATAATAAACCGAGTTCTTAATGATAGCAAAAAAGACCTTATTTTCGTAGGATACAGCTAATACAAGAATATAATCATTTCCTAGACAAATTCAAGAAAACACATAATCCAAAAAATCTAGTAAGCAATAGATTTTTGAGCAAGAAATTAAGAATTTTAAAGGAAACCTCCATGCCAAAATTTTTAGCTTCCATTGAAAAAGAAGCAAGAAGTAAATATAGAATTCAGAACACAATACTTAAAAAAAGGCTTACAGAGTGTGAGGAGGTAGCCTAGACTGGGACGGAGGTTGAGGGTAGGAGTGAGGAGGCGGTGGAGCCACGTGTCTTGCTTGAGGTACACGTGTCCTCTGATCAACTGGTGCCCTGTTGACCATTATTGACTGGGCAGAACCAGCTTGGTGATGGTGGTGGTGGTGACTACCAACCCCGCTTCCTGGACTGCACACCAGTCTTTGCCTCTTCCTACTAGGGCTTTCACTCTGAAAATAAAGTTTAATTATAAATAAAAGCTATGTTTTATTTCCAAAGATGTTAAATTACCCAATTTTAGCTTTCTTTAGTACCTTGGGTTGGATCTAAATCATCTGATTGCACATACTAAGCCTAAGTAACTAAAAGACTAAAAAGGAGCTGACTCCATGTAATTCACTGATTACAGATGTTGGACAGAAAACCAGTGGGTGCCAGCCTAACAAATCTAAAGTATATATTTTTATTAATATATACCCTTAAAACTTAAATAGTCTATAATAAAGCAAAAATCAAGGAAATGATTACTTATACATTATGACATTTCAGTTTATTAAAATTAATTAGAATAATAAAATCATAGTTTAGATTTTATTCTGGTAAATCTAAAAAAACATAATAAAACAAAATTATATAAATAATAAAAAAATATAATAAATTTAAATATAATAATAAATATAAATAATAATAATAATAAAATCATAAAAACACTCAAACATATGAATTTAATAAAAATATAGTTTTAAAAAATAATTTCAAGATAAATTTGTAAAATGATATTTATGACAGAGCTATTTTAAAATGGCTTTTAGTTTGTTAGGTAGTTAGTAGGTGGGTCAAACAGTATTGCTGTATTAGTAATGCTCAGTAATTGCAGTGTAAGACTGCCTACAAGTCTTAAAGAATAAGAGCATGTAATAAGAAGATGGAAAATAAGACTTAAATCAAAATAGTGCTTTAGGATTTCTATATGATAACCAAAAGTAAAGGCAGGAATAAATAACCAGTTAGTGAAACAATTCTTTAAGACCATAATACAACACTTCAACTTTTGCCATTTTTAAATTGAAAGTAACAAGTAATTATAACCACTATTTACCTCATTTTAATGCAAGCAATATGAGAGGTTTAATAAAATCAAATAATTAAAATTTTAAGTTTACCACATTAGAAGGCCGCGAGGGACTATTGGTCCTCATCTTGCGTTGCTATAGAAATCAAATTACATATTTTTTAGTCTCGCAGCAGAACATTGACAAACTAGAAGCGAGTTTTTAAACAATGACTGCATTACAACAATTGAAAGTTAGTCTTATCTACCAAATGTTGATTCAAGCAGGGTTTATTAACTCAACCAATAGTGATTTAATACATACAATGATTAAAATTATGATAAAATATTTATAAATATAATAAATCATTTTTATTTCATTATACTTACCTTGTGATCTTCTTCGGGACCGTTTCTATAAAATGAAGAAGTATGTTGTGATGGTCCAAGACGCAAGTCTGAAAATCAAGAGGAAAATAAAAAATACCAGTTTCAATTACTTTATATTTAAATAATAATCCAAAAATATAATAAAATAAGTCTAAAAATTTTAATCATTGTTAAACTCAGGTAAAGATAATAGGAAATTACAATACTCAAAATTAAAATTAATAGAATAGCACAAAGCATAAGTATACTTACTTAGTAATACTAAGTATACTAAGTATACTTATCAATACGTCTCATAATATCAGGAAAGTAATGATAAATTATAACATAGCAATACATTTTATTTGACATGATTTTAGGCTTTAACATAAAAGTTTAAACATTCACTACTAACTGAAATAAAGTCTAATTAAATTGAAAGTCTTAATAAAGAGACCTGAAGATGAGAAGTTTAATCAGTAGTACTTAATTACTATAATAATTAAATTTTTCCTTTTACAATTCTTTAACAGTGAACTTTTTTAAAGAAAATGTTTGAGATTGCTTTATGGAAACATGGTTTAAGAGGCCCTGTGCTGGTAACAACAGTTTCACAGTTTTGTAACTGGCATACTGCCACAATGTTAACAAAATCCCAAATCCTGATTTGATTAAATAAATTTATTCATGCCTATCTATAAAATTAAAAATAATACTGATAATAAAACTTAAGTTCCTCTTTGAGTTAACTTAACATAGTAGTATATGCATATTAAATTTTGACCTGATCACAACTTTTAAAGGATTAAGTTAATTACTCTAATTAACTTTTAATTCTAGTTAATTATTCTAATTATTAGAATTTTTATTGGGTCTTTATTTTAGATTAATGATGTCACACTCATTTCATAAACAATAAGGTTCAGAATTTTATAAGGTTGATTTTTTACATTACAACTCGACTCAACAAAGCATTTAAATTGTGTTTCATAAAAATGTCTACAAACAAAACTTACACACACTACAATCTTTATACATTCATGCACACACATATTACATATATATATATATAATATATATTATATATATATATATATATATATATATATATATATATATATGTGTGTGTGTGTGTGTGTGTGTGTGTGTGTGTGTATATATACATATTTCTTTGTCAAGCCAAATTTATATATCATACTCTTTGTTAAGCCAAGAAGGAAATATGAACTGCAGAATTGATAAAAATTAAAAACAATAAAAGGTTATGTTTGAGAGGATTGTAAGTTATTTATCTACCAGGATTAAGATCATAAAAGTCAAATTTCCTTATGATGAGAGGAACCGCTTAGGAAATTTTCTATAATGGCCACAGAAATAGTTTTTAGTTGGTATACAGGAATATGCCTAATAGAGTAGCCATACAAACAAAAATTAAAAAACGGGTCTTAGCCAATACATGGTCACATTTTTGTTCTTTTGTTATTTCTTGTTACATGTGATTTTGCCATGTATTTAGTGAGTTTTCATTGCCTTGCTATTTTTGTTTAAGTATCAATTGTTACATCTGAACAACCTCATAAGTGTCTTTTTCATGATAAAATTTGCTAAAACTGCCAATTGCATCATAACAAATTGAATAATAAGTACCTTGTTGTCGATGAGGTGGAGAAGGTGGTGGTGGGGGTGCTAATAAAAACTCTTGACTTGTCCTAGGGTAAGAATCAGGTACCTGAGGAGTCCTATATGGGTCAGCTGGTCCAGGCCCTCGTACATAGTTTTCTCCACCATTAACTACACATTCACCCATCTTTGGATATACTCCTCGTACCATGTCATTTCCCCTGTTGACAGTTTATTATTTCCATAAAAATACAAATATAGATTTTATATTGAGAAGTAGTAAAAGCAAGTAGTTCTAAAACTCAACAATGTAGGACTTTTGTTCTAAAAAGCAGGATTTTTTGTAATAAATAGTAACACATATTTTATTTATGCTTATAGCATTAGTGATGCTCATAAAAATGTTTCTTGATAATTTTAGATTTGTGTACAGGCTCAGTAAGACAGCATTTGTATTTTTACAACAAATACAAGAATTTACGGAAAAATACTAAAGAGCCCTGCACGTTCAGTTTAAATTAAGAATAAAGCAAAATCACTACACTAAAATCCCCTACCCAAGTGGCTGGTTAAGACTTAAATATTTAGGACTTTAACCTCTATTATTTAGGATACATTTATTACAGTTTTGAATGTTTCAGTGAAGGTAATTAGACTATTTTTTTTTAACAAATAATAAATTGTAAGAGATCATTTTACAAATAGCCTTGCAGGAAGCATTCATAGGGTATGGCTGTAGTAAAATATAATAAAAATATCTGTAAGGTGTTTATTTAAAAAAGTAACTATAATAAAATCCCCACATTAAGCTTTGCCCATAACTTATGGTAGAATCACTTCAGTCTCGCTCAAGATTATTAGCTAACCTACTGTCTAGGGTGCTATAACTTATGATTACTTGATGATAAGGTAATTAATATTGCAGATGGCCATAATATAACAGAAAATAATTTATTATGTTCACAAATGCATTAACCTAATAGAGAATATAAGAGTTTTATAAGAGAATAAGAATTTTAGTTTAGTTCAGACCTCTGAACAATAAATATTGATAGTTTAGTTTTATTGTGCGTCTTACTCACAGCTCTCTAGCATGATCACAGGGCCAGTTAGTGCTAACTAACTATCACAAAATCCCCAGTCACTCTAGCCATGCAGACACTATGATGAAACCCACTCAAAAAGTAATAACATAAAAGGAATTATTAAAATGACATCACAGCTTTTAAAACTATTTGGTAGCTTGAAAATATTTTTTGGAATAACACAAAAAACCATACAGTGTTGCACATTGTTAAACTCATTTATACTGTAAATATGTAGGAAAAGTATTGTGATTTCTTTTCAGATACAAGTAAAAAAGTAGGACCTTCCCCACTAAAAAGTAGGACAACTTGCATCCCTGTTGAAGGAAAACTTGCTCAAATCCAATTAAGCAAGAGAAATAGATAATGACCAGACCAGAATTTAACATCTAAACCAGAACAAGAGTTGCTGTTAAGCAGAGAACTCCTTTTTAATTTTAATCTTTATAGAAATTAATCATAAACATTGTACTGTCAAAAATATCTTTAAATGTAAATTCTGTAAGTCTAATAGACCAAGAACCAGCCCCTAAAAATTTAATATTAATACTACTTCAAACAGACTTCTCTTTTAAAAAAGAAACAAAAAAAACTTATTATTAGAGACAATTTTCAATAAAATGCAACATTAATATTTTAGAATCCATTTTCTGTAAATAAGAATTAGGTGTAATAGGATTAAGTGTACATAAGACTAAGATTAATAGGACTTAAGTGTAAATAAGAATAAGATCTTTAATAAGACTTTAGTTTTAACAGGACTTTAGTCAAATAGTTATATTCTTTAAAATGGGCATTTACTTTACCAATTACAATCACAGCGCCAAAGTCATATAATTAATCAGTGTAAGGTCAGCAGCTATATAAATAGCCGATATTACTCTGCCACTGTTGCCATCAGAGGGAAGGTCTAATAAATGGAAATTTAGGGTCGGGTTTAATAATGGCTTTGCAAGATTTTAAATAAAAACTTTTAAAAAAGATAATGACAACATAAGTGATTGAAATTTACCTAAAAACTAAATTATTATAATGATATCAATATATGAGTCATACCCATGGTGAATGTGCCTTGGTGGCTGTCTGTTGAGTACAGATCTACTGGAAGCTGGTAAGGACCCAGGGGGAGGTATACCTCTATGTGATCCTCCACTGCTACTGCCAACTCCATTCCAACCTCCACTCCCACAACTCATAGCCTTTCTGTTAATAATATACAAACACAAGTCAGTAGAGTTGAGTAGCATAGTTGTTTTTACAGATATAAATACTCAACACCAGTAATGCGTTGCATCAAGAACGCACAATAGAAGAATACATCAAATAAAAGTATTTATTAATAGATTCACTTAGCTCGCTTGATAGAGTAAATAGGAAAACATTCGCACGCTACTATACTGAAGCATAAATTCAAAAAAAGGGCTCGCTTTGCTTCGTAGTTTAAATATGTTAAGAATTTTACTTTGTATAGAAGGGCAGCTTCGCCTGCTATATTACTTATCATTAAAATTTTAGATAATATAAAAGGCTCGCTTTGCTCGCTAGTAAGCATATAGTTACAATAATACATAGTTAAAAAAGGCTCGCTAGTGAGTGCATTTTTATAATTGTAGACATTAAGTTAAGTGTCGCTTCGCTCGCTGCATTGTGTATGTTTGAAATTTTACATATTAAAAAAGACTCGTTTCGCTCGCTAGTTAATGTATATTTATAATAATACAAAGTAAAAAAGGCTCGCTTCGCTCACTAGAGTGTTCTTGTTTATAATAATGGACATTAAATAGGGACTCGCTACTCGCTTTGCTCTCTATAGTGTGCATGTTTCAATAATAGACATAAAAAAGGCTCGCTTTGCTCGCTAGATTGCGTAAGTTTGAAATTATACATAGTAAAAAAGGATACCTTCGCTCGCTAGTTAGCATATAAATACATGGAAAAAAGCTCGCTTCGCTCGCAAATTAGCATAGAAATACATGAAAAAAGGCTCACTACCCTCGCTAGAGTGTGCATGTTTATGATAATAGAAATAATAGAGGACTTGCTTTGCTCACTAGAGTGAGCATATTTATAATAATAGACATTAAATAAGGGCTTGCTTCCCTCGCTAGAGTGTGCATGTTTATAAAAATAGGCATTAAAAAAAGGCTCGCTTCGCTTGCTAGATTGCGTAAGTTCAGAATTTTACAATGTAAAAAGGCTTGCTTCTTAGCGTAATAATACATTCACTCGCTAGATTGCATATGTTTAGAATTATACAAAGTAAAAAAGGCTTGTTTCGCTTGCAAGCATGTATATACACCAAACTTTACAGTTCTAACACATAGTTAATTTTACTAGTATAAAAGTATCTAAAGTATATTACAATAGATCCTTATCTTGTAAATTCTTATAAAAATTAGTAAAATCTAATTATTATTTAAAATTATGGCCGCAATGTTGAATTTTTTGGAATTTAATATATAGCATTTAATGTTTTACTAATCAAGAGCTTTACTATGATAAATTACTCGAGTTATTTCTTTAAATTTAATTTTTTGAGTTCATTATTTATGCCACCATTTTATTTATTTTTTTTTTAAATTTTGACCATGAAACATATGTTTTTTTAAGAGCTTTAAAACAATATACAACACGATTCTTTCACTCAAATTTTTTTTATCCGGTCCGTCATATTGAAAATATTTTTTGGAATACTACTAAAAACTATACAGCTCTGACACATAGTTAATTTTACATGTATACAAGATTTCATCAAAATAGGTCAACTTTTACAGCTGTTATCGCGACACGTAAAAACAGACACACAAACAAACACATGCTGTCCCAATTTCTAATTTTTTGCACAGGCATTGATGTTGACCTCATGCTAGGTTTAAAGAGCTTTGAAGAAATTGGTGTTGTGAGGAGAGACTCTTTTTTCCTTTAATACATCAGTATAAAGAATAAATAATACAAATTATATTTATTGGGTGTATAAAACTGGAAGGTGGAGCTAGATTTATTTTATGATAAAAGGCAGGGAATCAAATTGTGGCACAAGTAATAAAGCCAACATGGTCTATCAGCTAATTTAAAATCACATCCCTCCAAAAAGGACAAAATACAATAAAAGTGCACATTACCCCAAATGTAACAACAAGAATTTCACATATGATACCAAAGAAATCTACACCTGAAGTTAAGAAGACAACAAGAAAACAAAAAAACCTAAAAGCAATAAACATCCTTGTATGAAGTAATGGACATTCAAAGTAAAATACACTACGATGGCCCTATGGTAACTTTTCAACCCAAAATATTGTAACCTTTAGTATTTAAAATTTTTCTTTTACTCACAGTCCAAGAGCTATGAGTAAGCTAAAAACTGAAAAATGTGACTCATTTAGTACTACTTCAAACCAATTTTTTTTTAAAAATATACCTAAAATTATGAAAAAGAAAAATAGTCTGCATATCAAGAGTGGAGCCCTTCTATATGATAGCGAATGCTTAAAATTTTATAATTTTGCACCAAGTTCAGTTTTTTTTAAATAAGTGGTTCCCTGTGACTTGAATGCAAAACACAAAGAGAACATTTTTAAAGGTGATACAATTTTCTGTAAAACGAGTGTTTAATCATCAAAAACGGATGACTACAACCAAAGTTATGGCTCTTTCAAAAACACTAAAAAATGGTTTATTTAAGAAAAGTCAGAGAATTTCTTTGAAAGAGTATTTACTTGGGTGCATTTTTTGACCATTTAACTTTAGTTGTAGTTATCTGATTTTGACAATAAACAAAAAATTTTTCTTAGTGATTTGCACACAACCTACAGGAAACCACTTGCCGCAAGGAAACTGGAAAATGTGCGATTTGCTAATATTTTGAGCGAGTGCATTCATATAAAGGGCTCCACTCTGGATAGGCAGATATGATTTTTCTTCATAATGTAAGGTACATTCTCAGAAAAATTTGGTAGAAAAAGAACAAAATTAGTCACATTTCCAGGCCTTGCTCCAGAACTACCACTATAACCTAACAAAGCATTAAGGAAACAAACAATATTCTGATCAAACACTCAGGTGGCAATAAAATTGCTTAATAGATCATCAATAATATACAAATACAAATTTGATATTATAACTGATTAGAACATAAAAGTAGGAAAACAAGGATAATTAGTACAAGCAGACAAGGGTAAAAAACTGAAATGACTAAGGTCAGGGTTTTATTGTTTGGCCTTGCAACAACTTAACCTGAAATATCTTGAAACTGAATAAAGAACTAAACAAGAAAGTAAATTCTAATAAGAAATAAATGCTAACAAAAATACCTAAAAACTTAAAAATTTGTGACTATAATAACTTATACAGGATATGAGACTTTTTAATTATGATTAAAAAATATTAAGTTGAACAAACAATAAATAACATACGGTGTTGAACTGATAAAATTTTACAACAAGTAAATAAATTTAAGTATCAGGAACAAAATGAAACATAAAAAACAAGCATGAAGCATTATCTCAAGTTCAATATGTACCAGAAGTTTTCACACTACCCCTTCACTATCAGTTAGGAAATCTGAAGAAGCAAGGTCACTAAACTGAATGAAAGGCCATGACCAATATTGTTAAGGACTAAAATCTTATCAGGAATAATGACTAATCACAATTTAGGGGAAATGATTGTGTTTAGTAAACAAAAGAATAATACCAACAAAATAAATAAAAAAAAAACAATTCGAAGAACACAAAATATAAAAGAAATGTAAAAAAATAATAATAGAAGATAATGTAAAACAATAAATGGCACGAATTTATTGTTGTTAACTACAGATATCGGAATAAAATATCCACTCAAAATTCCTGTCATAGGACTGGACAAGTTAACAATAACAAAAGAAATGATCATAATTGTTCATTTGTCAACAAACCAATAAATAAAAAGTCATTAAATTGTTGAAAATTGTAAATAAAGAGGGTGTAAAATACTATAAGAAAATAGGAAATGGTCAAAATGCAAATAAACGCAAGAACAATTAGACAAGGGCTGGGTGACAAACGTGTTTATAGAGTGAAAAATAACTAATTAACGATTATATCAAAGTAAATACGTGTCAAAAAGTTTAATTAAATACAAATAAAAATCTATGCAAAATAACTAACCAAGCGATTCACATAAAAAAGAAAAATAACACGATTATTGCCATTCAATCAATTATTAAATTAGTATTCTGAACAGGGCACCCCTATAATACAAACTTTTTTTCCTCTCAAAGATTCAGAAAATGCAGCATTATGCAAATAAATATTATATATAATTAAGAAAAATACAGATATAAGTAAACTTAATCGTCTAATATAATATAAAAGGAAGAAAATTACGAATATAAAGACAACAAACTCGATACATCACAAAGGAAATGCTAGGTTAGGGCTCAACTTAAAAACTTACTCTAAATCACAAAATAAAACTTTTTAACACTCTTACCTTTTGTAATAATGATGAATATAATATAATTAAACAATTTTAACTAACGGGGCACCAAAAAAACAAGCACATTCACTCATAAATACTTAAAAATCACAGAATAAAAGCTTGGATGGGCCCATGAATACCCAGCTGTGCGGGGTTGGGTATTGAGTAATAACAAATTTCCGATTACTTTACAGCCCTTCCACTTGCCTTGGCCCCGCCCTCCCCACCCTCGACCAATGAGATTACAGAAAACCAAACAAATACATTAAATTAGAAATTATTTTAAGTAAATCAAAGAAAACTTATGATAGAAAAATTTAATCTATTCTTCAATAATTTTTTATACTACTTTGATTTTTATTAAATACCAAATAATGGAGATGTGAGAACGTTTTACATAAATTTACGAGGTGGGGGGTCAACACCCAAGGCCACGTGATCAAATCCTGCCTTCTCATTGGTCAAAATTCCGGACATCTGTCCTTGTTTTTGTTTTGTGTTGTGACGTTTGTTTAGAAAGTTTTTATTTCGTAAAACGCAGTAGAGGATAGCCAGTTTTGAGCTAGATTTCATGAGTTAGAGAGGAGGCGTCTCCAGGATTTTTCCTGTTTCATTCCAGTCTACAGGCTGCCTAACAACATCTGGTTTGTTATTTTGTAAGTTTTCTGTATTTTCACTGAGTTTCTAATCTGCTGCTAACGAAATTTCGTCGAGTTTCGAGTGCGGAACCTCTGGAAACTGCAGATTTATTTACAACCAAGGACAAGCCCGTACGTGACCAGACCAGAGCAGCCATCTTGTTTGCTCCCAGGGACAGTCTTTTATTTTTCAATGCGACATATATCCTGTCGTAATTATGCAGGTGGTGAATTTGCTCGTAGGTATAACAGGAAAAACTATTTTCAGGATTTAGATTTCAGTTATTGTCGATCCAAAAGGGTCGCCCTGGATCCCACAGTCCGAGAAACTTTCTATAGTTAGCCCCGATGCTGTAGTAGTCAGTTCCTATTACTCTTACCATTATACTAATACGATATAAGGGTTTTTACTACTATTTTAATCGTGTGATACGAGCATTTTATTCATTTGACCTAAGTACTATAGGTAAATCGTTATTTTAGATATTCAGACATAATTACTCTGTCCTTGTCATATACATCATGGCCGTTGGTAACGAAAGTACTGTATTTTTCCCTAACAACAGAGCCCCAATTTCACCCACTCGCAACATCAAATCTAAACCTAAACCAATAAATTATCCTGCTCAAAATCCCAGGAATAAATTGCAGTTAGATTTGAATCAAGATCAGCAATATCAATGGGGAAAACAATCTCCAGTTCAAGCTGGTATGAGGGGCTGGAATAAGGGTCGACATTCTCCGTCCAAACAAATGTCTCCGTCTGGACCGAGGACTCCTCCATCATCTCCCATTGGAATCAAGTCGCCACAAGGGGGTAATGCCCCGTTCTACGCTGGGTTTACAGAGTCTCCTGCTCCAGGGTCTCTGCCTAAACCCCCTACTCACTGGGTTATTCCCCCAACCATGTCCACTGGTCTCAGGCCTTCAGAAATATCGTCTGGACAGCTCTCTTTTTCTGTCAAGACCTTCCTGGATGTCCACGCCTGATCACTTATTATATACTAACCCAATATTACTATTCTTATAAGCCATTGGTTATAGAGTTAAGTTTTTTCTTTTATTAGTATGTAAGATCTTGTAAAACGAGCAAAGCACTGTATAGATTTTATTATATGAATAACCAATGATATATTGTGTGTACTGAACAAATGTACTCATACTTATCTTAAAATTAGCTTGACATTTTTGTCTGAGACTTATTTATTCACATGATTGGCTAAATAATATCACATTAGTTTTTTTGTTATTACTTATCCTTGTATCTGTGAATTGCAAAGCTGTCTTTTTCATGTCAGTCTAATTTTGACTATTGGTATTTGTGGTAAGCAATCTCACTCAGACATTAATATTGTGTGATGTTGTATCCTGATGAAGTTCAAATTTCTCTTAAGTGTTAAATAAAAATAAATAATAAATTCATATAATAAGGCTATACATGGTTTTGCCCAACCAATTTTTTATATTTACTGAGTAAATATAAAAAAGATACAATTAATTATTGCAAGCCCAACTTTTTAATTTTAAATAAATCTGTGTGCTCTGTATAAGTTAGTAGTTTAATTTTCACATTTTCTGTGCCAGTAGTTCATTTTTAATCAATAATAAAATTAACAAAAAGTAGTATCTTCAATCGTTGTTGTCGTAATCCGTTTTTCATATTTGCAATATTTTTTTGGTCTTTTGATTTTTCTAAATTAATCAAAAAAATTTTAAACTCTAATCTTATATAGGAACTTGGTGTTATAATTGTAAAAAATCTTAATTAGGTTAGTGTGATGGATGAAAAATAAATTGTTCTGCTATTAAATTGCAATCTTGGGAGTATTTTATATCTTAGGGATGTAAAATAATGTATTTTAAACCCCTTGGCTAAACTAAATAAACATTATACCTAAACTTTTGTACTTAGCTTTATTTGCACGTACACATTTTTTACTATAATATAAATTTTTATCTTATAATATAGTTTTAGGATTTTCAACAAGGAATAAGCCAATATTTATAATATATATACTAACGCCCTAAGTTGACTCTCCCTTTATTTGTTTAATTATGTGACCCAGGTAAATTGTCAAGTATCAAGTAAATTTATTTGTGCAATATAGGAAAAGAGTATTATTGTGATTATGAAAGGTATTTATTTTTTCTTTTTGTTTGTTAGAAAGGTTTGTGATGTACCAAATTCTGTGCCTTTCTAATTTATTTTTAAGAAAAACTTACCTTGTGAAATAATAAGGAACCTTGTTATCCTTGATTTTTTTCAACCATCAGAAATTTGAAACTCATGGTATCGTTAAAAAAGAAATATTTTTTGAAAATTTTCTTTGTTAACACCATCTTTAAAAAGTTAATTTCACATGAGTTGTAATGCAGATGTCTTATATCAAAATCTCTGTTAAAGTCAATTTACTATTTTAGGCAAAACCATTCTCTCATTCTCCCTGCTCCAATATTAGTATTATTATATATTCTCAATATTATTAACTAAAAATTAGAGAAGTTAGTGCTTTTATTAAAATCTAAGACAGATTTGTTTTATATACTTATATCTTTTATAAATAATAATTGTGTTTTTATTGATCATCTTTTGGAAAAGTTTATTAGCTATTTCATAGAACTTAAACCAAATTTTTGTTGGAGTCAGTTCTGAATTGGCTAATTTCTTCAACAACTGTTAGTGATATTTGGAGATATTCTCCAACCTACTGTATTTTGTTGTAATCATGAACTACATTTTTACTTTTATAATAGTAAAGTTGTAGGGATACTATAAAAAAGTCAACTAAGTATTAATACAATTTATTATTAATGTGTATTTCATGTTTTAAATTGCCACTAACTTCTTTAGATACCAATTTTATTTAATTTTTCATCCATCATCCAAAATTTACAGTTTGCCATGGAGCTTTTTCATGAAATAATATAAAAATGAGAGTAAACTGTTGTTACTCAAATTTTACTTGATAATACTCATTTTTTATGTTTTGCAATTTTTTCTTTTTATTATAATTTACTTTAACAAAAATTATTTACTTTTTGATATTTTAAATCTTTTTAAATAAAAAGGTTAAATGACTCTGTTAGTAGTTAAATAAGTTTTGTTAAAGTGATAAAATCTGAAAAAATTAATAAATTCATGAGTTAGCTCCTAAACTGAATTAGATCATAAGTTTTTCTTTTTATTTTTCAATGTTGTATACTTTTTAAGATTATGAAAGAATTAAATCATGTAATAAATCGAATAAAATTTGTTAATTTTTATTAAGGCTCTAGTCAGGCGTCATTTTTTTACCAATGGATTTTTTCTTTATTTAGAAGTTTAAAAAATATATATTAATATTTAAAAGAAATGTATTATCTATGTATCATAATATAAATATAGAAAGAGAAATTATTTTTTAAAATAATTATATCTGTGATTATAAAAGATGCCTGAATTTTACAATTTTTATTATTATTTTGTAAAATAAAAGTTAACTGTTTAAGTTTTTACAAATTAGGGTCTTTCAGTTTGTGAATATTTTTGAGGGATTTTGTCTTCGGAATGATTTTAAATTCAATTAAACATACAGATATTAGGTATAGTTGTACCTATTTAATAATACAGTTTTCTTTTAATTTATTTCTAAAAAGGAATATTTTAATTTGAATCTATACAATTCTATGGAAGAGATTGATATTAGATAATTAAAATTGTTTTAAACATTGTTTAACTCTGTTCTTATTAAAAAAAACTTGCTTATCTTCAATTTAAACATGATTTCAGTCAAATGGTTTTTTTGTCTTTAATATTTTTGGCTAGATTAAATATACCTTAGTTCAATTTACTGTGCAGTTGTCAATTTTCTTTCATTTGTTTCTACAAAGAAGCAATAAAATTAAAAAAAAAGTGTATATATATTGACAATCTAGACAAGTTTAATTGAATTGTTCAATAGCATCGAGACTAATCCCTCAGTTTTATTATTATTTTGGATTAGAAAGATGATTGCCTGTTTGTAAAAAAAGAAGAGAAGGTTTTCCATTTCTTTTTTCTATTTGTAATTTTATTCTTTTGACATTTAACTTTTTGTGCATTTTCTTTTTGTTTTTTTAATAGTAATATTATTTTTTGTTTTATCATATTAAAATTCTACTATTTCTCAACCTTAGGATTTCATTTTTTGTTTGATTTTATGTTAAATAGAATAACTTTAATTTTTATTATGAAACGTACTGTTTTTCTTAAAAGTTATGACTTTATCATAGTTACAACTGTGGGTAATTTTATAATTTTATGAATAGAAGTTTTCCTTTACTCAAACAACTTTGATGTTTGTTTTAGCAATAACTTGGCATTTGCATTTAGTTGTATTTAAAGGCAGAAAAGATATTTAGTTAGCAGTGTGCTTGTTAATTGTCTTCTAAGCTATCTCTTTGTGTTAGTTCTGTTGACCTTTTACCTCATTTTTGTGATTTTTATTGATTAATTATCACATTTTAATTAAAACCTGTTTTACGTCTCATAGTTCTTAAAGTTATTCTTTTTCTTTTCTTTGAATAAATAGGCAATTAAATTTAAACGATTGCATGTAAAGATTACTATTGGGTTTGATGTGACAAAGCTAAGTCTGATTTTTTTGTAACTTTTATTTTGTCATTAATTAGTTTATAAGATTTATTTTTTCTTGTAAAGTGGAAGTTATGTGATAAACATTGTAAATAAATAATTATTAAATTGGCCAATTGATTGTACCGGGAGTGTTATTTTTTATTTTCGAAAAGACTGATTAATATTCTCAGTAATCATTCCAATTAAATTCAGTGGCCGAAATATTGTAAGCACGTGATTTTTTTGCGAAATGTGTGTAAAAGTTAAAAAGGACAGTGATTTTTAATTTAATATTGAAAAAATGTATTTCGTTGTTTTCATAATCGTGCTTGGACCAACCAAGAAAATAAGGACATTTTAAAATGCGCCATGTTAAATTATATTGTTTAATCAACGTCAAGTACAAAAAAAAGTTTTAAATATAAAGTGTCAACTTTTAAAACTAAAAAAAAATGCCTTGAATCAAATTGTCATCGTTTGTTATTGTTTGTTAATCTGATAAAATTTTCTTGAGTGTGTTTTTACTTTACTACTTGGTATGAGTTCCGGTTTGTTAAACATCCAGAATTTCACCTCAAAACTACATTTGGTTAACAAATGTTTGGTTCAGCAACATCATTGATTGTACAAATGTTTAACAAATACCTCTTTAATTTTTATCAGTTATCAATTAATATGACTCATGGCATGTCTTCCAAAAGTATACGTTTTTTTAGACAAACGTATCAAAAAATTATGTATATATTTAAGAAGTACTATTTACCCTTAAAACCAATAAACAGATTTATATTTTTGTTGTTGCACATAAAATCTTTTTCTGATATAATTCAAGAAAATTGATTATAATTATAAATCAAGAAAATGCTTTAACTAATTTTTAATTTGTATATTATTATTATTTTATTTTGTGATCTCAATGAAATAACTATTCAGATATATTTTCTGTTTTTATATTCAAAATAACTGCATAAAAAGAGTTTTTGTACAGATAACATATTTTTGTTCATATTATAACCAAAATTTTGTTTTATAAAAATACCTACCATATGTCTACTTAAATTGCTTTATCGCTCTAGTCTCCAGTTGATTTTGTTTATGTACGTGTACTACTTGAATTAATAATAAAAACCTGTTGAATTCAACTTTGATTGTGTTTTGAGTAGTGAATAATAATGCAACACGTTATATGTTTTACAGCAACAATCAATAGGAAAAAATCTGACAAATTTATATTGACTCTTTTGACCCACCCACTTTTTTTTAATAAATTTATTTACTAAGTAAAATAAAATTTAAAAATACACTGTGATAGTATTATTACAAGCATGCTTTTTTATAAAACATATATTAATAAAATATCTTATAAAAAAGTAGCCAATTCAATTAACTATTAACATTTTTAAATTAAATTTTACTCAGTAGATAAATTTTTGACTATTGTTATTTAGTTTAAGTGATTTATAATTATACTTTTACATAGTGTTTTTCTTTACTAATCAAAATTCATTATTATTTTTTATTATTGTATCTTTTTTATTAGTTTTGGACTTAAAAATGGAAATTAATTATTCTTATTATTAACCCACCCTTAGATATCTTTTTAAGATCTGGTTTAAAGTGTAGTATTCTTATTTTTTTTTTTTCATTTTTATTTTATTATTTGTAAAAGTTGTATTTAAATGAAAACGATTTTATTATTTGATAATTGAATTATGCTAACAAGGTGCATGGCTTTGAATTTATTTAAAAATCAATATCTTTTACAAAAATACAATATCTACAATATCTTATACAATAAGATATCTTTATTGTCTATCTATGCAATATCTTTTACTATTGCAAATTTAACTTTCTCTAAACTATACCTACCCATTTGGTTTTAAAAGTACCTTTTTTCAAATGATTTTTTAAACAAAAATGTTAAAATAAAAAGGTGTATATCATGCTGTTAATAACTTTTTGTTTCCCCTTCTTTTTAAGGGTTAACTTAACTGATTTTCAGAATCAACTTACTTTATTAATTGTTCAATAATAATTTATATTTGAGTTTATTTAAATACAACTTTTTAACTTTCTTTTACGTTTATAATTCCTTTTTCTTTTTTAATAAAAACAAAAAAAATAAAAATATTTAAAAATACAAAAAAAAATTTTACAAATGTAAAAAATTTTCTAAAATTTATTTGCTGTGAATTAATTTTCCAAACCTAGTAATTGATTGTTTAATACATTTTAGAAATATTTGTATTTGAGATTTAAATTATTCTATTTCCAAATTTTCATTTTACTTAAAGCATGCTGTAACTTAAGTTACTGTAACTAGTTTAACAGTTAAAAATAATTATTTTAACTACCTGTTTTAAAACTCAATCACAGCTTATAAATTTTATAAAATTTTACTAAAAAACGTTATATAAGCTTATATCATGCTGTCAAAATTTCTTGTTTATTTGTTTTTTTGGTTCTATTTAGTAATCTCAATGTAAAATTATTTTACTGATATTGAGTTAGTTTTGATTTTTAGAATTTAAAAAATTTTGTTGTCAATTTTATTTAATGTATTAATTAATTTAATTTTTTGCATCACATTTTTGGAAGAACTTAAAAGAGTGATATAAGCTTGTGAAAAATAGTTTTATACCTTTACTCCTATAAATCCTTAATCCCTTTCCAAAAAATACAAATAAAGCTATCCCTACAAATTACATTGAATTACATTTACCAACAGTAATGTATTAAAAAAAAAGATTATTATAGTAGCTGCAAACATGATAATGTTTGCAAATTTTTGTATCTCCAAAACTCAAATCCTGATACTCTACCCCAACTCATGCCTTTGCCCTTATCCCCAAAATCAGTCAATACCTTTCTCCTTATCCTTTCCCCTTCCCCACAAAATCAGTCAAAAATAGCAAACAAGATTGATTTTGAAACAATTTTTTTTTTCTTTAAAACCTTTTTTCCTTATCCTATCCCCTTCCCCACAAAATCAGTCAAAAATAGCAAACAAGATTGATTTTAAAACAATTATTTTTATTCTTTAAACCCTTTTTTCCTTACCCTTTCCCCTCCCCCACAAAATCAGTCAAAAATAGCAAACAAGATTGATTTTAAAACAATTATTTTTATTCTTTAAAACCTTTTTTCCTTATCCTTTCCCCTTCCCCACAAAATCAGTCAAAAATAGCAAACAAGATTGATTTTAAAACAATTATTTTTATTCTTTAAACCCTTTTTTCCTTACCCTTTCCCCTCCCCTACAAAATCAGTCAAAAATAGCAAACAAGATTGATTTGGAAACAATTATTTTTATTCTTTAAAACCTTTTTTCCTTATCCTTTCCCTTCCCAACAAAATCAGTCAAAAATAGCAAACAAGATTGATTTTGAAACAATTATTTTTATAATTCATTAAATCATTTTCTTCTCTTCTAAATCACCTTCAATAATAATCTCTTTATCTTGTACTCTTCCCCTAAAAATTAGTCAAAAATAGCTCTCAAGATAGATTTCGAAGCAATTATTTTCTTCTTATCCTTTTCCCTTTTCACAAAATCAGTTAAAAATAGCAAACAAGATTGATTTCTAAACAATAATAATTGTATCTCTGAATCGTATAGACAATTTTGCTGTCTAACAAAAACAAGAAGTAAAGCCCTCAAAATGTGGGAAGACAAGATGGATTTTTCTTATCTTTTTATCGTGTTGGTGTTTACATGGCTACATAATTACAATTTATGAATTTAAAATAGTATTTAATTGTTGCCATGTGTTAAGCAATAATATATTTTATTATCATTATAGAGGAAATTCAGATGAATTTATCTCTATTAATTTATGTAGATAATAAATAATAGCAACCCATGCTCTGCACTAAAAATGAATTTGTTGAGATATATTGTTAAAACAAACATACGTGTGTATAGTGGCCTCAATAAATAATGATTTTTAAAAAAGTAGGGGAGGGAGAGTTTGATTTAATAACTTATGAAAAATTAGATCATTCTTCAAATAGAAATGTTAAACATATTGTTCAGACATAAAAATCTTAAAGCTATGATGTTTGTGAACTATTTGTTATTGAGCTTTTACCCCCAAGGATCATGATGTAGAAAATCACTTATTTTCTGAATTAAATTTAAATAGTATAAATGAACTATTAGTGAATTTTCATAATGAAAATAATGCATATATGGTTGTTCAGATGACAGAAGTTGTAGGGGGGGGGATTGATTCTATTTAGAACCGAACATTACTAAATTTATAACTGTAAATATGTAGTAGTGGCTTGTAAATCTTAATCTTTCCAATTCAATTCTCTTGATTTCATTGATCAATTTACTAAAAAATAAATAATTTGTACCTTACATACAAAATTAATTAGAAAGTTCTTGGTTATCTAATTCTGTGTTTCACGACCAAAAAATTTTATGGTAACGAATTGACCCAATTCTTTTACTGTATATATTATGTTTTGCAGGCTTAGTATTTTGTTTGATTTTTAACTATGGCAAAATTAGTTAAAGAAAAGAGCACGTGAAAAATTGTAAATTGATGAGTCAGAAATATTAGCAGTATTAGGATTTTTTCTCTTATTTGGGGGCTCCTGGGCTTAAAGTTGAATGCTGGACTGTCCAGGACCCCCTCCAGACCACGTTTGGTCTGTAAAACCAGGCTAGAATCATGGTTTTACCTTTATTCTAATTTTATTTTTGAGGGGCATCAAAAATTCTAGAACGGGCAATGTCCTCTTTCCCTGAATACAGCTTAGAATATTAAACAATTAACTGGGCCAAGAAAGTGTGTATGTTACAGAAATTAACCTATATAGAGCTATGTGTATCTATTGCATCTGACCCCTGTTAATTGCAAGGGGATTAGCCAACTTAAGTTCTTATTGATAATTAAACTAGGTAATAAACTTAATATAATATTTTTGTTTTTACATTATAATTTTTTAAAGGTATCCCTACTTTAGGTACATTATCAATTGTAGTGGAAACTTAACTTACACCTACATCATTTTTTAAATTTTATTTCAAAGTAATGTACTTTACTAATCATTTTCTTTTGACTAAAGGGTTGAGAATCACAAACCTAAGTAGTAGATCTGTAATTATATATCATTATTTCTATGCATGAAATCATCACTGTAAGGATCATATAGAATCTTAGCTATAAGAGGACATTTTTCTTATTTTTGTGACTAAATCAATAAAAATTTAGGATCCAGAGAGTAAGCACAAGACTCTTAATTTAGATAAGGGATAAATGTACTATCTTAGCAAGAATATTCAAATCAAGTAACAAGTTTAAAAATAAGAAACAAAGTAAAGGATAAAACAACCAACTCTAAAAATAGCAGCGTTTCCCAAGGATAACAGGTAACAACATATACATTATACTTATTCATGGAAATCACTTCGACTTTATACCTTGAGAGCAAATGCAGCAAGAAAGTATTTAAAACAAAAATTGTACAATTACACATATTGAACTGTTAGTAAAACCCCTGGCTGGTGCTGTTACTTCTCACTCTGCAATTAAGTTTTTATTTTTAGCATTCCCAAAAATTTAGCTAGCTAGCAATGTCAATAAAATTGGCTGGAGAAAAAATTTAAAAAATATGTAATCTGAGAGTTGGTTCTGATTGCAAAAAAATCCCATGTCTAAAGTAATTGATTACTAAGATAGGACCTATGGTAAACAAATAAAAAAGGCTGTTCAATTACAAATAAAATCAATATTTTGATATTTTTAGAGGAGTAAACCTAAGTTATGATATTAGGACTATCAGATTATAAGGATCATTAATTGTTAAGATTATTTATTCTTAAATTTCTTGTTCTAAAATATGTTCTACTACACAGGTACTTTTTACCAGGGATTAATTTTTATCTATACGGGAAACAAAAGTATTTTAAGAATGCCTTCTCTTTAAACAACTTCAGGATTTTAGCTAATGATCAGTTTTACCCAAGCGAATGATCGATAAAATTATTGCTTTTTCTGTTTGTTTTCTAAATATTGAACTTTTAATGAGATTTGCTCTCAAATGTTAGGCTTTTTATTTTGAACAATAAAACTGCTTTTGTAAAAATGTGTTTTAACATGATTTATGAAAAATATATATTTGATACATTTTCTAGGCAATATAATATATTAAGAGTTAGTGAGGTTATTCACCTTCAACCACATATTTAACACCGAGTAAAGTGTTTGTAAAATTAAAACACTAAGTTTTTAACAAACGTTTATTATCAACACATAAAAATGCAGATGATTAGTGCAAGCACAATATTTTATTGTGTTTTACAATATATTTTATATTGTTTTTTACAATATATTTATTGTAAAAAAAATCAGTTCATCCTTTTAGCGAATTTTTAGGAAATGCTGCTTTTGAAGTTTAGGGGGATCGATTTAGATTGGCTTCCTGATGCCAAAAATATAAGTCCAAAACAAGTATGTATGTACAAGAACAACTTTGATGGATAGCAAACAATAACTCTCAAAGGCTTCTTCAAATCGAAACTAAAATTGACATATGGAGAAGTTAAGAAGTCTATGATTTGTAAAAAAAAATATGACGTCATCAACCCAAGTTATGAGTTAATATTTTTTTTGCAACGACTTTAAAACAATGTATAACATTCAGGTTGACGGCAAGCTATATCGATTAAGACCCATTTCATCTGAATTGGGCCACCCTAAGAAGTGCAACCGTTATGTATATATATAAATACAAAATTGATAATATATATATATATATATATATATATATATATATAATATATATATATATATATTATATATATATTATGTCTAAGTCAATGATCTCTACCATATCTGTTAGGTTCAGTAAGGCTAGGTTTAGAACAGAGGCCCCTACTTCTTGTTCCGCCTTCATTAGCCATCTGTCCCAGGACAAAAATGGCTCCCACAGCGAACTAAGCAGGCCCGCAAAGCGGACCTGCTTAGTTAATTAAAGTGGAATTTCTTGGTCGTTGGCATTCTAAAATGATTGGGACCAGTTTCAGCTCAATCAGACCCATCTAAGGGGCACAATTGGTAAATAACTTAATTATGATGTCATCAACCAGTAAAAAGAAGGTTTCTTTTACTATGCATTATTTTGACAAAAGTTCAGGCATTTGGGTTTTTATATCTGATCTTGTTTGTTTTCAATGGTGCTGAAACTGAAACCGAAGTCAAAATTTTCTGGAAAATAAATTGTTTTTAAGTCCCAATTTCACAAAGAAAATTAAAAATGTTAGTTAATAATAAGACTCCTTAAGAACAGTTGTATTTATCATAGGTTTATCTTGGTGACATATCACTTCCCACTGGTATTGTTTTTGTGCCACCCTCATGCAAGTATGGAAGAGGGAAATGTCAATTCGGAAGCGGGGGGGGGGGAAGATAGAGGAAGGGGGGCTAAAATTTGTCTGTGATATCAAAGTAAAATAAGTATAAGTAAATATTCGAGTATGAGAAAACAAAATTTTAGCCCCCTCCTCCCCTGCAAGACTAAAAAATAACATTTCATTTTTAAAAGTGAGAAAAATATTTAAAATGAGTTAAAAGTTCTTTAAATTGGATTTATTAAGAAATTTCAGAATATTTTATTACTTTTTTACCTGCATTAATCCTTAAACACTTAAGACTATTGATTTGTTGAAACTTAAGTCTATGTTGAAATGGCGTATGTTCAGGTTAAAAAAGTAGTTGATCTAAAATTTTTACTAAATGCAACTTAAAGACCTCTATGGTACCAAGCCTGTGATAGAAGTGATGAAAGTTTGCTAAATATATGGCAAAATCCTGGGAAGGCCTCCCAGCTTGGCTGTAGCAGCTATAAGCCAAATGCTCATATTTTGAATTTCCCTAAGTCCAATTCATAGATGTGACAAAGAAAAAATAGAAACACAGTATCTATATGACTAGATAAATTAAACCATTTATTAAATTAACAAAAATAAAATCTACATTTTTTTAATTTATATAGTCTATTCAACTCTGTGGTATCTTGATGGAAAAATATAGCAGGTAAGTTACACTGTCAAACATAACTTTGTTTTATTTTTGATGTGAGATCATTTTAAGCCTAAAAACATATAGTCCTTTTTTTATAAAGATAAAGAAAATATTAAATAAATTTTTCAACTGTCTTCCTGGAGTAAGGTTACAATTTTGCAAAAGATAAGATTATAATCTTATCTTTTATAAAAAGACAGTCCAGAGAAACAATATAGTTCAGGGATAAGCATAGTGCGGTCTATGCCAAATAATATCTGGGTGAAAAATGAACATCATAAATTTTTAACTATAGAAATGATAGTATTGTATTTTTTTAAATTCATCAGTATGATTTTATCATGGATTGTTGGTTGAAAACAGGCTCAGTAAAAATGGTTCTCTTGAAGATTTAAATCGAAATGTATTTGGTGATTTGTCAAGTACTACCCTAAGTCAAATGGGGGACCAAGGAGCACTGAAGTTGGCGTATCTTAAATAAATAAAAGTATGAAAACATTCCGTTAGGTGAGACTTATCATCTTCAGCAAGTGTAAAAAATAGCAACACAATGTTTTAGAAAAAATTAAAAAATACAAAACTAGAAATAACTTCAAGGTAGGTTTTTATATTTATTTTTGATGATCTGCCATATTTATTTGATAATTATGGTCGAAATTCCCCCTTATACTTTGTGTAAGCTCTATGATGCTCAATTAACCTCTCTCACTAACAAGCCTAGAAGCAAGTTAAAAAATTTATTTAATGGTAAATACCTTTGTAAGTTAATCACGTCCATCTGCCTGTTAGATACTACATTTGCTTTTTTACAATGACGTATAAATGTACCTATATTTTACTAAAAAAAAAATAATATTGATAAATTAAAAAAAAATAGTAATAACTGTAAATGTCTATAAAGTTCAGTAATTTCAGTGCTTGCAAATTTATTTTTATTTAAGCACATACCACAACGATGACTCAATAAATCATAACAAAATAAAGTACTTATAAAAATTATGTATTTTCATAGAAAAAATTAAGCGTTTTAGTTGTCTCTAGAGATTAGGCTTCAAACTACCTGATATGAAAAGAAAACATTTAAATTTATGCTTATTCATAGGAAGGGGAATCGTCTACACTAACACACCTTAATAGATAGATTAATTATTCTGTAAATAAAGACATCATTTTACAACTGAAAAACTGACTTACTTTCATTGGTGGCAATAGTGGATACCAATAAATCCTAAGTTTAAAGCTATTAGAGCAGCATTGATTAAAAAAATGTTCAGCAAGTAGACAATTTATTAGCTTGATATTTTAGGAAACATTTTTACTGAAAAGACATTAAACTAAGATGATAAAAGTCATCCATGAAGAGTTTTTTAAATTAAATAATTACAACAATTGGACAGAACAATCTCTACTCTAATTTATATTAATACATAAAGGATTCATTAATGTTATTTACTTTAACATTTCATTGTATAAACTTAATAAAAAATTTATGACACTTGTCCCAACAATTTTACAGTAAGTTTAACAATAAACATGTAGAGAAGAAAGACCACCAACCACAAAAGATCAAAGACCTATAAGATTATTTTTTGTTTTTTAACTATTCAGTATCCAACACATCTAATAAAGAGCAGTGTCTATAAAAAAATGGAGAATTTAAGTGTTAACTACAGTTTGAAACCTAAACTAAATTAAGAAAATAAATACATTTATTTACATATAAAACATTTAACAGATAAGACATTATCGCCTTCTAGTGATTAAGATGAGACAAATGACAATGAAATTAGAAGTTGATGGGTGGAAGATCGTAGATGTGAGTCTCTCCTATAGATAAACCAACAGCCATCAGTTTAGGACTGAAAAAATAAATTAATTTTAATATAATTTATATAAGAGCAATGAAGAAGTAAAAATAAATAAAAATCTCTTTAAAATAAATAAAAACCTAAATCTCTTGTCTATTCACTACAGAAGATATATTTTATTGGATTTAAAATATACATAATGAATTGAAGAGATGGTTAGGTATTTGTTAAATTTTATTAATAATACAATACACAAAAAAATCAAGTTGTTTTGAAGAGTGAATTTTTCTATATAGTTTTGCTGCGGGAAATTTGCTAATTTTTCAACAAAAGTTAATCTTGTCTTTCTTGATCTTCAAGACAACCATTACAGACAATCTTTGGGGAGGTGAGTGTTGTGGCACCACATTAGCATATGCAACAAGTCTGTAAAGTGATATTTATTATTTTGGAAATTAATTATTGACTCACTTCACAAACAAATTCCCACAGCAATAAAATCTCATTTTACAGCCAAGCTATGAAATCTACTATTATTTTACAAAAGAACAACAAATTTCTAAGTAAAAAAAAGTTAGACAAACATTGACCTATATTATTTGTGTATATATTATCCTACAAATAAATGAAGTGTGCTTTATCACATCTGCCCTGGTTAAATGATAAAGAAGTTTTTGAAGAGTAAAAAATTGCTTGACCCATATAATACAGTAATTTGGGGTTAATATGAGAAATACATTCTCATAAAAATACATTCCATTCACAGTATATGCAAAATAATATTCCTGAATGTTGCAAGCAATGCCAACATTCTTTTAAAACTGTAATCTTAATTAAGCCTTATGTAATACACAATTAAAGAAGGATAACCATAGGACAGAAAGTTATTATGTGTGTGTGTTTATATATATATATATATATATATATATAATATATATATATATATATATATATATATATATATAAAATATATATAATAACTTTCTGCCCTATGGTTAATAGTTTTGATAGTAAAAAAAGGAGAATGGATGTCTATCTTAAAGAAATGCTTTAAAATTACCTTTAAGGTTGTTATTACTGTTAATGTGTTAATGTGAATATTTTATTACCATTTTACAAAAATTTTTAGGGTCATAATTTATACCTTACATGAAGATGGTAATACCAGATGTGAACCTAATTTATAAAAGGGATCCTTTCAAAAAGTCCAGTGATAAAAAGCAAATTAAGTAGCATCATAAACAATTAAAACAAAGTACATTTTATACATTAAATAAAAAATACTAGTTAAATTAATTTAAAATGATTACAGTTTTGTTGAATAATATATTTGATTAAATATATCAGTTGACATATATTATCTTATTTACAAAAAACAAGCTTACATATCAAATAAACTTAAGAAACCTGAAGCACAACCAATACCTGCTTACCTGGTTTAACCCTATAGGGTTTACTGACTTGGTTAACGACCTCTAGGAGGTCAAACCTGACATCCAAACATCATAAATTCACACTCTAATCCATTTCTTCTTCTTTGCTAGAGGCCCTTCCATAAATTATAGTATAAAACAACTTTCTTACCTTGAAAATAAAATCTATTTGTTTTCTAATTTCATTTTATAATTGTTGCACTTAATACAATAAAACAGCATAAAATATACAAAACATTTATCAATTTGAAAGGTGTATATATATATATATATATATATATATATATATATATATATATATTATATATATATATATATATATATATATATATATATATATATATATATATATATATATATATATATATATTGCACTATGTCTCTACTTTTCACAAATAGACATATTAAGGCAAAATATAGTTTTATAGTAACAATATTATTATTGTTTCTATAAAACTAAAAAAAATATCAGCACTAGTCTCCATTATTAAAAGTAAGTTTGATAAAAAAAAAACTTGATGGGACATTATAGAATAGAATTTTAACTAATACAAATGATTATATTTTGTTCTTATACACAAACTTGATTTCGGTTTCACTATAATTTATACCATATCTTTTAATTAATATTTATTACTATTTCTCATATATACCAAAGGTATTGTCTTTACAAAAAAATCTGAAACCAGGAATTCCCTGAATTATATGTTCTAGATGTCTTTAAGACCTCCTGAATGGTTTTCACAAAGTTGTCTGTCTGTATGTGAGTGTGTGTCTGTTATCATCGTAGCTCCCAATGTATTTATGCTAGAGAGATGAAACTTGGCACAAAAATCATTCTTTCTTTAGGTCTGGTTGTGCAATCCGGAAAATAATTTAAATATGGTTTTATAATAAGTAAGCAAAGATTTCGAAAATTTATGTAACACGGAAAAATTTTAGGATCGATTTGAGATTTGGCAAGCCAGTATAAAACCAACACAGGTGGCAAGTTCCATCTCACATTCAGCATTAGTTCAAGTTTTATCAAGAGACTTGTATGCCTTTTTTAAAAACTAGTGAAAAATAATTCAATTGAGTTTAAAATTTGGTACAAATGTATCCCTTTTCGTAATAAATAAGTATACTTATTTTTGTTTTAAAAGAGCAAGTATTTGTACTCACCACTGGTGGGAACAAAACTAATGTATTTACTTTCTGAGGACGAAGGGAGTCCAAAGATGTATTGTTTTATAGATGTTCGCTTTTAATTATTTTGACTTTGTTAATTTTCCTAACATGTAAATACAAACAGTAAGTATTTTTTATTTATGTTGTTAATATTTTATTTTGATTTCTTATCCTGTATAATAAGTGCTAAGTTCCTAATCTCTTTCTTTACTTTTTAGGGTTAATAAACATGAATATGCTATGTGTGAAATAGTGAAATAATAATTCACACAAAAGCATTTGCCCAAAATTCCATGCAAGAAATAAGCTAAAATGAGTAGTCAACACATGTCATGGATGTGTTGACACACACACACGTGTGTGTGTAAGATATACTGGATGGAGTATATTTTATAACTTTGAAATAAACTGGCTTTCCAGAACAAGAATTAAAAATAATAGCCAAAAATAATAAAAACTGCCAAATATTTACTTCTTATTGTTGACAGAAGCAGCTGGAATAAACATCTTAGTATTAGGATCAGTGGATGGGGGCTGATCATTAGGTTTCAAAGAGATCACTTGTCTAGCTGTTTGACAGTCAAACAAAGCAGGATGATCAGCATTACCCCAAGCATAGATTGCATGTGCATTAGAGCCACTCCATACTAATCCTATTACCTCAAACTCACACCATATTACACTTACACTGGCTCTCTAAAACATAAATAATATACGTTATTATTAAATTACAAATTAAGTAAGTAAAAAAATAAACATTATGTATTGCAAGGTATTAATAAGATAGAATTAATAATCTCACCAAGTCAGGTAGCTCAGTGGTAGAGCACTCGCCTTTTGACCTGGAGGTAGAGGGTTCGAATCCAGCCTGGAGAGGACCTCAATATGAGGTTATCCCTTGAACCACACTTGGGAGATCTTGAACTCAAGGCCAACCAACCCATCCAGGGTTTTACGTGGTTTCCATGACTGCTAATACGCAAATGCGGGGTTGGTTTCTGTTTCATTTGAGAAAAGTATGGATCGACGTTTCCGTTGTCTTTACCTCGTGAAAAGTTAAGGTTCTTTGGGCTGATGGAGATGAAGGTTGGAAAGATATACTGAGCCCGTCTCCTAGTAGCACTTCAGAACGTTGGCTTTCAGGTCAGGGCAATAGTTGCTGGATGTCACTGGACTAGCCAGATCAGTGAGCCTAGCTATAGTCTGGTGATGCTAGAGAATCTAAAGAGATTGGTGAGACTGATTAAACGGGGGGTGTGCCAAGTGAGACTAATAGGATCATAGGAGCTAGTAAGACTAGTGGTCGGTGGACCTAGCCAGAGTCTAGCTGATCTAGATGAACCAGGTCCATTGTGAGCTAGCTGTGAGTTTGAATAGAGTCTGGTTGGGCTAGATGAACTCGGCACACTGTGGACTAGTCACATGTGCTGCCATGTATGGTATGCTTCCTAGATGACTATGGTGCAATTATAATAGCTGACTCGGAGGAAGAATTAAGATTGATTCAAGAGTCCCTCGTTTCATCATTAATTGATTGGTGCTGTGCCAATAAATTGCAAGTAAATAACAATAAAACCGTGAAACTCCAGTTTAACTTAAAGTCACATTCCTTAGAATCTTACAAATTCCTTGGAATGCACTTAGATAGTAAATTTTCTTGGCAACCTCATTTGGACAGTCTCAGTAAGAAATTAAGAATTGGAATTTACATGTTGCAAAAAGTTTCTTCTAGTCTATCTATTAGAACACTTAAAACAATTTATTATGCCTACTTTTACTCACATCTATCATATGGTGTGCAATTTTGGGGCAATGCCCATAATGTAGATAAAATATTTTTACTTCAAAAGAGAGCTATCAGGACTATGTTTAAACTCCCGTCTCGTGTCTCATGCTCAGCATATTTCAAAGAAAATGAAATACTTACAGTTTATTCCCTGTATTGTTTGTTAATTCTTAAATATATTCACTCTAACATTACAAATTATCAAACAGTGGGTCATTATCACTAATATAATACAAGACATAAAAATAACCTTCTAACCAAGTGTTTGTAGACTTGATATAACAAAGAGACAAAGCATTATACAATCAGGCTTACGATATTACAATCATTTGCCTCAAAAAATAAAATCCTACTCTGAAAAAAGCTTTAATTTTATATTAAGAAAATATTAATTGAAAACCCACTGTATGGAGTAGAAGATTTTTATAATATAAAATTTTAATAAAAGTTCAAAGTGCAATATTAATTTTATGGCATTATTTCTTATGTTACTCTTTCTTTATTTTTGCTTGACGTTTTTGTTTGTACTTGTACATTTACCAAATAAAGTTTATTTATTTATTTATTTTATTTATAGATGATTGGGTGTGTGCAAACTCTGGGGTGAATTAGTTGAATGAGATTTAAGTCAGGGGAGAGCTAATATGACTTTATGGTAGAGTAATTTATAAACCAAGCAGGGAAACAAATTCGATTTCTGTCAGACCAGCCATATAGTTCATATTTTTCCACTAGGGAATTAGCTTAAATTTTCCTGTTGGCACGGCCATTTTGTTTTACCCAAGCAAATGTAAACAAACTATTTAAAATGAGAAAATCCTTACTAAAAATTTTTATTTTTATTGCATTTATTTGTACATATTAATATAAAATGCTAATAATTCGTGTAAGAAATACGTTTTGTCACATCCAATAGACGTTTTAAGTGCAAATCAGTAAATTCTAGGTTTGTTTAAGTTACTTAAAACAAGCAGCTAATTAAACTTTTTTTTCATGTGCACTGCTTAACTTTTTTTTTGTTTTTTTCCCTTCAAATATTAATTGTAATTAGTAGTTTAACAACTTTACCCTAAAACTTCTGAATATAGTAAAATGAATCGTAATTTTAAGTTACATTTACGGCAATACACTATTGTCTGTATGTTTTTCAAAATCTTAATAAAAATATGTGGTTTAAGTTTACTATAGTATCTCTTTTACTTTAACTAAATTATTGTAACAATTATTTCACAGAATTAATTACAAAATCATTAAATAATCACATACATATTAAAGTACGAAAACACAATGAAATGTAAAACTCACTTAATGTTATCAGGGTTGCCAATAAAATTAAGTAAAAACAATGTAAATCCTAAAATGTGGAGTTATTTCAATTTTTAGCTATTTTTTATATTTTTGAGCCAGCATGTCATTTTGAGCAGCATTTTATTTGATCACGCATGTCTGAATATTTTTACACAGGTTAGTAGAAGAGTTTCCCTACATGGTTTATATATTACTTTACCCTACAGGTTTAAGTGTAAAAAATATTGTCACCTTTAAACTACTACCTAACTATTAAAAATGCATATAGATCAGCTCTTTTTATCGCAAATTTGAGTAATAAAATAATATGAACTTTGTAAGAAAATACTACAAAGGCATTAACAGCTATTAATAATAGGCACCATAACATGTTCTGTGATTTATAAAAACCATGGTTAATTGTGACCACCGGAAGACCTTAAACTTGGAAGCAAATGTAGTTTATTATATTCTATTATCTTAAGAGATGATAAATATATTACTGTAATAATACATCAACTTGATTCAAGATTAATCAAATTTCATCTTGCACAATATATATATATATATATTATATATATATAATAAATAATAATAATAAAAAAAGATGAGCATCACTACGATTAAGATGAAGTACTGATATTAAGTAGAACTAGTCTGATTGTAAATACAATAATATGATGAGATTAGTGTAACAGTTACACTAATAGTACATACATATTGTTGAATGCAAAAAGATTAACCAAGCATCACTAATATTAAGATGAAGTACAGGTATTAAGTAGAATTAGTCTGATAGTAAATACAAAATATGATGAGATCAGTGTAAGAGTTACACTGATCTCTGATTATATATTGTTTGTCACAAAAAGATTAACCAAGCATCACTGATATTAAGATGAAGAACTGATATTAAGTTAAGAATGAGTCTGATTGTTTGTAATTTATGGCTAGTCTGACGACATTTTCTTATACATGTGAGACAGCAATGAAACTTAAGGAGAGGCTTGACCCTTGGGTACATAAAAGAAGAAGTACTCATAGGCAGTCTCGGTGAGGATAAGGGGAAGTGTTTGTTGTCAGTCAGTTAACTACTCCTAACTCTCCTTGAAACAACTTCTCTTTGGCACATGTTAGAATGGACGACCCATCTTAAATAAATTTCTAATGATCAGGTTTAATAAAGTAACAAATAAACATGCATTATAAATATCACATCATTCATTTTAAATGGTTTTCATAATTAAAATTAATAAAATTATTTCAGAAACAAATAAAAAAAATGAAAAATACCTGGCTTAGTGAATAGATATATATCTTTTCTTCAATGGTAGCAATGGCAAATAAATCAGGAATATAAGGTGAAAACTCAATGGCAGATATGGGTGCTGTGTGCCTCGCCATTGGTCCTACTATGGGATCTTTTATATTTTTAATACCTTCATAATCTGGGTTTCCACCTATAAATTTAACAATAGGATGGATTATATAAATAATTAGGTATTAGAGGTCAAACAAAAATATACCAAGTAATAGAGAACAAGGCATAAAGTATAAAAACACAGTCCTCTCCAAAAATCCCTTTATACTAGGTTTGTCCCAATAAAAATGGGGTTGAAATTTACTTGCAATCAGGAGGCCTAGCGGAATGGTTCCCCATGCTTCCTCCTCTGCTTTTGTTGTCAGAAAATCCTCATAAGCATAATTTTCTAACAAAAATTCATTAATATAAAAAATCTGAGATGATATTTCTTGGATCATTTCAATTTTGCACATTTCAAGTTCAAAAAGGTTGGAACAAGCTTCGAATATATAATTCGATCCTAAAGCCAGCTTGGGCCTATGGCATGAAGGTCTAGAGTAGCACCTAACCCTCCAATTCCCTCGACTCCAAACACTCTAATCCAAAATCCTTAGAACAATCACAAATGCTCCCTTTTATGTTTCCAATCAAACCCTACACGATGATCTCAAAGTACTCTTTGTCTGCGAATTATGCCAATCCCATTATCAATCCTTATCTGATCACTATAATCCTTTTGTTCAGGCTCTTTCCTCTCCAACCATTTCAGACAATCCTCCTAGGCAGCTGAAGAGACAGTGGCCGAGAGACCTCTTAGTTTAAATTCATTTTTAATATTATCATGTTAAAGTTAATTTCTATTTCTCTTGGTTTCAATGATCTTTAAAACTGAACGCTATGGAGTGATATCAATGGATATTTTCTCTTTCTATGTTATGTCACGATAATATAACTTATAACATAAGTACTAATAACAATTGTTTTGTAGTCGTACTTAACTAAAAAAAAAGGTTGGGTTTCAAATAAGAGGGCAGTTTGAGAAGTGCAATTTTAAATGTACTTCCTAACTTGCGGCCTTATTTTTATTATTTTTAGCTCCTTGAACAAGTTTTCACACAATTAAAATTAGAAATGAAATGCTGTCTTAGATTTAATTTCTCTTTTGATTGTATACAATCAAAAAATAATTAGGTTAAAACTAGGCTCAAAAGTAACAATCCATGCACTACATTGGTGTACTAGTATACCTATCTAACTGCACACATAATAGAGTTTTGGCTGGATTACCATACAAAAAGAAGCCCATTTACTAATAATTTTGACAAACCTTTAACCATAGCTGAGGCAGTTGAACAATGCAGAAGTGCACCACCCTCTAGCGCAGCAACAAATATTGTAGTTCTATTTGGTGAAAACGCAAAACACGTTACACCAGGCTGAACTGAATTCCTTTCTTCTGACAACAAATAACTAAAAAAATATAAAAAAATTATAAGACATCTTTAGAAGTAATAAAACATTTTTAAAATGTAATTACTTCCACCACATCAAAACATTTACTTTGAATATTTTTTTCCAACATCTTTTTATAATATATAATAAATAGAAGACTTCATCCAAAAGATTTATTTGAAAATACATAAACTTAAGCTTTTGACAAGATAACAAAGTCATTGTCAGAGGCTATAGTGGAACAGAAATACCAAAAACCACAATCACAAACTATTAAAAATAAAAATTATAAGAAATAGAATTTGCACATCAAAATAGAAAGCTATTAATAAAAATAACAATTTAAAAAAAATAATTTAAAAGTATCAATATTTCAACAAAAAAAAATTGTGACAGTAAAAACCAGTCAAGTTGTTCAATAATGGAGTTCCAAAAAAGTATACATTTCTTTGGTCTACAAAATAATGTAACCATATGAAGACTTCCTTTGCTTATCTTCAGACAGGAAAGATGAGTTTTAATAATAATAACAGTGCTTCTAAGCATTATGCTTCTAGCAAGTGTAATAAACTTATTTATTACATAAAGGGATTGTAAATTCTAAGGGAAGACCAATAGAATTGTTTCCCTCACAGGATTTTGGTATTTTGTAAATTCATTTTTAAATTCTTAGGGAGGACCAATAGAATTGTTTCCCTCACAGGATTTTGGTATTTTGTAAATTCATTTTTAAATTCTTAGGGAGGACCAATAGAATTGTTTCCCTCACAGGATTTTGGTCCCCTGGATAAGGCTAACTCTTAATATTAGGACTGTAATGGTCAAAACCTGTCCTTAGTATCAATAAAAATTAAGAATTACCTGTCAAACCTATCAATAGAATGAAGTGCAGATGAAAATTTAAAGATATGTATGACACCGTCAAGACCAGATGACGCTAATAGAAGTTGTTTATCAGTTTGGACCCAGATAAGTTGAGTAACAGAATCACTGTGTCGCACCACTTTTTGACTTATAGCAGCTTCTTCAACACCAACATTCCACACTTCAACTCCACCTGTAACAGAATAATATATATTGTATAATGATGAGAAATATATGCATATAATTAAAATACATACAGAGTGTACCAAAAGTCTCCCCCCTTAAATTTTGAACTGTTAAACATAAAAAGATAAAACTTAGGTTACATTTTTGTGAAAAGGAAACTTCTTTTTGGTGGTGTTGTTAACTTTGAGTGTCCCATGCAACACCGAATTCAATGGAAGAATAGAAAAAAAAATAAATATGAAGGTTTACTCCTAAGGGACTTTTTGACTTCTAGGGATAAATACTAAACATTTTACACTCTGCATATTTTTGTCTTAGCTCTCTTTTTTGGCAGGAATAAGTGCCCAAAGTGTAATATTTGAACATTTTAACTCAAAATTGAAGCTTAAGTAGTGGTTTAAATAATAACATTAGAATGAACTTGCCACGAGTAAGTAAAAAGCCCTATTTTCGGCTTAAGAGTAATAATCATTCATTATAGACCAAGAGCCCAGGGGTGTTTAGTTAATAAAAAGTATAATAGCTGGAACCGGTCTCAATTTTTCGTAAATACCTTCCTGAACAAGGATCTGCAATTCTGCCAACTCGTATCAGATGGGTGTCCCAGGCAGAACGCACTTTAGGGGTCGTCAAAGGTTCTGCCTAGGACGCCTATCCGATACGAGTCGGCAGAATTGCAGATCCTTGTTCAGGGAGGTATTTACAAAAAATTGAGACCGGTTCCAGCCATTACACTTTTTATTAACAAAACACCCCTGAGCTCTTGGTCTATTACATTTTCAATTAAAAAAAATCATAAATTTATACAGCACAAATATAATTATAATATTGTTAAAATATTATGATTAAAAAGTTATAATACATCAATTATAGTTATAACATGTGATAAGAGTGATTTCCCACCAGAACTTATTTTTACTAATAAAACTGTGAAGCGGTTTTTGCAGTAGAATAAAGCAGCTAGGAGTCTGGAAATAAAAGGCATGTTAAGCAACAAAATATAACCCATGAACAGTTCTAAATAAATATGCTGTGGTGTGATACCAGTCTTACCTTGAAAAACATGCCCCAACAACAATGGTGAACTTTAAAAATTAATTGGAACACTTTAAAAAAATTGCAAAATTCATTAAATGTAGTATACTTTCAAATAAACATATATTTGGCAAGCATGCATCTTTCTCATTGTATGAACAAGTTTATTTGTCTCCTTAAAATCAACTTTTTTTTGTCTAAACCAACGAGTTCGCAATGGACTGCAAAAAGCTATCACCTAATAGATAAACTATATAAATGCACATATAAATATTTAACCAATAAACTAATGTTTGCTTAATGCATTACAAAAATGTTTAATTTAAATATGCATTGATAGTTTACAAACCATCATGAGTAGCAACAGCAATGATAGATGGCTCAAAAGGATGCATAGCAATCCTGGTCACGCAGCTTTCCGTCTCTAAAATCCTACTTGGAGTAGTGCTGTCAAACTCTCGCCTATAGAAAAAAGTTTCAAGATTAAAAATTGAGTTCAAATTTTGTTAATAATAAATAAAAGAGTAAAAAACACTCTCTCTCTCTATATATATATATATATATATATATAATATATATATATATATATATATATATATATATATTGTATTTCTTATCAGAAATACAATGTATATATATATATATATATATATATATATATATATATATATATATATATATATATATACATTGTATTTCTGAATAAGATTTATTTTTATCAGTATTAATTATCTTTCTATCATATATTAATTATACTTTTAAGTAAAATCACTCTAAGTCTGTAGATTATAGATTACATTGCAACCAAAGCAATTAAAAGTAAGAATAAACTATTCAGTGAGAAAGTATATTGATATATATTAAAAAATAAATAACAAAATTCATATTGCACTGTCAATGTGCACAACATTTTTAACTCACTTTTCCTCATTTATACTGTAGATATATAGGAAAAGTATGTCTTAGCAAAGAAATCCAAAACCTGGATCTCAACTGAATTATACATTTCAGGTGTTATTATGACCTCCTGAGTGGTTTTACAAAGCCCTCTGTCAGTATGTGCAGTGTATCTCATAGTCAAAATTAGTTTAATTTTTATCATGTACATGTTTTTTTTAAATGAAATATAATACAATTGAGTTGAAACTTGGTACAAGTTTATCCAAATAAGTTTACCAAGTTTCCTTTCAATTTGGCAAGTATATCTAATACAAGTATAATCAATACAAAAACTTCCTAAATAATTTTGATTTTTTAGTATAATTGGAGTAAGAAGCCATAACTTACAAATTGATATTGTAGAGGTGAACTGCACTATTATGTGTACAGAAATAACTATGATATGGGGCTTGGAAACCAATGGCAATTACATTTCCACTGCAACTCCAGGATAAGCATGATACTTTGGCCTGCAAAGTAAAAAACAGTTTAAAATTAACATCCTTGTACTTGATTCCATTTTAGTTTAAAAAGACTCCTACAGTCTATCGTTTAGTTTAAAAATCTCGATAGGTCAGTTTAGACACCACTGATTCTTAAGAAAAAAAATCCCTGCAAGAAGGGAGCAGGAAAAAACTATGTAAACAAACTGTAGTGAATAGTTTTCTGCACAAATTCCTTTCCTAGACATAATACATTAAAAACTGTCAATCAAAATAGAGGTTATGTAAGACACTCTGTGTAACAAAAAATACTCTACGAGGCGAGGGACAAACCTCCTATGCTTATTTTACAAACATTAAATTTTCCCCATGAAAATTTAACTGTAAAAATGTGAAAATAGTAAATAAATAAGTCAATAAATATTATTTAAAATAATTGTTCACAAGAACCACTGATTAGTTTACTAAATTACTCTATGACGCAAACAAGATATATTGTATTAGATTTTTGCATAAAAAACATTTTAAAAGGTTTTTACACACTTCACAGGTTGTCAAATGAGTTCCACACAGCCTTAGTAGTTGGTAAATAGTTAATAGTTGAAAATTAAAACTTTTTTGGAAATAGTAAGAAATATTTATCTTGACTATTTAAAACTTTATTAAATATGTTTTAAGATTTAAGGATGTAAATAAAAAGTCACAAGATTCACAAGTTTTAAGATTTCTTCAGTTATCCACACAAAGTTGAAATAAATCCTACACGGTGTTGAACTGTCTACTTAAGTAACTATCTATTTAATCAAACTATTTTTGATTGATTGACATATATTTGTTTACACATAAAAATTACAAAGCTTTTAACTAATATATCTACAATATATAGAAGAAATAGATAACATTTTTAGGTTCAGGTCAAATAAAAGTATGAATTGGTGTGTGAAGGAATGTTATGGCTTTATCAGTATTTTTTGAAACAATATAATACTATATTTCTATAATTAAACAGTTTTAATTATTTTGTTAGTTGTAGCTGAGTTGCAAAGCTTAATATTTTTAGAAAGATTATATATATATATATATATATATATATATATATATATATATATATTATATATATATATATATATGCCAATAATACAAATATGTCAAAATAAATAGAGATAACTGATAAAATATCTTCAGATGCTTATCAATAGACCAGAATAGTTTGATCCAAAGCAACTTATACTACTAGAGGGAGGATACAAAGGCTCTTATCATTGTCTATTTAGATCCGAACAATTCATTAAGCTACTGTTCTCAACAGACAAACCAGATAACCCCTATATTCTATCTTTATACACAACAAAATAATTATTAATGTTTTATAAATAATTAATCTGTTTTTAAAAATACACAAAACATTTTAATATATTTAATGATAGATTAAATCAAAAAATTGCTCACTCTTCTGATATCTCTTAAGTATGCATTATGACACTTACATCTTCAAGTGGTAAATGATGTTTTGATTTAAGTGTATAAAGAGTTTTAACTGGCTTTGAAGGTAAATCCTCATCATAGTTAAAATCCTGGGTAAAAGCTTTTGTTCTTGCAACTTTATCTAACTCTCCAATAAGAGTGGGAGTCACCCGAGTCAAAAATTTTGACAGTTTTCCTTCATCATATGACACATCTCCGAAAGATTCAACCACTTCTCCACTTTCTTGGATCTAAAAATCAGGCATTCAATGGTTTTTTACTGGGTATAATACACCAACTACAGTATTTTAAAGCTTATGCTTAAAAATAAAGGTTAGCTCCAAGGATCATAAAAAAAGTTGGTCATTATTCCTGTTATATTACCTTATAAGGCTAATTTCCCAAAATTAATTATATACTTAGGAGCTAAGCATCTTTTAAATTACACAAAAAAACAAGTAATGCATAGATAAGTTCTAGATGAACTCTAAATACTTGAAATAGTACTCTATATTGTTTCTAGATTTTTTTTACTTACTGGAAAACTCAAATCGACTTCCATATCTATACATCGAAATGGGTTTCTCCCAAAATTTTATCAGATTTAATTTTTTTTACTCACTTTTGTTAAAATTTAAGATTTTTTTAAAGTGAATTTCTATAAACAAAACTGTTAAAGAGAATCTCAAACAAAGTAAATGTAAGTACTGTATTATTTTTTTTCCCACAATTGTTAACAGATTTTTTTAAGGAAATGCACATATGTATCTGACAGGTTATACTAAACTATTGTCATCACATAGTATAGTGAAGAAGCACTTTTGCCAAAGGAAAAAAGGATATCTGCCAGGCTTGCAGATATCCGCATCTGAACTATTTGGAAGTAATAAACTTACGTAGTATAATTATGATGATAAAAAATTATCCCTGGTGCTAAAATATAAACAATCTGGATTTCAATATAATTCAATACGTGATATATTAACTCCAGACCAGTTTTATTTCAAGAAACATAGAAAACCATACATTTTCGGACACCATTGTTGTAATGATTTTTTGGTTACTAACTTAGAGTATCGATTCCTTCGATTGTATCGATTTGGTTGTATCGATTCCTGACCGGTTTCATTCTATTTAGCACCCCAAACAATTTTTAAAGAAAATCTTATAAAAACAGTCAACAAATCATTATAATCCATAAACTAATAATATTCAAATTAATTACACATGTTTAACAAGATTAGAAAAAAAATCGGGTACGGGGTACCTTGGAACTTTTCCTCATTACATTGGATTTGAGGTTTGCTACAGGGAGGATTTGCTACGCTCATCCTCCCTGCTTCGGACTCACTTAGCTCATCCTCAAAAATAAAGTGCGCCAAATTTTTACTGCAACATGCCTTTGGACTTGCTTCGCTTGTCTTAAGATAGTAAATGCATTCATATCATTCTCAGCGGTCACCCATACAGCGCTGACCACTTTCTTCTTTTTTTTATGATCCAACAAAAATCATGGATATACTAGTCGTATTGAAACAAAACTTAGTGTACATATTTATTGGATAATAATATACACTTGTACGTAATTTCAACTCAATTGGATCATTTCCTGATTTTTATACAACTTTTTAAAAAACATACACAAGTCATTCAATAAAAATTGAACTAATCCTGATAATGAGATGAAACTAAACAAATATGTTAGTCTTATACATAGCTACATGCGTATAATTTTTCCACGATTTATGTGTTTTCAAAATTTTTGCTAAGTCATTATAGCGGGTTAATGACGTCATAAAAAAATATTTTTTCGAACAGCACAACTGCAGCGGTTGACTGATTCTACATAAATACACTGGGAGCTACGATGATAACAGATACACACACACACATACAGACAGACAACTTTGCAAAAACCACTCAGGAGGCCTTAAAAACACCTGAAACGGATAATTCTGGTTTCCTCCCGGTTTCGGATTTTGTTGCAAATGCAATACATTTATACCTACGGTATAAATGAGGAAAAGTAATAACTGAATAACAATTTAAGTACTCAAGTAACAATTATGAAAAATTTAGCTGAGAGATAACTGAGTCATAAGACAAGTCATTAATCCAAGAAGTATAATTACCTCAACTGAATTTAAATCCAGTGATTGCGTATCTTTGTCATCCATTGTAACTTCTTCAGTTTGACAATCTGATGAGGTGAAATCTCTGCAAATAAATAAGTATGTAAAAGAAAAAAGTATGAAAGATATCCATTAGAGTAATAGATGAAGTTATGATCAGTTGCCAAATCACCAAATTCATGGAGGGAACAAAATCTATTGGTTTAATTGGATTTTTTCTATGGGAAGGAGCCATAATGAACCAATATAATTCTTTTCCTTACTTATTTTTGGTACGTTGTCAACTGATTTTTTATTTTTATCACTGCAGGAACACATAAACACCTACTACAAAGAAATCAGTGGTGATTACATCCATTAAAAATAATAATAACATTTCAGAAACATATGCATTCATTTTAATAATTACAAAACTGTAATAATAAAAATATTTCATGATGACCTTAAGCTATCTTATTAATAGATGGAAAGTTCATGCACATGCCAAATAAAATGTGGGAAGTATGTATAAAGTCATAACGCTAAGTAAATTAAATAAATAAGTTGGGAGCCAAAAAAAAAGTTAAAAAGAAAGCAAATTTTCTCTCCCAGATACAGACAAATACAACATGATTTATGAATGGAAAAAACCTACAGTCTATTAATCAAAGATAAGATTAAGGATATCAGCTGTTTGCCGATTGACTAATCAAAGGGCTTTAACTCTCAGGTTAAATTAACAAAATCTCAATTTTTTAAAGTAATTCCTACATATATCTCAGTAGGCAAATCAGACAGATATTGGCTAAGTACTACTTGGTCTATATTTTAATTTACCAGAGTCTAATCCTTCATATTAGTTTAGTAAGGATAAAATGCGAGAAAAAGGAGCAACCATAAAAGTAATACTTTAAACAAAGTCTTAATAATAATTAAAGCAGAGTCTTAGTAATACTTCAAGCATTTTTTTTTTGTAAATACCAGTATATTAAAGTGATGTAAACTTAAGAGTCAGTGGTTGGGACAATATTCTGACACTTCTAATGTCACTTATTTGGGAGATAGACTTGCATGCCTTGGAATAGTTTTACTGTAACCTTTGTCCTCCAAGGGAAACCTTACAATAATTGCCACTAGTAAAGTCAATTTCATAAGGAATCACAATAGCATAACAAACATTACTGGGGTATAACTCTCATTGTTGACCAATTAAAACAAAGACACTAGTTTACGACACCTTTGCGCTACATTTTTGCACAGTGTTTAGTCTAGTGACAGAATGAACATGGGTCCATACGAGGGGGGGAGTAGTCAGACCACTGTCCAATCCTCTGACCACTAATGTTTAAAAAAACCATATTTAAAACTTACTAAAATTTTAGTCTTCATTGAGGGCCAAAACTTAGTAAAAACAAGGTTCGACCGATCTTTTTTACTGCATATAAAAGTACTAATTGGCAAAATATTTTTAACTGAAAACATATATAGAGAACTACATACACTCATAAACATACATACATTCATTGCAATCAAAAGTTCAAAAGGAAATACATTTCTACACACCTTATTGTGTGTATAAATAAGGTACATATCAGGAAGAGATGGGTCGATTTTTGAACTTCACAATCTATTTATAGCAAGACACTACTTACTTCTGCTCAGACCATTTAGATGGGAAACCTGTTGAGCCAGTATTGTAACTAGAAAACATGACCAATCAAACAACTACTTCCCTACTTAAAAACAGCAAACAACTTAAATATAATAACGAACATTAATATCAATATTCAAGCCAAAGTAATTGAACAGAAACTACTAAATAAAATTTATTTTAAAATCTAAGATCAAATAAACATTTCAGTAAACATTTAGATTCAAACCATTAAGACAAAACAAACCCTGGATGTTAATCCCTTGTTAATTATATAATTATTTTGTCTTTTTAATTTAAATAATTAATTTATAAATGTTAATAAGTTTTAAGCACAAGTAAGCAAATAATCATCTGTTATGACAACCAAATTTATCAAATCAATTCTCCATAATAAAACTCTGATGAAAAGCGGCTTCTTTTTACTAATTAAAGTCCAATCAATTGTGTCCAATACATTCTTATTTCCAATATTTTTCTTTATGTTAAATTCAATATTTTAGCAAGTTTTAAGATATTAAATTATTTAATTATGATTATCATAAAATTTAATAAAAAGGTGAATTGTAAATAATTTCATTGCTAATGCAGCAGATTACACTTTTCAAACATTTATGTCCCACAAGAGCAAAAGCGTTCACAAGCATATTTTTAGATAACTCATAATTTAGCTGTTATATATTAAAAATGAAATGCTAAACAAAAATGTCCAGAGGCTTTTATAAGTTTTTAGGAAATTTATTTCCTTGAATATTATTTGCATTTCATTCATTTTTTTTACCCTTTAGTAGGTAAGGCAATATTAAATATTATTCAGTTTTCATGACAACTAAGATAAAAATAAAATTAAAACCTTCTTTAGGTTATAAATGGAATCAAGTGATTTGGAAGCTATTTAACTTTTATATATATTTTTGAAATTTACATCAGTATTTAGTCATTTTTATTTAATTCATAGTTAAGTTTGCTTTTAATATTATGTAGTTTTTGTAATATAGAAAAACTTAGTTTGGTGAGTCAAAATGACTTGAATGTTTTCTTATCAGATCACCCAGTTGGTTGAGGAAAAATGAAAAACATCTGCTAGAAAGGTGTTTTTGGTTTTGATTTGCTCCAATTAGTTTTCATAATAAATTTATTAATGATCATTACAAGATTTTTGCTAAGAACTAATAAGATTCTTTTGTCTAACAAAGTCAATTGTAAATCTACTTTCACTTTTCCTTTGAGGTAAATTTGATTTCCATTGAATGATTTCATAGACTGTTATTACTGGTGGTGATGGGTGGGTACTATACTGTACTAACATCGAATCAACTTGTGAATCTTTCTATACATTGATTTTTGGTGTTTGCGGGGGATCTCTGGGTTATGATAAGGATTTTCTGGTTCTCGATACGACTCGCCAGGTTGTAGTCTTATGGTTAAAAAGCTTGCAAGTCAAATCTGCGTGGTCCGAGATTTTACAAATATTTTTAAAAATAAATAAAATTAAAATAAAAAAAAAAATTTTGATTAAATAAAAATGTTTTTACAGAACATAATGACGTCATAAAAAAGTTATTTTTCGAATAGCACAACTAAAGCGGTAGAGTGATTTTTTTTACAAAGTTTCAACTCTCTAGCACACTTTGTAGGTACAATGATAACAGACACATACAGACAAAATAACTTTGCGAAAACCACTCAAAAGGCCTTAAAAACGCCTAAAACCTATAATTCAGGTGAAATAGCTGTTTGAGTTATATTTGCAAACTCAATAATTTTCCTATATACCTATGGTATTAATGAGGAAAAGTAACAAATCAAGCAACCATCACCAAACATTTAAAGTTTAATTTTGCAAAAAAAGATCATCATGAAAAAAAGTTTACGAATAAACACTATATCATTATGAAATAAACACAATATCAAGTTAAAAACAATAGTTATAAAGTTGGTTTCAGTAAAAACATTAATTACAGATAAAATAAAATAAATAATAAATATTTCAACTGTTTTTAACTTGTGAATAAGTTTTTGGTGATGTTCTTATAGTTTTTTGCATGGTTAAACTTTAAATGTTTAATTAATGTTATTTTCAGGTTTTATTTTTCTCATAACTTAGCATCAAAAAGTGGTGGCAACATGTCTAAAGTTAAGAAAAAATTTGATAATGTCATAAAATCTGCTGGAGATAAACGTGAATATAGAGGTTTGGAATTAAATAATGGTCTGAAAGTTCTTCTCATAAGTGATCCAGCTGCTGATAAATCAGCAGCTGCTATTGCAGTTCAAGTTGGTAAGTTATTTTGTATAATTTTTATAGTCATTTTTCATCTTTTTTTAATTACATTACTTATTTATAAATAGTAAAATAAGTTATAAAATCCAAAATAAAGTTGAGTAACAAGTGTTAATGTTACCAAGGAAATTAAATCAGTATGCAGGGGTCTGCATACCGATGGCATGGGGGTCTATGCCATCAATTTTCTTTGTGTGGCTGTTCATTATAATTATATTTAATTATTTTCTTAGGATTTATGAGTGACCCTGACAACCTACCTGGACTAGCACACTTCTGTGAACACATGCTGTTTTTGGGTACAAAAAAATATCCAGAAGAGAATGAATATGCAAAATATTTAACTCAGCATGGAGGTGGTAGTAATGCATATACTGCCACTGATTATACTTGCTATTATTTTGACGTTGCTCCTGAACATCTAGGAGGAGCTTTAGATAGGTTTGTTTATATGTATTTATTTTTTGGGAATATCTTTTTTTTGTATTCAAAAAGTTTATATTTTATAAAATAAGATATGACATATTTTTAATTTTAATATATTCTAATGAGGATACCACATACCTAGGTTAATAAATACCTTTATCTTCTACAGGTTGATTTTATTTATCCTATGTATATACACCATTTCATCCATGTATTATTTATCATTTTTAACTTTTTTTTGTAGATTTGCACAGTTCTTCTTGGAACCACTTTTCACTGAAAGTGCTACAGATAGAGAAGTTAATGCTGTTAATTCAGAGCATGAAAAGAATTTACAGATAGATGCTTGGAGGTTGAATCAGTTGAAAATGTCTTGTTCCAAAAAGGGCCATCCGTTTGGAAAGTTTGGCACTGGTAAATTGTTTTAAATTTTATTTTAATTGCACATTAAGCATTAATGTCCAACACATTGCCGTGTTGGATTATTAAGCCAGTCATCAACTTTATTGTAAAGTCTAGAAGTTCAAATAACAGTTTATTAAAAATATAAATTAATTAAGATTGTAATCTAATAGAGGAATGGCAAATATTGACATGATGATGTCAATATATATCATACCTCCTGATATATATGCACATGATAATGCCAATATATATCATACCTCCTTATATCATACCTCCTGATATATATTGACATGATAATGTCAATATATGTATATTATTTTATTTATTTATAATTTACGGCGTGAGCTAATATACAAAAATCAAAAAACAAAAAATTTACAAAATTAAGATAAAAAAAATAAGTTAAAGTATAAATTAGTGGTAAACATCAAAATGTTTACCATTATGATTTAAACCATAAATGATAAACATCATTTATCATTTATGATCATTATTAGTGACAACAAAGTATAAATATGGACTTTAAAACATAAAATATTATTCATTGTTTGTCTACGACTGCAAATAATTTAATACTTCTTTACTTTATGTGAGTATATTAAAAAATAAATCATTGTATTAATGCATGTTATAAGTTCCTTTAAAAATTCTATTTACAGTAGTTTTTTATATTACACTTATCCTTATTATTTTTAGGTAACATACAAACATTGGATGTACTGCCAAAACAAAATGGTATCGATGTTCGTCAAGAATTATTAAATTTTCATGGGAAATGGTATTCTTCAAACATAATGAACTTGTCGGTTTTAGGAAAAGGTAACATTGTATTCTGTAAAATATAATAAATAACTAGTTAAACTAATCAGTTTTTGTTTACTTTAGTATTCAATTATCAAATTAATTATGCAATCAATTGATATTTAATTAAATGTTAAGCTGAATATTTTTTTATTTTCTTTAATTAATTTATACTTTAAGAGAAGGGTTTATCATGTTGTTGTAACCTTAGTATTATATTGTAGCAAATAGATCTTTTGTCTTTGATTTTAAAAATTTATTAGAGATTTAAAGAAACTTTGACAAATGTCCTGAAACTTAATATAATGATCAATGTTATGAATGGTTTATTTTTTCAGAAAGCCTTGATGAATTAGAAGAAATGATAGTAAATATGTTCAGTGATATTGTTAATAAAGAAGTTGAATTACCTCCCATGCTGGAACATCCATTCTCAAAGGATGAAGTTGGATATAAATACTACATTACTTCTATTAAGGATGTAAGGGATTTGACTATCCTTTTTCCAATTCCAGATCTTAGACATCATTATAAGAGCTCTGTAAGTATAATTTATTATGTTTTTCTTCTCCTGTAATATAAAAAAAATGTGTCAGTAAGAAATTTATGACAAGATTTTCTACATCTCTTGAAAGGAAACGTCTACATGGAAAAATAACTGTGCAGGCTTCCGCGGTTATTCTCATAAATATTTAGGTTTCTGGTGGAGACCATGTCAATAAAGATTATGAATCTTCATAAAGATTCATAATCAGGTGTGTAAGTCATCATGAATGAAAACACAAAAGTTACAAAACTGTACTGATGACTGCAGACTTGGGATGCCCTATTTATGGCCTTGTCTTTAAGGACAAATATTGTAGCCATGAACTCTACAGGATAAGGCAGTTATTGTCATGAAGATTAAAAAAGAGTGGAAAATCATGGAATTTTTACACAAAGAATAATAGGACATAGAAATCTCATTAGAACTCCAATACCAAACCACTGCCTAACAGATGATTAAGTTAGTTTTTATGTTAGTCTTTGGAGAGTCACTTAAAGGTTTTAGTCGTAAAAGGGCAGGGCAACACGATTTGTACAAACCCTCTTTTGATGGAAAGAAACTATTAATACTCCATGAATTTCCAAAGGAAGGAAGACAGATATCATTCTGAACCCTGCCATTTAGCTCAGGGTTGAATAGTGTAGCATTCTGAACAACTTAAAAAGTTAGGGAAAATTTTATATGGACTTTGAGTTATGCATTCGTAGTTTTAATAGTTCAATGGTACCATTTGTTTTAGCCTACCTCATGTATAAGTCATGTAATCGGTCATGAAGGGCCTGGAAGTCTTTTATCAGCTCTAAAAGCTCGTAGTTGGTGCAACAATCTAGTTATAGGTACTCGATCTGATCACAGAGGATTTGATTTTATGTATATTAATGTGGATTTAACTGAAACTGGTATTGATAATGTGGATAATATTATTCATCTTTTATTTCAGGTATGCTACTTTTTCCTTACTATAGAAAATAAACTTAAGTCAACCATAATAAACATTTGATTATTAGGGGTCTTACCCACTGGTGGGATCAAATCATAGATATTGATATTTATAGGTTTAAAATGTATTAGTGATGGAGCCTATATAATTTTTTTTTTCATTCCCTGTTGTTTAAGATTAGGGTGCACTGTCATTTTCTCCCTACAAATCTTATAGAACTTTGACATTTAGATAGGTTAATTATTGGTTATAATTAATATAATTATAGGTTATATTTAATATATTTATAGATTATAATTAATAGTTATTATTTTTTAATTAATTATTTATTAGTATATTTAATATTTTCTTAACATATGCTGTATATAATTAATTAATATAATTAAGCTTTTTTAAAATATGTAATTAATTGTGTTGGTTATTAAGGTAGGAAGTAATTAAGTTAAGAGAAATAAATTCAAGGATCTCACTAAAGGTAATGATTAAAAGTGGGACCAAGGGAGAGGACAGTACATCTCCATCTTCACTCAGACTTGGGCCTAATAGTCCAAGAGTTAGACGCAAAGTCCCTAGGTTCCAGAATTCAACCAGGATCCCCCTCAAGAACCCAATAAGTCTATCTTATGGGTGAAATCTTTGGAGTTTGATAGTCACGTATCTTGCATTTAGCTCTTGGACTATTAGGTTTGATTTTCAATATTTTTTTTTTTCAAAATCCACCAGTCAAATGTGTTGAATTTAAGTTTGTAAAATTAGGCTTGAACTTATTTTCTTCTTTTCTTTATCTTCTTTTATTTACTATCTTTAATGCTTAAGTCTATCTAATCAATGAAAATTATGACATGAAATTGAAAATTTAAGAGCTCATTCATTTATTATCCTGTTTATCCATCCAGAAACTAAAATTTTGGTAAAACTTTAAAGTTCAGTGCTATTTATGTTTTAATTTTTACAGTACATAAATGTTTTGAAAGAAGAGGGTCCTCCCAAATGGAAAGTAATATTTGATGAGTGTAAAGGATTATCTAGTATTCATTTTAGATTTAAAGATAAAGAGCTTCCAAGGAATTATGTTACTCATGCTGTTAGTGCTATGCAGGTATACTTTTATAAATTATATTTTTAAATTGACTTTTCAGGAAGCAATATTTTGTTGATTATTATTTATTTGGACTGCAGGCTAATTGATCTAGGTGTATTTTAATACACTCTAATCTTAGTGTGTAGTTTTTGCATTGGCCTTTTTAAATTAAACTAATGTTTTTAATTTACCTTTATATTTATTACCTCAGTACTTTTGCTTTCCTTTTCGAACTCAATAACTAGGGCGGGTTAAAGTAACCTAATGTCTTATTAATTTAAGTTAAAACTTTAAAAATTATTACAGTAGATAGCCATTTAATCATGTAATACAAAAATTGTGTTTCTATATTCACGAAAGCATTAAAAATACCTGTCATCATATTAGGGTCCTAGTTTTTATTGATTTTAATTCTTTGAATGAATTATAGTATATATAGTATATACAATTACACAATATAATTGATTAAGAGACACCTAGGAAATGTAACAAGTAGGTGTCTCGCACAAGTATATTGTGTCAACTATTCATGTTTTGCTCAGTTAAACATGTAAAACTCAGTAGTATCAAATGATATACATAAAAATATATTGTGTTATAAAAATCACTTAAAACGACACAAAAGTGCCTAAAACAGTGTGTGACACTCAGAAACAAACAGCGGGATAAAAACCTATCAGAACAACCCAAAAATGCGTAAAACAGGTGATTACGATGAAATCTCGGTTTTGGATTTATGAGGTTAAATTCTGAGGTTAAAAACTTCCGGAGAAGTAAACATTTATTTAAAGGAAGTATTTCTAAAAAGTAAATAGTTGGTGTAAGCTTTGATAAAACTAAAGATTACAAATGTATTCTAGGGAATGGATAAAATAATAAATTAACAATTTTTATAGAAAATGGCTCTCATTGAAACATTTCAGAAAAAAACTGTTTTGCATGATGAAAAAATAACTCAGATTTATAGAGTAATATAGTATAACAGTGCTCAGATTCAGTAATAGATCAAGGGTGGTATCAGAAAATGTTTGGATTATGGTTTATCTGTGGGGTTGAGGTCATGCACCTTTTTTTGTAAAAGCTAGTACTCACAATGCTTCATATATAATTTTTTAAACAACGTTTACCTATTTATATGTATTAAATTACAAATATTAGGATAATTGACCCTTGACCGAATATTAATTAAAATCCACTAATGTGTACCTAATCTATAATTTATTATTGTTATTTATTTAGGTTTACCCAATTGAAGAAGTACTATCAGCTAGCTATATGCTGAGTGAATGGAAACCAGAATTGATTGAAGACATTTTAACATATCTAACACCAGATAATATGTGGTAAAGCCAATATTATTATTTTTTTAAATTATTAAGGAAATATTTGCACTTTTTATTAGATGAAGACTATTGATACTATCATGTTTTTGCTTGAGATTTGCTGATACTATGCTTGTTGAGTATCTGTCTATGCTAATCTTATAGCAGAAATAAAATGGAAACTCAATTCACGATCAAGGCAAAATAGTTATAAAATTAGAATTGGATGGTTATATTTATTTGCGTCAAGCAGTTAAAGCTTTATTTTTAGTTCTTTTTACTTTTCCTTTCCTCATTCACAAGGTTTGGTCTAAATTTTTTAATAACAGAATCTGATTGCTATAAAATAACAAAAATCTTTTTTTAATAGACAGCTGTAGTAAACTTTTGAAGTTGGCAGCACTGACTGGTGATAAGAGAATAATAAGACCTTCATTTTTTATACAATGCCGTAACTATATGGGTGGATTTAAAAAAAATGATTAATTTAAATTTGTTCAATATTTAAGGCAAAATCATGTGTGTCTTAATAAATTGTATGCATTTATATTCATTTCAAAAGAATTAAACTCAATTTAAAAGACAAATCCCATAGTATAGGATATAATGCCCATTTGAACCTTGTGGCTCATCAGAAATTAACCCTGCAGGAATCACTTCAGGTGTTACTGGCAATCTTCACGCTCATAAAAGCGGTTATCTAAAGTTGGTGATTATTTTTTAAAAAAGTCTTACATAAACTGAGTGCCTAAACTGGGGTGCAAACTCCAGACCTCCATGGTACCAAAGGTCTGTATAAATACTGATGCTCTAATGTCCTTGACCTCAAGGTAAGGTTAAGGTTCGGATGCAACATTAATGGAGAGGATGTTAAGAAAATTATTTGTGGCGGTAACTCCAACCCCATGAGGTAACCCTGCTGTTTACCATTGTTCAGCTGTCTATTTTCTGGTTATTTTAACTGTAAAATAAGGTTCAGAAAATGTAAAAATTTAAAATTTGTCATTGATTTGTTCTAAATTTTAATACAGTCGGACCTCCATATAACGAACTTCTATACAACAAAAGTCTCTATGTAACGAATTTTTTTACGTCCCCTTGAATTTTGTGTTTAAAAGTGTTTCTATTTAACAAAAAAAATTCTATATAGCGAACAAAATTTCCAGAAATAAAGATAAAGACAAGACCCGCAAAATCTCAAGGAATTGACCAAAACGGCAGTTCTGGTTTTCTGTAATTTCCTAGAACAATTATTTATTGATTCTCGCCCTGCCTTATTTAATTTTGCGAACTCTTTCTTCACAATTTTATTTTAAATTAGGATTAACACAGCATAGAACTAAAAATCTTTCAGTCTTAATTTGGTATTCGGTCTGACCAGTTTGTTTGTGAAACTTTTTATTTGTTTGTAAATCGAGTTTATTAAATGTCAAAACGGAAATCGCTGTCCCTTTCTGAAAAATCAATTTATTAAAAGATTCTGACGATGGAGTCAAAAACAAAGACATGTCTCTAAAGTATAAAATCGCTCCTAGTTGTATATCAACAATTTTAAAAAATCGGGAAACTATACTTAGGTTATACAAAACGAGTGGCGATTTAAAAAAAAAGTTCTCGAGTATGCAAGTATGAAGACATTGATGACGCAATTTTACAGTGGGTGACAATGTTAAGGGACAAAAATATGCCTGTGACACGACCGCTAATAAAAGAAAAAGCTGCTGAATATGCAACTGCGAGGTTATTATTCATCCTATATATCCATTAAAATATCATAAATAGTACAGAGTTATTTATTTTTCAATTGCTATACAACAAAATTTCTATATAACGAACTTTTTCACTTGAACCTTTAAGTTCGTTATATAGAGGTCCGACTGTATTTGTGTGTCAAAACAATGAATCTAGATTTTGCATAATGTAAACAACCCAGGTAGACAATAAGAGTTTTCTTGCACTTAATTGTTGAATTTTTGTTTGTAATAGTTGTTAAAGTATGTGCATAATATATGTGCCTACTGATAAATTGAGTAACTCTTTATTAAGCCTGTTTGGACTTAGTTTTTCGAATGTTATATTATTTAACAAGGGCATGTTAATATATAATATAATAATAATATATCATAATATAATGTTGATGCATGTTGATATAATGCAAATGTTAATAATATAAGGTTATTTATTTAGACAATGGTACCATAATGATACTTTCAATGTGATGCCAATTCTATCCTTGAATATTTAGTCAAGTGGCCGAAGATGCGAGGGCCATATTGTTTTATTTGTTCATTACTATAAAACTTTGACGAAGAGATAAACTTACATATATAAACTTTAGGTCAGTTATGTAATCTGGGAAATTAAGTTTTCATGAATTTACTAACTTTCACTTTTGCATATAATACTACATGTACATGTATGTAAATAACACATAACTCAATATAAGTTATAAATTTGTATATATGTATTACTCAAACTATTTTAATGACATAAGTTATAATTCAAACACTACCATCATATGTAAAAAAATATTGTTTTATTAAAAATTTATTTTTTATTGCATTGGTTTTACTTATTTTTCAGGGTTTCTGTTTTATCTAAAAAGTACAAAGATATTTGTGATTTGAAAGAGAAGTGGTATGGAACTGAGTATAAGAAAGAAAAAATTTCAGATGACTTAAAACAAGTAATTAAATTATTTTATTTATGTAACCATTATGTGTTGAAAATTATCAATAGCAGCAAGTATTTGTGTGATTGATATTATTTTTTTCTTTAGAAATGCAAAGTATTTTTTAAGAAACCATGGTGATGAAATTGAGAGGTGAATAATGTTTTATAAACTATTGATTCGTCAATTTATTTTTATTTATTACAAATGAATATTCAGTCTTATTTTACTTTATTTTATAATCTTTTCTTTTATATATTGTTAGACACACAACTAAATTGTTCAATAATCCAGCAGAAGACTACTCTAATGACTGTGTCTACTTGATATGAAAACTAAATTTATATAATAGTGCTAGTTTTTATATTAAACAGCTGTTCTAAATTCCTGTTGTTGGCAGCCCTAAATGATAATTAGGTCTGTTCCACCCTGCTAGTTTTTTTTAAAAACCTCTTACTATATGGAGGTTTTGACAAAAATTTAATTCTTTTAAAGTTTTTTCGCATTATTAAAATAAGGCTGTGTATCGTCACAAGATCAAAAGGTATCTTCAGGTAAACATTCAACAAATAATGAATTTGGTCAATTTAAAAAATAAACACCCATTGTAATAGAACATTTTGCACGTATTGTTAAGGTTTTTAGCAAATTTTCATCATGAATTTTCTCTTAGTGACATTACACTCTTAAGACATTTTTGTTGTGGCCAGATCCTGACATCTTACCCATGCAGGTTTTCCTTGTTATGCTCCCTATTAATCCTCCTGTCTTTTGTATGTATATTTTTTCTTATTTTTTTTTTTACTTACTTAATTTTTGTTTAGAAATGGAGTGATGGTAGTAAAATTCCTGAACTTCGTCTTCCTGATAAAAACGATTTTATACCTACTAATTTTGAATTAATAGCAAGGGATGAAAATGTAAGTTATATGGTATGAAAGCTAAGAGATAAAATAACTTAACTCTAGACTTTTCATTTTACAATCAGTAAAAAATGATTCATGTAATTTTGATGTAAAATTACTTTAAAGATAGTTAAAATAAGTATATTTGTTTGAGATTATGAAAAGTGCAGCAACCTTAATTTTTATCATGAGATTGTTTTCGCATGGTTATCAAACTAATTCATTAATCAGGAGATAAAAAATAATTAGACTTGAAAAGTACTAAGTGAATTAAGATAATAGTGTCTGGTTTTAGACTGATTAGAGTCTTCATAAACCTCACATTATGGGTAGTACAAGGCTAATTTCTTCTGTATACTGAATTTTAAGTATATTATTTTTCTTGTTTCAATTACTTATATGCAATCATTAAAATACAGTGGCCGCTCAGAAGTCCCTTTTGTATTTGTTCAATATTATTTGCCTGGTGTGCTCAACTCACAAGCCACTTGTTGTACTGACTGATTGGGATAGTTGGCTATTCATGGTGAAAGCAAGGTATCTCCTATCTAACTACCTCCCCACCCTTTAGTATCATTGAACCCAAGAGTTGCTGTAGAGGCCATTGACATAAAGTGGTAGATATTTATTTATGACAATATATATAATTTTGTATGCTATTTGCACCACTTAAGATGATCTGATTGAGCTGAAACCAGTCTCAGTAGATTTAGCTTACTAACTACCATCATATATGACACCTTGTTTAAACACCATTTAAACTTTCAAATGAAATGTATGACAAATTTTGACTTATTTTTTATGTGTTACATTTATTTTCTGTTGAATTACTTGTTTGTTGTTAATTTTTAGCCTTCAGTTTACCCCAGTATAATACATCACACTCCTCTGTGTCGTGTTTGGTACAAGCAGGATGATGAGTTTCTTCTTCCTAAAGTCAACAATAGCTTTGAATTTATTAGGTAATTGAGTATCCAATTTTATAGTTTCTACTGTATTTTAAGGTGTAATTATTTATCAAAATTATACTTGTATAATTGTGGTTAGTATTTAAGCTAACGCTTAATATAATTAGGTATCAGTTTTTCCCCGTAATAAATTATTTATTAGGCTTGTATCCTATTAATTATGCAATCAATTAGAACTTTTTTTGCAGTTTTTTTATTAAGTTTATTAATTTTCTGTTACTCTATTTTACAATTTTCATTATGTATATTGATTATCTTGGTTTAGATTAAACTAATCAGCTCTAATGAATACTAAGTATTTATACAAAATTATAGTACTATAATAAGTACTAGTAATAGATACAACAACATGTATTTGTTTAATACAGAGACCAATAATTTGAACTGAGATTTATTTCTTTATTATTTCCTTCAATAATAAGGAAATTAGTCTCTCCACAGGAAAAAAAATATAGAGCTACTCTCAACTTATATTACAATCATAAAATGTAATACTATGAATTTATTTATAGTTTTAGCAAATTTTTATCAACAAATATTGCTTTTTAACATGTAAACTATAAACAGTGATGTCAACTAGTCTCTGAGACGGTACTCGCAGCCTTAGTTTTGGCTAGTGTCTCCGTGTTACATTGAGAATTTGCCTCCAATTGATTAATGTAGTCAATCATATGATGAAGTGAGTTATTGTAACTACTTCGTTAAATCTATTTCTAAGGTCTGTGGAATGAACTAAGTTTTAATATTTTCTCTTGTTTCTTTGATTTTCAGTCCTTTAGCATATGCTGATCCTATGAGCTGTAGCATGACTTACATGTTTTCATTACTGTTTAAAGATGCCTTAAATGAATTTGCCTATTCAGCCGAACTAGCTGGTTTAAAATGGGACCTTATTAATACTAAATATGGAATGGTTGTATGTAAAAAAAAACTTTACTTTATTAAATTATACGGTATATTAATGTTGCAATGAGTTTCAATATGAAAATTCACTCAACATGAGGAAATATAATTTAATTTTTTTTTGTTAAGAATTGTGGTTATATGATTCTAATGATTAAAAAGACATTTACTACTTGAACGAGGACTCAGTTAGTATAACAAGTTTGGTAGCATGGCAATTCCTATTAGGTACCTCATCAGTACGTACTTCTAGTCTATAGAGACTAGAGACTCTACCACCCTTTTACAACTCTTATCTATATTTAAAATGTATCCTAGCAATGGCAGGCATTTTCAGTAATGCCATACTATGCAACACAGATAATCAAAGAATATATAAAATAGATAATATTTAAAACACATTTTGAATTAATTTTATTTAATTTAGGCAACAGAGTAAAAACACAATGAAGTATTAATGTAAAATCATAATTAATATGATTAATCAAAAATTGACGTCACCAAAGCTCCATTGTGGTACCAGGCCATGATAAGAGCTGTTATATCCTCCCTCTTGCTCTTTGTTAATGAAATCATAATTCATTTGCGTCATCATTATCATTATTCATTTGCATGCCATTACATTCATCATCGTTCATTTGCGACAAATATAAGTTTTTTTACTCAGGTTGTGTATTTAATAATATTTATATTTAACACAAATATCTGCTAAAAAGAAAGATAACACCATTTATGTCAATGGTACTACTATTATTTTTACTATGTAAGTTTTTGGTTCAGCTACAAAATTGATGAAATATGAATGATGAAATATGATTCCATTTTTCTACCTACAGAATAACAGAAGTGAAGGTTTGTTTAGTCACAGTTGGCAAGCAAAACTGTAGACAATTTAATTTTTTTAAACATTTATTTTTCCACTGTATTACAATTAATAATTTTTATTTTGTTTTACTATGTCTGTTTTTAATTTCATTTTAAAGTTTCTTTACTTTTTTTTAGTTATCTATTGGAGGTTATAATGATAAACAGAAAGTTTTCCTGGAGAAAATCATGGATAAAATGACTAACTTTAAGATTGATCCAAAGAGATTTGAAATACTTAAAGAAAATGTAAGTTCTATAAGCTTTGATTGTTGTTTTTATGACTATTTTTATTTTATTTTAATTTAATTATTGTAGAAAGACAGATTGTGATACTTTTTGCCTGGAGAATTTATTATTATTAATATCTCCATTAACTTAATAACTCTTGTTAACAAAACTTAACTTTTCTCTTTTATATTTTTACTTTTCCTCATTTATACCGTAGGCATATGGGAAAAATCCAAAACCGGGATGAAACCAGAATTATCCAATAACAACACAAAGTTGTTGTTATTGGATAATTACAATAACAATAATCTTATAATAACAATAACTTATAATATCTGAACAGACAGACAACACAAAGTTGTCTGTCTGTATGTGTTTGTGTGTCTGTTATCATCGTAGCGCCCAGTGTATTAATGCTAGAGAGTTAAAACTTCACACTACCGCTGTAGTTGTTCTATTCAGAAAATATATTTTTTTCTTTATATAACTTTCAACTCTAGTGTTTAAAATTTAGTCATGGGTTTAGCCCCTGCTTGAGCCACTATGATTTTTATAGAAGTATATAAATTCTGTGCACCACCTACTTTAGAGGGTATATAAAACTGGTGACTAAAGATTGTCAAGTATACCTATGGTTACTTTATTACGGGGTCATTCCAGGGGGTATAAACCAAGTGGGTGTATGTATTTTGTATATGCAATTATCGGAAACAAGATACACACTTTAATAATAGAAATATTTGAATTTTCTAATTTTCAGCAGGTTTTAAAGTAAAGAAGTACTATAGATAATTGGGAAAAAATATTTTTTTATGTTAAGACCTTTCAAAAAGGTTTAAGTAATAGTAGTATCTAAGCATAGTTTTGGTTTAGTTTAATTTTTGAACTATTTTTTGAAATTTGCTAAAGAAAACAATTTTTTGTCTATTTCTTTTTTTGCAAATAATTTAGAAGACCATATGACCTGCAGAGTATCCTAGTTGCAATGGATGTTGGAAATTATAAAATTTTATAACACCAATTCTTTAATTTTACTCAAATTATAAAATACGTTTAAAAATTTGATAATGAGTGAAATTTATGATTAGCCATTTTAGGATTGGTTTGGAATTTCTCAATAGCATTTCCTTTTACTGCTTGTATAAATTTTAACCAATTTAGAACCATGCCCCCACACTCATTTTGGACAATGACTTGCATGCTGCACACACAAATGCAATGACCCTATGTTACGAAACTAATAAGCTCCTAAATTCCCTTGGTGTAAGAAAAAATGTAGGACCCTCACTGTATATTTAAATCAGTAGTATCTAAATTGTGGTCTCATGATTTGGAGAGATTGGTTCACCACTATGTTGAAGAGGGGAATTTTATTGCCAGTTTTTTAAAATAACACAATATGACAAAGTAGAGCGGGCTTAGTATACCAGGTGGTCTGTAAGGCACTATGATCCTTACACAGGAGATCTTCTTGTTGAAAGCTACTGAAAAATCACTAGAAGAATTAAACCATGTTTGATAAAATGAAACGTGTTTACACAGTTACAATGAAAAGGGTGTAGGGCTTGATGCTTATATGTTGAGCTGAATAATATATTAGAAATTAATAATTGATACCAATACACTTAAATTTTAAATATAATTTAGAAATAAATTAAGAAACTATCATAAACAGATAAATTAAAATAAATTGATCTTTTATCTTTTATTAATATTTTATTTTATTTCTGTTACAATTCAAAGTGGGGCTTTAGTATACAAAAAGTGTAAATAAATAAAGAAATAAACAAAACATGAAAACTATATCAAATCAAGAATTCTTTGCAAGGTTCTCTGTTGTTGAGTGTTTTCCTGAGTGCATGATCTAGTTTCCGTTCAATGTAATCTTTAACTGTTGTATTAAAATGTTTGAACATCCACACATCGATGTGATCTGCTAAGAAATTGAAGCCTTTTGATTTTGATAACCGAGCATTAAATTTTGTACCTGCTAATGTTTCATTATCTGCTCCAACTAGATCTAGAGTCTAATGGTTTAGAAAAGAAAACAACAAAAATATATTAACTTAACTAGTAAAGATAATCAGAAGTAAAAACACTTCTGAGATTTATTATTTTAATAATTATTGGCTATAATCCTTAGAAGTTTACTTTAAACTTAACTTTTTTATGTTGTTTACTGTACGAATAGAACAATAAATCAATCCATTTGGGTTATTATGGCTAGATATACACATTTTTTACCCGGTTACCAGTTTACTGATAACCTGATGTGAAAAATCGAAAATTCAACCAAAAAAAATTTTGATGCTAATTTACCTGTCTAAGGTAAGAGACCGAAGCAATTCTACTTCAAAATTCAAGTAAATATGATATTCAAGTCCAAATATGTTAGGAAAATGTATGATGTACCATTTACCCAATTTTTTATTTGTCCCATATTTCACTTTAATTTATTATTTGCTTATACTTACAAAAGGGTTCAAAGTATTGTTGCAAATCATATTTTTTCCATCATAATCCAGTATAGTTGTCATTGTGAAACTTATCTCATATTCTAGAGGTTCTATATTGTTCAAAACTCCTGTTATTTCTTTCCCATCATGAACAGCTTCGTACCCAAAGTGAAAACTAGAAAAATATTAGAAATTAGATTTGGAATTTTTAACTTTTTTGTGTATTTCTTTTAGTGAATTTCCTTTGGGAAAAGTTCACTAATGGGATTGGCATCATGGCACAAGGACTACTTGTAACTCATTTCTTCTGTATTTTTTAAAGGAAATGAAACCTTTAAAGAAACCAACTGAGCATTGAACTAGTGCTACTAATGGTGTACAATGGCAATTTTAGAGGCACAGTTTTGTGTAGGCAACAGGACAATTGTGTGTATTTCCTTTGAACAATACAGGAAAAATGAGTCAAGAGTAGCACTTGATAATTGAGTTACTGATATAATTTTGAGTTACGCTTATAATTAAGTTATAAAGCTTAAACCGGAACCTTAAGCAAAAAATGGATTGTTATTTATGGAAACACGTATTCCAAAGGAAATTCACCAGACATGTGGAACACCACACCAGAATTTTATTTGTTGTGTCATGGCTTTTTCAAAGCTGTGGAAAACCAGTAAATCATACAATTTTATTGATTTGGTTCCTTAGAATTTCTGATGACCAATAAAATCTATAGAAACATTTGTGGTGAGAGTATGGAAAGTTAGCATTGGTAAATATTAAAGGTTAATATAAGTTAATGAATTTATTAAAATCGTGTAAAATGACATCTGCTGGAGGAGGAGGTGAAATAACAGCACCCCTTAAACTCACCCTTTAAAAGTAATAGACAGGCATGAAGTGCAAATATATATTTCATGTTTCATATAACTCTCTTGAAGGATATTATGAGATAAACTTTTCATTATCAATCTTCTTAAATTTCCTCTAATACCCAGCTTTGAGGAATCCAGCTGCATGTCTTCCAGCCAACCATTGTAGGCACTGAATTTACACGAATCATTCACATTTTGAATATCCTGAAACAAATATAACTAAAGCTGTTAATTTAAATTAATTTTATTATGATTTGATTCTAATCTTTATTAAAGTATATAATTTTATTAAAAAAAGCTTTATTAAAACTAAGAGAAACAGCCGTGCATGCTGTTCACCTGCTGTCATTAAGTGACTGAAATATGAAACCTGTAATATGACTGGCAAGCTATATTAACTAAGAATGTTTAGTATGGACGCTAAATAAAATAAAACGGGTCCATAGTTTGATACTTGTTACCAGTAATTTTCTATCATCTTACTTTCCATTATAAGTTAATAACTACAAAATAATTTTAAGACAGTTGTTTTTTTTTTTAAGATTTATTTTTGTACGAAAATTCTACTCTCTAGCATAAATACACTGGTGAATACAATGTTAACACACACACACATACAGACAGACAACTTTGTGAAAACCACTCTGGAGGTAGAGTCAGAAGATACAGACTTGCCTGTGAGGCAAGGCAATGAAAATTTGCTAGATACTATGTGGCAAAATGGCAAAATGATATGTAACAATAAATACTAAAACAAAAATAGCGAGGCGATAAAAATTCACCAAATACATGGCAAAATGGCATGTAACAAGAAATAATAATAATACAAAAGAACCAAAATGTGGCTATGAAGTTGCCTGAGGGGCCATATGAGTAGCGGGTACGGGCTGAAGGCCTGTACTTTAATGCTGATCTTAGTCGATTACTAAAATAAAGTTTTCCATATACCTATTATTATTCTTTTACCAAATAATGTGAATAGAAATAAATTAAATTTAATAGGTTTCTGCAGTTATGTCTTTATTTTATTCATTCTGTTAAGTTATTTCTACAATAACTTAAAAGGTTGTGACCAAATTTATGTAGATGATAAAGCAATGAATAATAATCTTCAGTGACTAAGTCACCCCTGGAAGACATACATCTTCAAATTAAACTAAACCATCAATACTTGCTGTTGCAAAAACAACAAGTATCAACAGTAGCTGATTCTTGAATTTTTTTTACATCTTGCCATAAATGTATGCTTTAAAAAATAAATTTAACTTACTTGTGAGAAAGACTTGGTTAAATCGGGCACTGGATATAAGCCTTCCAATGATGCTGTGATTTGTTGAAATGCTTCAGAAAACACATCATACGTAGCATATGCTAATCTATTAATTTGACTGTCAGTTCCCCAATCTTTAAGCAATATTGGACAAACACCAGAAAAACTGAATATTGCCAAGTAAAAGAATTCTTTAAACATTTTTATTTAACTGCACTCTTTAAAAAGTAAAATAAGTCAATAATTAAAAAGTAATTTTTTAAAAATTATACAAATTGTAACAATTATTTAGAAATGAATCTGTAAAAAGGAACTGAACTACTTAAGTGATAACGTTTTAAATGATTGTTGTCGCAAGCAATTTAATGATGAATATATTTTTTCTTAGTATTATTCCGTTGGTTATTTTTATTACGTAGTTGACACAGTTAGAGTTAATAAGCATCAATTACATTAAATGAAAACACATATTAAAGAATTTTGTTTTTCTATTTTTACTGACTCTTCTATCATGGACTTGTTACTTCAAGTGACTGGATATTACTCAATTGAATCAAGAGGATCTTGTATTTTACATCTGTTTAATGATAAAACTTTTTAACTTGTACATCTGGCTTATGTCTTGTTTTTTTAATTATTTCTTTTTTTTAAGTGATTTGGAAAGAAAGTTGTTCATTAAGTTTCTTATTAATTCTTAAAATTAATAACTTATTTATTAATGCTTCTAAATAATTATATTATATATTTATTTAAGAATTTTTTAAATTTTTTTAAATTAATTTCAGAAATATATCTGAATCAATTAATTTACTTATCAGGATATACAGTGGTCACCCATACACCTATTAACCACGCCTGATGCTGCTTAACACGAAGTGATAAATACTGCGATTTATTTCTGGCTGTAATAAAATGAATTTATGTATACTTGTTTACATAGTGTAAAGGGATATTCTCGGGATTTTTAACTCATGATAGTTTTTTAATTTTAAACGACTTAAAAAAATGTAGTTTCATTCAATAAAAATTTCACTATTGCTGACTAAGAGATATATTTGGTTATATATTGCACACCAAATTTTGTATAATTTTTCCTCCTTTTATTATTTTTTTGCTCAGTCATTAATGATGGTTTATGGATTTTTAAAAAATCCCGGAAGGTAGGACTAGTCCAAAAGATAACCTTAAACACATTGAGACATAAACATATACAGAAAGAAAACTTAATAAAATAAAACTCAGGCAATAAATAAATAAAACAAACACTAATAATAAAATAGTTTAATTATTTGAGTTCCTGGGGTGGAGGAGTGGTCTTGCTAATGATCCATACTGTTAAAGCAGTGTACACGGGAAAAAATAAAAAAATAATATATATATATATATATATATATATATATATATATATATATATATATATATATATATATATATAGTTAGGTATAGGGAACTTTTTTTTGTTCTTTAAAGAATGAAAAATAAGAAAGATTAGTGAAGACCGCATCAAAAATCGGACAATTTTTAATCGAGCTATGATGAAAAACATTTTTTTAAATTTAGCTCACTTCGGCGCCATTTTGGATGATGTTGCATTTACATAAAATTATTATATGGACATATTTTTAAACTTGAAACATCGCTTTAATAAAAGAATATCAAAAGTTTTAATTCTAACCTCAGTTTTAGGTGTAAATAGTCGTTAAACATAACAAAAACAAAAAAAAAATATGGTTTTTCTAAGATACCATGAAAAGTAAGATAGGGAGCTATAGTTTTTATGGTTTGTACAGTTAGCTAACATAAAAAGCAACAAAATGAGTCCAATTTTAACAAATTCGCTTCACAATTTCAAAAGTTATTACTAATAAATCTCTTAAAATTGCCAAAAATGGAATATTTTTTATAGTTTACCACCCTATTGTTGATATTTAATGGAACTGCAACGTCATCATACCTTGTGATCATTATTTCAGCTTGTATAAGGATTCCAGAACGCCTAAAAACACTTATTTTTGTTCATTGGTTTTGGAGAAATTACGATTATGGTGATTTTCGTCAATCGTAGAATGCAGATTAGAGGTACCTTGCAAAAACCAAGTAAAATCCTCCATAAACGTTAATAAAAAATTGATTTTGATGATAACTACTTCGTTTCTAGGGGTGAAGGACCAATAAATAGCAAATCACACAACTAGACTGTAAAGTGATATTTTACTGCTGCGGAAGTTTAATAACGACAATGAAACCAGCCAATTTTATTTCCGGAGCTATAAATTATCATTATTTATACTATTTACGTTTAGTTACGCATTTATTAAAAAGAGTCGATTTTTTGTATGAATAATTTAATTTAACTTAGTTTAAAGAAATTAAAACACAAGATTGATAAATAATCATTCATACTTTTACAAAATTAAGGCAAAATAATACGGGGTTTTGCCTTAATAATATGGGTTTTAATTTTCAAAAATATTATACTTTCTTTGTCACTCAATTGTACTATATGTCTTATTATTTGTAGAGTACTGTTTAGTTCACCCATATTTAATTTATACAATATTTTTTTACCAAATTTCCGCAGCAATGAAATATCACTTTACAGTCTAGTTGTGTAATTTGCTATTTAAAATCGCGTGGGGTCAAGTCTGGTGACCCTGATGGCCACCTAATTGAGCCGTAGGTCCCCATATTATTTTACCTTAATTTTGTAAAAGTATGAATGATTATTTATCAATCTTGTGTTTTAATTTCTTTAAACTAAGTTAAATTAAATTATTCATACAAAAAATCGACTCTTTTTAATAAATGCGCAACTAAACGTAAATAGTATAAATAATGATAATTTATTGCTCCGGAAATAAAATTGGCTGGTTTCATTGTCGTTATTAAACTTCCGCAGCAGTAAAATATCACTTTACAGTCTAGTTGTGTGATTTGCTATTTATTGGTCCTTCACCCCTAGAAACGAAGTAGTTATCATCAAAATCAATTTTTTATTAACGTTTATGAAGGATTTTACTTGGTTTTTGCAAGGTACCTCTAATCTGCATTCTACGATTGACGAAAATCACCATAATCGTAATTTCTCCAAAACCAATGAACAAAAATAAGTGTTTTTAGGCGTTCTGGAATCCTTATACAAGCTGAAATAATGATCACAAGGTATGATGACGTTGCAGTTCCATTAAATATCAACAATAGGGTGGTAAACTATAAAAAATATTCCATTTTTGGCAATTTTAAGAGATTTATTAGTAATAACTTTTGAAATTGTGAAGCGAATTTGTTAAAATTGGACTCATTTTGTTGCTTTTTATGTTAGCTAACTGTACAAACCATAAAAACTATAGCTCCCTATCTTACTTTTCATGGTATCTTAGAAAAACCATATTTTTTTTTTGTTTTTGTTATGTTTAACGACTATTTTACACCTAAAACTGAGGTTAGAATTAAAACTTTTGATATTCTTTTATTAAAGCGATGTTTCAAGTTTAAAAATATGTCCATATAATAAATTTTATGTAAATGCAACATCATCCAAAATGGCGCCGAAGTGAGCTAAATTTAAAAAAAATGTTTTTTCATCATAGCTTGATTAAAAATTGTCCGATTTTGATGCGGTCTTCACTAATCTTTCTTATTTTTCATTCTTTAAAGAACAAAAAAAAGTTCCCTATACCTAACTATAAAATTAAAAAAGTTAGCATTAACATCTCTATGACAGGCGCGAAGCGCGCCCGAAAACGGATTTTTCTCGTCTGCTCACTATTACATTGAATCCAACGCCGAAAACCGCATCCTTCTAGCTGTTATAGTTTCCGAGAAAAAGGTCTTGTCCTTCTTAGCTGGACCACCCTGTATATGTATGTATGTCACTGATTAGTAACTATATATTCCTCTATGATGTATGTATGTATAGTGTCATGGCTTATATTCATTCAATATAAGGTTGCATAGTTGGTAATGTTTTTTAAATATTCTGTGAAATATTTTTTTTAATTTTTTTTCAATCTTCAAATTTTCATATTCTGCTCCTTATTAATGGGTTACCCAAAGTTTGGTCCACGGATCCCAGGGGGTCTGTGGAAAGATACCAGGGGTTCCATGAGCTAATGGCAAAAATTTTATTACAAATATGTAAATATTCATTTATTAACATTAATGCTACTATGATTAAAAATTATAATAGCAGTTATTTAATGGGTAAACAGAAACGTGTGTTTCCTGTTGTTAGTAAGAAGGCCAAAAAAATGGGGTGGGAGGCCAAATATTAATTATAGTGATTCTATATTTGGTGGTAGTATGTTTTAGGACGTTTTCTTCATTTTTTTATGAAATAAGACAAAATAAAGTCTATGAAAGAAGTTGGATGCTGTACAAGAAATCGCGATTTATCAGGGAACCATAAAAATTATAATAGAGTTTACTGCCATTATCATAGCTGCTTCATGAGCCTTAATTTAAAACATTCAATACAGGATGTTTAGCGATGACTATAAATAAAAAAAATTGTTAGTTTGAGGGGGGGGGAGGGAGAACCAGAAGGATGGGATCCTTTAAGTACCATTTATCTACAACTTGGTTTTGCGGGGCTCTGAAGTGTGCAAACTTAAATGGGTCTAACATCTAGATTTTTATGTTTTACTTAATATCACTTTTAAGTTCTATTTATTTAAAAATATTCTTAACATTTATAATGGTAGATTTATTACCAATCAATATATACATAATATTGATGTATTATGTTTTGTATTGTAGTATATTAGAGGTTTGAAAAACTTTTCTGCTGAGCAGCCTTATCAACAAGCTATCTACTATTTAGCTCTCTTACTTTCGGAACAATCATGGAGTAAAAGTGAGTTGAAAGACGCTGCTGAAGCTTTAACTTTGGAAAAATTAGAGGAATTCATCCCAAGACTCTTATCACAGCTTCATGTTGAAGCATTGTTTCATGGAAATACTTCGAAACAAGTATGTGCTAGTAACAAAAATCTTTCTTTAGTATAATTTTATTTAACTTAGAACTGTTAAAGTAGAACTGCTCAAAAGAATGGCTGATCCTTTAAGCCTTAGAGGTGACAAAGAAGTTAATAAAAAAACGGCAGTTGTAACTCTTATTTTGTATGATTGTATTTAAAGAGTGTATGATTGTATTTAAAGAGTGTATGATTGTAATTAAAAGAATTACTTAAATCAGTGTATCTGTTGTCATAATTTATTTCTTTTAGCATTGAGAGATGAAGGGTGTGGCAGTTAAAATAAAAATGAAAATGATGTAAACAAATTTGACTGTTTTTTAAGAATTCGATTTTATAAAGCAACACTAGTTTACCCATATGTTTCCCCTTCTTCATTAGCTTCTAGGTTTTCTCTTGTAGCCTCTATCCAATTTCGTGGGATTCTGTGCAAAGCATAAATTTGTAACCACTTTTTTAAATAAAATTAAGATTTTTTGATGATAAATCTTAGATTTTTAAAATAAAAAATATATATATTTATTATCATATATTAATATTATTTATTAATGTATTTTAATCACTAAAAAATCTGTACCATTGTATGCATATTTTTATTTAGTGGGAAATATTTAGTAATGTTTTGTTGTTGTTGATAGGTTTGCATGGATATGATGAAGACTGTGATGGACAGGCTTGATAGCTCTGTGTCCTTATGACCATTACTTCCCTGCCAGCTACTTCGGAACAGAGAGATACAGCTGGCAGATGGTAATTTAGCAATATTATTATTTCTGTATTGCATAAAGTTAGCATCATGAAATAAATAGTCACTTTGACTCTAAAATTCAGGATGCTTTGTACTGATGGTGATTTGTTACACTGAAAGCTGGCGACTTTGTCAATATAGAGTATTCAAAAGTGGATTGATTTGAATGAATTTTAATTAGTAAATTAGTATTTTTATTCCTTTTATTGATTGACTCTGCTGCTCAATTTGTTCATTTTTTAGTGAGAAATTTATATTATAAATATAAATTATAATATATTATTATAATAATATAATATATATATATAATATTATATAATAATATATAATATATATTATATAAATATTAATTAAATATTTATTATATTATTATTTTTAATTATATATTTTTTTATTATTATTTATTTATTATTTTTATTATTATTTATTTTTTTATTTATTTATTTTTAATCTATTTATTTATTTTTTTTTTTATATGAAGGAATGATTTGTGTCATTTTCTTGTTATGAGTTTTCTGTCTCTGTAAAATGTCATCGTCTACTGTTTAAATTCCAGGTAGAAGTTTTTTGTACGAAGTTGAAAATGACTTTCACAAAAGTTCGTGCTTAGAAAACTACTATCAGTGTAATCTCCAATCTACTTCTAATAATGTGTTAATTGAATTATTTGTACACATCATTCAGGAACCATGCTTCAATGTACTTAGAACTAAGGTGAGATAACTGTTCTCAGTCTTTTATAATTAGGTGCCTCATAAATATTTAATCATGAACATCAGATCAACTTTATCTCATAATTTAAATTAAAATTGAATACATAATGTTTGTATTGGTTGTTACGCCGAAATTCAGGAACACAACTCCTCAGATGCTTAAATTAATAATCAATTCCAGAAGGTAGTTAAATTATTGTATTGCTTTAATCTGAACCACAGCATCGAGATTTTTTATATTCCATTTGATGACCATAAAGGGAATATAAGAACATTTTTAAAATTGAGCTGCTTCAAACAATTCAGCTCTATCCAGCTTAAATGGGAGGAAATTTGTCAAATTTGTAGTTTAATACTTTGTCATTGATATAGGAGCTGGTCAATTGATATGACATTTTGAACACAGTTTTATCAAATTATGACGTCACTTGTAGTTGACATGCTAAATAAGAAATAATCAAAACAATATTCACTTGTTTACAATTTCATTTGTGTCCGTCCGTTTTCATAATTTCCCTTTTTAATATTTTATTTAATGTTTCTACCCTGTTAGTTAACTGTAAATTTAAAAATCTAGTTATAAATTATGAAATAACTATACATAATTAGTTAATGATTATCAAGGTAATTAGATAATTCTTTTCATAAGTTGTATTTTGTTATTCTTTAATACCTGCAGTTTGTATATTAATAGTTGAATTATTCTCAATAAAAATCTATTTGAAAGTAACTTTACATTTCGTTAATTTAGAAGCGTTTTTTAAAATTTGATAAACGTAAACATAATGTAGCTAGATCTCTTTCTGTCATCGTTCTATACTCTATGGTTCTATCCTACTGCCTGTCAATATTTATTTTTGGAAAGAATGTAATAGAAATGTTTTGGGTTACTATTCAATTTTAGTAATTAAACAACAAAGTGATTAAAATTGAGCCAAAAAGTGTAATTTAGCTTAGAAAAACATTAAAAAGAAAATAGAATGCCAAATCAATATATTGTTTATATGATAAAAGATAAAAGTGCAGGAGGTTATAGTGTATCCATCATATGTTTAATCTTGCTTGAGTGTTCAGGCTCCCACCACAAAAGTAGGATTCTGGCAGTTTCATTTTACAAAAGCAGGATCTTGTGAAGCAGTTTCATTTTAGAAAATGTTGCTTGTTTCTTTTTTACTTTTTATAGTTACTCATACTTTTAAAGTTTGTTCTTTAATTTCAGGAACAATTAGGCTACATAGTTTTTAGTAGTGTTAGGAGGGCTAATGGTGTTCAGGGATTTAGAGTTATTGTGCAATCCGACCGCCATCCAAAATATGTTGATTCTCGAGTTGAGGCATTTATTGCTTCAATGGATGTAAGTATTGTTTTTGTTTACTTAGCTATTTATAAAGCATTGCTATTTATTCAAATTGTAAGCTGTATGATCAGTCATGCTTATTATAATTAAGCAGGTTAGTTAGAACCTCTGTTTAAGCAAATATTCCAAAAAAATTGTTCTATTTATTAACCATTAGGGAAGGGAGTTCTAGGCTTAGTTTGTCTAGTGCAAACATAAATGCCTTACTAATTTCTATGTCTCCTCTAGGTGTTTCTCTAGATGTTTTTGGTTTAACCTTATAGCAACCTTCCATCCCCCCCTCTTTCTTCCTTAATCATAAATTGTAAGTCCTTGCCAACCTGATGACTTTAGGTGAAAAAAAAACATGTGAAAACTTCTGTATGTTTTTTTATTTAGATAAAATAATAATTGTTAGTTTTTTTAATCTGTGATTGTAAATGATACATTAGGCGGGCGGAGCCCATGGGAGAGGTTTAATTAGTAATAAATTAAATCACATTTCTTCCAACTGATTAGTCAAATTACCTAAGACGAAATATTTAGAACTGTATAATGAAGTGTGAAAAGAGTCCAATTGTTCATTTTTAACAAATGTCAAAGAAATAAATAAAGCTACAGTCTCTCCACAAATGTAAAAACTATATTTACAAAGCCGGCTTTCGACTGTTAACAGCCATCATCAGTGCCGTAGAGAAGCGAGAAAGGTTGAAATCTCTGTCTCAAATGATATAGTCTATATTTTTCTTCCTTTCTCGCTTCTCTACCGCACTGATGATGGCTGTTAACAGTCGAAAGGCGGCTTTGTAAATATAGTTTTTACATTTGTGGAGAGACTGTTGCTTTATTTATTTATTAATCACTACCTCCACGGTTCAGAATACATAAAAAAATGTCAAAGACTTGACTCATAAGAATTATCAATTAATTATCTAATTAAATGGAGTAATCATTTAAATAAATTCTGTATAAATGCTTATTAGGAAGAACGACTTCAACTCTACAATATTTTTAGTAAAAAAGAACTATAAATTTTAATATTTTGGATCATCTTCTGGATATACGAAAACAAAAGAACAAAAATATCACATAAAAAATTTATTAAAACATAGTAAAATTGATTTAATTTTTTCCTAATAAGTAATTATAGAATTCTGAAAAAAGGCGCTTTCCTCTTAAGGAATTCTGTATAAATTACAAAAATATGTATACATTTTTAATTTGGATTAATTTATTTGTTTTGCTTACAGAAATATATTGAAGACTTAAGTGATGAAGATTTTCAAAAACATAAAGATGCTTTGGCAGCACATAAACTCGAGAAACCGAAAAATCTAAGTGCTCAGTCTAGTATATATTGGAATGAAATCACATCTCAACAATATCATTTTGATAGGAAGACAGTCGATGTTGAGCACTTAAAGACTGTTACTAAGGAGGATGTTCTAAAGTTTTATAGAGTAAGTTGGCATGCTGTATGGCAGGATTTTATTTGGTTTTTAGAGCTTCAGCTTTTTACATCTCAAGCCAAAATCCTAAGGTCTACCCCTCCCCCCATTGACTTCTAAACCATTTCACACAAATTAATAAAATCCTGGTGTACTTTAGTTATGATGGTATGCGACTTCTTCTTATTATACATTCCAGGATGAAATTATAAAAAAATGTTGAAAACCATTAGTTTAGCTGACTAAACTTATGGTTTTCAACCCTTTTTTAATCATCACCAACTTTTACACCTTCCAATTGGTTTATCGCCACTCCTCTGAGTCTTATTATAATAATATTGTTTAAATTAATTTATATTATGGTTAATAAATTAATTTCTTTTTTTAGAAATTAATTTATTTTATATTGCTGACATTGAAAACCACTGAGCTTTGCTTAATCGGGGTTCCAACCATGCATAAGACTATATCTGTCTCACTCATTATGGCAGCACATTGTAAACTTAAATGTTTCAAAGCCATAATATGGTCAATGAGCAAGGCTGATTTTGGGCTACATACTAGGTTTTAAGCAAGTGGTTACTCCTCTCTTTCCAATCTAATGTAACAAGACTTAAAATAAAGATTTACTTCAACTGGTTATAGTCTTGCCACAATAAGCACAGTAACTTGTTAATACAGTGTAATTATTAAGTTAATAAGTAATGCAAATATTACATTTATGAATGTGTCATCAGGAATTAATAAAAGCAGATGGAGATAAGAGACATAAACTAAGTGTCTATGTTGTGTCAATGGCAGAGGGTGGAGCAGGACTGAATCCTGACGCAAGTGTATCTGACATCAATGGACCTACAGAGACTATTAAGGAGGTAATCATTTTCTTGATTTAAGATAATTTTTATTGAATGGTGGAGACAAATTTAAGAATACTGTTAACACTTGCTAGCTTCTTCCTCGGACTATATCTTTCTACATGGTCACGGGGCTAAAAATCAGCTGGAAGAGAGAAAATGCACGCTTGTAACACAGTAAATGGAAGAAAATAGTCCCTACAGCTGCAAGGAGGACAATGTATAGGTGGGGGTAAGTCAGGTTATTTTATCCACTCCACAGCACTTGTGATCTCAATCGGTTCTTATCTTATCTCTTCTATTCAAAAGGAACTATTTTTTAACTAGATTTTTATCATTTCTTTTTACTTTAAACGGTGTCTCTTCTAATATTGATATTTCATAGCTTTCTTGCATACTCTGTCTAAATTATATTATTATTTATTTATTATTATAATTAATAATAATTATAATATAAAAATAAATGTATTGAAGTAGAGGCAGATAAAAAAGCCCAATATTAATTTTTCGCTAATCTCAAAATCTTCATGGCAGTCATCTTTATACCAGTTCCAAGATGAAATTTATTGACCAACAATAAATGAAAGACATTTATCTTTTTGTGACAAATAGCTAGTTTAAAAAATAAAATTATCAAAAAGAGTAGGTCTTATTGGTAACCGTATCTCATATTCAAAAATAAATTGTGACAATTTTGTTATAGCTTAGCACAGCTGTGTTCCTTTCCTATTATTGTAACGCCTAATTATTCTATTATCGAATTTTGTCTTGAGCTTGATATTAATTTCAAGGTCTGATTTTTAAATGGATCAGAACATGTGTGTTTCGAGCACGCCCACCGGGGGTTTGTACTATGGTTATCTAGTGACGTCACCCTAGTACCTGTAGGTATTTTTTCTTTCCCGAGGTTGTACGCCTGCTGCTTCTATTAAACAGCTGTTTTCTCGTGTAGAAAGATATAGCGTGAGGAGTATAATATTGCCTACTAAAAATTGAGATCAACAGCAATAGGGGCATTTACACTGATTTATAATCTCATCTGCAAGATTGCAGATTTACAATATGATCTGATCTGCAAGATTAGTTTGATTTTATCAATTTAATTTATGTTGTTTTATTTATTTTTGTTGTGTTTTAGGCATACCTGGTTTTGTTTTATTTATTTTCAATTCCTTTTATTAGTTTAATTTCCTTTATTTTAAATTTATTTTTCAATTTGCTTTATTCTGTATGTTTAATTTGTTGCAGGTGGAAATGGTTAAGATTGAAGACATCACTCGGTTCAAGAGTTCTCAGAGTCTTTTCCCTCTAGTTACCCCTTATATAAACATTTATTCTAACATTAATACAAGAGCTAAACTTTAAAAACAATTTTAACAAGGAAAATTATGTAAAACATGTCTCTTGTCTATCTCTAAAAGTTAGGGGTATATTGAACTATCTATTGTACTCAGTTATAATAGCTAAGAAATTGTTTATAGAATGTGCTGCAAAAGCTTTTTTAAAAAAAATCTTATGGCGTAAGTAAATATAACGTTTTCCAAAGTGAATAAAAAGTTATAGTTTGAATAAAAAGAGAAATTAAGAAAAAGTTTTCCTAATCTTGTCCACAGCAAGATGGTGGTCACTGGAATCCCAACTTTGTGTTGGAAACTATTAATCTCAAGCAAAACATGCAGCAAAATCAAGCTTATGGTCAATATGCTTTGTCCATTCAGCTACACAAGGTTAAGTTTATCACATTGGTAATTTTTACTAATTTTAGGGTTATAATATTTTTTCCAATCCTCACAAGCAAAGATAATATAACTTATATCAACCACAAGGTTTGGATAAAAATAGTATATTATGTTATAAGACTGCAAAGAAGATCTTTTTATTACTGTGGTGACAATATTTACTGTCATTTGGAAAATGTAATGGTTTCTTTTTAATGACTGAAATTACACTACTAATCCAAAAATATACTCCTGTGTCAATGCATCTTCTACAGAAAAAAGTAATTACATGAAAAGTTAAATATTTTCTATTGATTAGTCAATAGTTACATAAATTAAAAATGAAATAATCTTATGTAAGAGTACTAAATTCAAAAAATCCTGCTTTATGGGTTTTGGAATAATTTGATGAAACTTTAAGAAAAATAGAACCATTTTCAGCCTTATTCTTTTTTTCTTTGCTTTGTAACATCGGATATTAAATTATTGGTTTTTTAATTGTTATTTTTTTCACTTAAATCATTATTTCTAACATAGGGATTTGGCTTTTAATGTAATTATGTTCATCATAAATTTTGATGAAAACTTTTAATACCTTTTGATTATTGATACTTTAGAAGGGGATTATGGACACAACTTTTCCTGTTTCATCAAATTTTAAAAATCAAAAGTCAATTTGATTTTAAAAAATCAAAGTTAAATGTGGGTTCTTTTCCATATTATATTCTTGAAGAAAATATTAAGTTGTTCTTACTTAGTAATTATCAGTATGTACTTCTTTGATTATTAAATTAATATTTAATAATAAAAATTGATCAGTCCTTACAAAAATAATAATTATAATATAATTGTACTATTAAATAAATTAAAATTTATAAAATAAATAATTTTAAAGTCTATTAACTTATTTAATAGTTTTGTACTAAAGGTCGTAGGTATAAGTGAAAGTAGAAATTTAATTTACCTTTTTATGAGTAATAATCAGATAGTTGTTTTTTTTTTTATTAAATAAATCTCACTTATTTCACTTACAGTTATTAAAATACTACTTTATCTAGTAAATTTAAAAAAATATTATTTGTTTTCTGGAATAATATTTGTTTTAAAATTGTTTAATTTGTGAAATATACTTAATTTTTATCTATTTCAATATTTGAATAGAAAGTATCTTGTAATTGAAAAGTATATTTTAGGAAGATAATATAATAAGAGCTTATGTTTATCTAAATAAGTTCTACTCAAACTTAAGTTATGTTTTTAATCACTAGCAAGTGCTAGAGGAGTCACTAGATAAAAAGAAACAATTCTTTCCACACAAATTATACTCTTATAAGAATAATTAATACAAAAGTGGCTTTCAGACTTTTGACTTTCATTAGTGTCAAAACACTACAAAACAATTTGGAGTTTTTTTCTGTTAAATTTAATGCTAACTTATTATTCCTATTTTTAAAATCTCATATTTAAAATACCAAAGTAAAGTTGTAGAATATAAAAATGATTTTGTAACATTATTTTAAAACTTTGATTTTTGTGATATTAAGAAAGCAAGAGTAGAGTAGAAAAAATGTCCTTTTTAAAATTTGTTGCAACTTGTGTTGTACAATTGTAGCAAGTTTTAGGTTTTAATTTATTTGTTTTTGATTCAATATTAGACATAATTTTTTAAAACATTTAGTTTAATTGATTTTTATTTACAAATTTGGGGACTGTAGAGGATTGAAGTACAACATTGTTATGAGAGAAGAGGTCAAAATGTGGTATTAATGGAGTTAGTAGATGTTATATTTAATTTCCTTTAAAGTGCCCAATTTTGTAAATAATATGAAATAAGGAATAAGAAAAAAAATAATAAAGTTTTATTTGTGTATAATTATAATGCATTTAATTTAACAAATAACTTTTATTTTTATTGTATGTTATACTAGTGTTTTTAGTTTATCTAAATTCTGAATATCATGTTAATAACTTGTTAACTTATTTCCTTTTTATTTAAGTAAAGTTGTGGTGGTTTTATAAGAAAAATTAAAGAAAATAATAAATACTTTTTGTTGGCTTTTGTTATAATAACTTAAATAAATTTCACAAAGTAAGAACTGATTTTTTTCTTGTAATAAGATCGACTGCCTTGATCAATCATGTCACTAGAGGACTGACTATACTTTTATGTCATCAATATTACATTCATAAATTAAAAATCCTTAATTTTGACACAATGCGACAAAAAGTTTTTAAATAATCTACTTCATCAAACAATGTATCACTGTCTTATACAGTGAAATATGAAAAGTATAAACATGAAAAAACAGAATAGATCATTTGAATTTTGATTGCCCTATTGCGTCTAAATTAAGGAATTCTACAATTAATATGGGCAACAATACTAATGTATTGTATAAAAATAAATTTTCAGTTGGGTTGATTTATTTTGAGTATTGTGAAGAGGTTACGTACATGATGTAGTACCAGTTCTAGTAATTTTCACAGTATGAGCGCACGTGAATGATCCCAAGGACTTTTATATTTTATAAGCCTACAATTTTTTTAATAATACATAAAAAATATGGTTGTGATTAAGTCAATGGGTAAGAATGTCATTTATGTGCACACTTAATATATAAACATAATCTGAGCAGTACGAATATTCATCAGCAAATGAAACATTATAGACAAAACTTTAACTGTTAAATGCAAATAATCCCATCAACCTGATGTGTTTACAACTTGCAAAATGTTGGCCCATCATTTTAACACTTATATATTTTGATTCATTTTTATACAATCGATGTAAAATTTTCAATTCCAGGCATTTTCAGACCTTATTCATAAGTAAAATGTCCGGAAAATCAAAAGACTCATTTTCCTTGTTATCAAATCTTCAGGCATTGTTATATAGTACAACCTTCTTTTGACGTCAGCCAAACCAGGCAAATTTGTAAAAAATTGAATTTTTTTGTAGAAAAGGAAAGTTGTGCCTCCTTTAAAAGAGAATGTTTCTATTACGAATATATCTTTTATAGGGTACCAAGAATCAACAAAACTAACTTTGTTCCATTTAGAATTGTTTCTATAATTCTCTTTGAATAATTTATTTATTAATTTTGAAAACAATTAAAAAGTGACATTAAGAAATTAGTCAATGAGAATTATGCTAAAAATATGAATTATTATCCTTCAAATATCATTATTTATTTTAATTTACTTTGAATAATGATACATCTTTAGGTTGCCTAGGTTACATTGACAGTTTAATAATAGACTTTACTTTTATTGTCATTCATATGTTCTGAATATAATGGATATTTACTTTGTGTTAAATTTATGTTGATAACAAATTAACAACAACAGCTTATAAAAACTGTCCATTGGCCATTTCCCTTTGTCACATAAAACTGAGGGAAATCTAATGGAAGGTCATTATTTTTTTACCAACATAATTAGTTTTTAACGATGATAAAAATATCTGAAAGAAATCATTTTGATTTTTCATTCTAATATATTTTATTTTTAATATTTAAATCTTTCAATCCAACACATTAAATACTCTATATAGTTTTCAGTGGATAACAATAATTTGAACCTATTAGTTTGTTAATTGAACTACATGACGCACATAAATAACGCACAATGGTTTTCCCTGTTACTACTTTGAGAGGATATATATATAAAAATTGAACACTATAAAAATCTTAAAGTAGATAGAGTGAAACTACTTAAAATATTTTACGTAAATACTTAACTTTCTTAATATACTTTGTGTTAGTTTTTTTTAGTTAAAATTTAATATTATTAATACTTATTTTTTCTCTTGCTTTGCTAGTTTATTTGTTACTTTTAATTTTAATATTTTATACAATGATAAATTAGGAGTACCTAAAAAAATTTTAAGGTTTATAATAAAATTTCATCAATTCAAAATTTAAATAAATAGTATTAAATTTGAAAAAAAACAAATATAATAAATAAAGAATAAATAACATAAACTTAAACAAAAATCTAAAGAGATTACTTCTTAAATAAAGATTACCTTCAACTAAGTGAAAGTAATCCTTAACATTTTACATTACTTACTTCCATGTATTTTAGGGAATTGGAATAATTTTTTAATGGTACTTTGTGTCAAACAATATAACTATTGTATTTTTTGGGTTTACCACAAAAATTGGAAAGTTCAGGGTTTTCCAAGTAATATTTAACTTGAAGATAATTATAGTACTATAACTCATTTATAAGAATAAAATTATGACTGCTACGTTTTTCATCATTAGTCTGAATACTGGAGCAATAGAAAAAATAATAGAATACTATTATAGCTGTAATTTATATAACTTTACTCGTATATGACTTAAGAACATTTAGAGACTCGCTTGTCCTCTAGCTAACTAACGTGTATGCCATTATTTTTAATATATTGAATGTTCTGTGATTTAAATATTTTATACTTTTAATCTTTAACTATATCATATTATTAATTTTTCTCAAACATTCATTAAGTATGAAAAAATTGTTAGTACTTTTTTTGTTTTTTATATTTAACCGTTGTTATTGTGGTGAAAATTGTGAATGCGTTCCTTTTTATCAGTGTAAAGATGGTGTGGTGGCTGTTAATGGATCTCCTGATACCATCAATAACAGGTAAATAAATAAACTTTTTCACATATTTTAAGAGTTACACCAAAAAATATATCTTCGCCTTAAAAAATAAAAACTGAATAGCTATGGAAATTATGGTGCTAATGTATTGTGTGTTTTGATATCTGACAATATGTTAAATATTTAAAACCAGTAGGAAAATTAAAATTTATATGCCATCATGAATTTTTTTAAAAAACAGTCAAATTTTTAAAATGGCGACCAATATTGGAATCAAATTTTGAGGATTGATTTGCCTCTTTAGATCTATATTTGTGCCAAATGTTAATTTGATCAGGATTTTTTTTATTTTTAACAATTTTTAAATTATTGATGATACAGCAAAATAGGTTATTGTATTTTGAAAAAATACAATATTTCATCCTCTGGGCAGCACAACTAGAACTAAAGTCTTATTTTCTAGCAAAGTTTCAACTCTCATGACACAGACAACATGAAAATTCCTGAAACAGATAATTATGATGACCTCTTGGTTTTAAAGTTTTTGGGGAATACAATATATACTTTTCCTTATACCTATGGTAGTAGGTAAGGAAAAGTAAAAATCAAAATCGGAAAAAATACAAAATAACAACTTTTCAGTTAAAAAAACATTTAAAAATTGCAAAAGCCTTAAAAGTCTAAATAACCATCCTCAGAACCAATAGTAATGAAACAGTCATTTATTTAACATCATAACAAGCCCCAGAGGCTAGATATACTATAGAAATAACAAAAAGTATACAATTGTTACATTTATATATAAAAAAGAACAAAGTAAATTAAAAATGGTCCGCCGTTGTTAAAATATTGGTTGGATTATAACTAACAACTATACAGCTCTGAAGACTAATTATTACTACAGGTATACTAATTTTTTTTATTAAAATCGGTTTAGGTTTACAGCCGTTATCGTGACACGTCCAAACAAACAAACACATACACTCCGTCCCAAAATTCTGAAATGAAAGAACTCTAGTGACCATAATAACCACATAGTCAAATTTTTATGTTATATTTTGAGTTTCATGCAAATAAAAGATTTCTTAGGCAAAATTGTTTAGATTACAACAATTATATGAGTGTTCTGGTGGTAACTGCATCAATATGGATGATAATTCCCATTGAGGATTTATCAGCCACATTGATGGGGTCACCACCAGTAGAACTAAATCTTCATGAAAATAACTGCAGAAGCTTACTCAGTTTTTTTTTTTATTTGAAAGTCGTAATTATTCTATTACTATCCATTGTGGAAATGCCACTATAGTTTTGCAAATTAATAGTGTTAATTATTAATAGAATTATTAATTAATAGAATTAAAATCTAATTAAAGAATTGTTGAAAAATAAGGTTTGGAGAGGATTCAGATGTTAAGAAGTGTAAAGATGATGAACTTTGTTGTGTGGTACCAACATTTCCTGATGAAAAGCTTGAGTGTTTAACTGAAGAGAAAATAAATATACCTTTGAGGCCTAGCAAGGCTGGATGTGGTTATAGAAGAATTGAAAATGTGACACAAGACTATTCTTTAATAACAGAAACAGCAGATAATGGTATGTTGGCATTTGTTTTTTACATTAACACTTTTAATAAACTAGATGGGTGAAGGGGAATATGCACAAATAACAACATTTAAATTGCTCTGTTAACGATTTAAAAAGCTTGAGATTTTAAAGAAATATAAAATAGTATTATGTATATTAATATAATAAAATAGTAAAATAAAATAAAATAAATAAAATATTAATAGTAATAAAATATATTATGATTTTTTTTTTAAGTAAAAAAATATATTAAGAGTTGATTCCTATTTATTGTGTTCCTCAATGTTCAATAATAAAGTAAGGGTACTTTTGAGGAAAAATTAACAAATGTTTAAGTTCATAGCCTATATTTTGCTTTCTTATAATCTAATCCAGATATGATTATAGCTTTAGGAAAAAGGCGAAATGTAGCCTATTAACTTAAACATTTGTTGTTTTTCCTCAAAAGAGCCCTAACTTGATTATTAAACAAAAAATATTTGTGATTAAATAAGTACTCTGAAATGATTAAAAGTAAGTACTTTTACTTAATTCTTTTAGTTTTTGAAATTATACTGCAATTAAGTATAGTAAAATAAATAATGTTTGTAAATTAAATAAACTAATCCTGGTAACTATGAAAGGACAGTTTCACAAAAAATAAAGAAATCTGTAATCAAATGACCCGACTGCTATTAAAATAAGGTAAGGAAGTAAACAAGAAGAACATAACAAGGATTTCAGATGCGAGGTTTAATTTGTTGTATAAATCCTTGACTTAGGGTGGCCAGATTTTTTTTAAATTGAAACCGCAACATACACGTTTACCCCCAGATAAAATGTAAAAAAAAATATTGGAAAAAGTTACTTTTAAAGTAAAATTTAGAAACTGTTTTAAATCACCAAGCATTTGTATTTTTATTTCTAAACAACCAATAATATAAAAATGCTTCAGACCATCATTTAAAAACTATCAGAACTAAAAAAAAATTGTTCATAACCTTTCAGTCATGTACAATAAGTACACAAATAACCACCACCATCTTAAATTACAGTTATGACTAATTTAAAAATCTTGACAGGTCAGTTTAGGCACCGCCGATTCTAAGAAAAAAAATCCCTGCAAGAAGGGAGTGGGAAAAACTGTAGAATGAATTAAGACAATTAAAGCACTAGATTCTACATGCACCCTAGAGTAAAAACTGTGGCAGAAATTATTTTTAATTTTGTGTGAATATATTAATCGGAAATGTATGTCAAATGCATTTGTTTTAAAATAATTATTTGAAGATGAAACTAAAAAGGGGTTAGTACTAACAAAGTAATTTTTTAAACTATTTGCTATAGAACCTGAAGAGATGTGCATATGTGTTCCATACTATCAGTGTGAAGGAGGGGAAATATTAGTCCATGGATCACCTCATACAATCAATACAAAGTAAAAACTTTTTTTTTGTTTTATAATTTTAATAAACTATTATATCAAAACAGGAAAGTAGATTAATCGTCTTATTAGAAATGACCCTATATAATAGTACAGGAAGTTAAGTAGTCGAATCATCTTAAAATACTTATATGAAACAGTTTGAATAGTTGGAAACCAAATAACTTGAAATTGTTATATGAAATATAGGGAGACAATATTATTTCTCTATGATCTTAAAATAAGTCTGAGCACCATTAATAGAATTTATTTTCTCAAAGGGTTTCCGAATCTATGATGAGGTGATATCTTATTAACTACAGATTAATACATTCATACAGCATTGAATTAATTTAGTAGCCATAATTATATGTTTATGAAGGTTAGAAGGTGAATCAATACCACAATGCAGGGAAGAAGAAATATGTTGCAAACCTCCTAAAACAACAATGCAGGATCAGGAAACAACTGGATGCCAAAATAAAAGAAAAATACCTAGAAAAAGAAGGACAAGTGAATTGGAGGATTTAAGTGAGGCTGCTAGTAATAGTAAGGAATATGGTGTTCTGGAGCAATATCAGTCCAGCAAAAGTAAAGGTGAGATTTGGAAATATTTCAAATAAAAAAGATAATTTAAAAAAAATTATATCTTATATTTTGTATGAATTTACTGTTGGGAGTTAAAAAATGGGCTTCACCCTCATGGGCGATTCAAGAAAGCAAAGGTGTCTGTCTACCTAAAGATCTCTCCTCTCCTAAAAATGGACCTGCCAATTAATACCAAATTTAAAAAAGTAGACTCTGCAGAGAACGCATAATATTATGACACACAGGTAAAATAAGTCAACAGAGTGGTAAAATAATTTGATAGAGCCAATCCAAAACTACGCCGATTTCATACTAGGCCAACCTCATTGATTCCTCAACAATATTTTCCCACGCTGTCAACTGAATTTAGTGTCATACTATAATAGAATAAGTTTTTTATATTAATTTTAACAAATATTAAATTTTATTAGATTCAACATTTTTTGGTGAATTTCCTTGGATGGTTGCACTGATTCAAATAGAAGATGGTAAAGAGAAATATCTTTGTGGAGGTTCTATTATATCACCAAGTCACGTGCTTACAGCAGCTCATTGTGTAAACCAAATGTAAGTTAGTTTTTGTACATTTCCACCATGTTTGATCTTGAGGATTTCCAATAAAAAAGGGGTAATGTACGAGTTATTAAAAAAGTTATAACAAAGTTTTACAGCTAAGTTACTCTTTCCTAACGCAATGAGAAATGGACTCATGAAGCCGATGGAGACAAACTGGTTAGCTAGTTAGAGATAAACTACTATCTGAAATCCAGTGGTTTGTCTACTTATGCAATATTGCTATTTAACCTCCAGGAGTCTGCAGGTAGCAAGACTTTTTGTGATTGAACCTTTCACTACATTAATGGTAAGAGGCCTGGTAGTGTGCCTCGTTTCTTTGTACCACTTTTGCATTGACCCTTCCACTACAACTTTAATGAGGAGTCTGGTAGCGTTCCTTGTCTTTTAGTACTACTTTTGCACTGACCCCTCCACTACACCTTTAATGAGGAATCTGGTTGTGTACACTCCCTATTTCCCTTGGGAGGGACATAACATTTGCAGTACAAGTAAAGGAGACTATATAAATCCTTCACAACAATGAGTAGATACAAAATCAATATTTTTGACTTAAAGCAAACTATAAAAAATCTTCTTTTTTAATTTTAACTCAGCATTTATAAATTATTAACAATAATTTTGATTTGATTTGAATTTTAAAGTAAACATTTCTCAAATAAAATAAAAATACCAATTGAAAACAAAAAATTTCAAATTAGTGCTTTATTGCAATTAAAACTTAAAATGGAAGATGAAGGGGTGGACAGGCTCTAACAGGGGTCCTCTTCACTCTAGTCTAGATTATACAAATGTTGAAGTATGTCTAAATTAGTAAAAACTAATTTCCTAACTTTGTAATCAGTAATAAACCATTATTTTTAAAAGATTTTCATCCTAAAAACTAAATGTTAATAGTTCAATGCTTTAACTGATTCCAGAAATGAAACCTCATCATTAATAGTCCGGGCTGGTGAGTGGGATCCAAATACAAACAAAGAACCTTTATCTCCAGAAGATAGATATGCAATAACCATAACAATACATGAAAACTTCAAACCTTTCAATCTTATAAATAACATAGCTCTAATTAAAGTTGACAAATTATTTGACTGGTCAATTGCAATAGATAGGATATGTGTCGATGAGGTGAATTTTACTTCAGTCAACTGCTTTGTAACTGGATGGAAAACAAAAGGAAAATATCCGGAAACTAAAAATAGTGAGTATAAAATGGTGGTGGTGGCGGTTTTCATTTTATACTTGATATAGGTGTGAACTTGATGCTTCATAAAATCCTGTAATATTTCACAGGGAACTGCCTAAAAATATTTGGACACTAATATAATATTTCACAGGCAACTGCCTAAGAAATATTTGCAGGATATTGTATGAAAAATATTAAGGCAGTTATATTTCACAGGAACTAACCAGGAAAATATTGAAGCACTAATATTTCAAAGGAAATCTCCAGAGAAATAGTTTTCCCTAGGACAGTTAATAAATATAGCCTTTATTTTGATCATAAAATATATGAAAATTTTTAAATATTAATAAAATATTCTCAATCATATTAAAATTACTTTATCAGTGCTATTAGCTGCATAAGGTAAAAAGCTTGAGTGCAGCAAACCAGATATAGTTTATGGATAGAACATTATGGATCATGCAAGTCTGTCCTATCTAAGATTTTAATGCCACTCTTGGAAATTTTGGCTAGTTAAAATCCTAATTTGATAAAACATGATAAGTAATTTTTTTGTTTCAGAAAACAATTTAGACTGGTCAGATATGAAGCAAGCAGAAATGAATATAATTGACAGAAAAACATGTGAGAGGAAATTAAAACAAACGGTATTAGGGAAATATTTTCAGCTTCACAGTAGTTTTATTTGTGCTGAAGCAGCTAAAGGTTATAATGCTTGTAAGGTAAGCTACTGAAATATATTTTTATTGATTCGAGTTCATTGAAAAAGAATGAACAATAGAATATGGAAGCTTGAAAAAGACATGGAGAAAGTGAATGGACCGATTGCATAATGGCTAAACAGTTCCCAAAAATTTGGTAACAATACAAACAACCCTCCTAATTTCTGAAAATGATTCAAAACATAAACAGTTAATTTTAAAATTGTCAATGAACTAAATAATAGAAGACATGTTCTATAAATAATAATTTGATTTTTTTAATATTAATATATGTTTCACCTTTTCTAGTAGGCATCTTTAGAATCTTCTTGCTTTCTGAAGATGTCTACAAGGATAGGTGAAGTATACATGAATTTAAAAAAAATACTGAAGTCACCTTAATTTTCTGTGATGAAGTTCTATGAACTTTTAAGTGCCATTACAAAGAAACCATTATACTTGGATGTTTCAATTAAAAGAACAATTATGCTAAAATAAGAAATTATGCCAGACAATTAAAAAAGAAATGTTTTTTGAAAAAGATTCCTCCTTAATAGCCAGGTCAGAACCTCAGGAAGATTTAGTTGGAATGATAGGTATAGTAGAAATTTATGTTAGAATTATGATTTAAACACATAACTTAAAAGTTATGATATTTTAAGACTTTTTAGGAAAGGCCCAATTAACTATTTTCTGGGCTTACATACACCCACCCAGTTAGGCAGTGGGATTAGAAAGAGTGGAATAATTAATGTATACATAGATCTTCGACATAAGTATAACTATTTTTTTTTACATTAATACAAGTTATTTATATCTTTTACAAGTCTAAATTTAAATAAGAAAACATACAAATTATTCATACATTTCAGGGAGATGGAGGAGGACCACTAGTATGCTCAGGATACAATGGAGATAAACTAAAATACGTTCAAGTAGGGATATCAGCATGGGGAATTGACTGCAAGAAAAACCCTTCTATTTACACCAACATCAAATATTTTTACAAATGGATCTTTGAGAGAGTGTTTTTATAAAATAAAATATATTTCAATGAAAAAAAAAATTAAAGAAAATGGTTGAATAGTAATGATGAGAAAAGAAGACTTGGAAAAATAATAAACAAGTTAGGTAAAAAATGTTAACTCCAAAAGGTAAAAATATATTTCAACAAAAATATGGATTAAATCAAAAGTATGACTTAAACTAATCACAATAAACTGTTAACATTAAATACCAGTGTTTACAATTATGAATAATATAAATTACTTTAAAACTAAAGAGTATCAAGGAAAATAATGTTTCAAATAATTTATTATTTTGAAAATATAAATTAAACAGTGACATATTTATTTCGAAAGGATTGGTTTCTCTTTGTATATTCTGTAGAATATTTCTAGCACTGATGAGAATTTAAAATTACTGCTTTTAAGATATGATTGTAAATAACAAATTAATTAATTTGAAGTACATTGAATGAAACCTCATCAGCCTTGACAAATACAATAGAAATTGAAGAAGAAGAAAGAGATACATCAGAAGTGCGAGGGTTAATGCTGAACTTTATTAAAACTATTTCTTATCAGGGCTGCAATTTTAAACAAAAATCTTAGTAAAACATCTATTTATAACACAATCATATAAATTATAGTTGTAAAGTTTAATTATAATTATGTGATTATAAACAAATATACGTCTAAAAAAGTAAAAATTGATTAAATAACTATAAAAAGACAATCATCTCAAAATGTTGGTCATTTTACAAAAACATCAATATTACTACCTGTACAAAGTGGGTGACATTAAATAAAATTAAAACAAGCATTGTTCATAAAAAGGTATATTTTAAAGGAAATCCCAAACCAAATTGTGCAAATTTTATTGGAACACGATATAAGAATAAGAAACTTCTTTAAATATAAACAAATTTGATTAATTCAACTTGAAATTTACTCCTTTCAGTGAAAGAAGACCACCTTAAATAAATTAATTCTACTAAAATTTTATTTAATGCCACACATTTAGTCACTTAAAAAATCAAAGAATTCTATATACAAAGGGGGGTTGTAAAATTGTTGTAAAAAGAGGGTTGTAAAATTACAAAAGTTCTCCTTTGAGTAATTTTTTGTCAAAAAGCCATTCACCGATAGCTCCATGAGTTTTCATCATTTTACCAAGGGTGGAGATTTTATTAGCAAGATCCTTTTGTCCTTCATATTGCTCAGTTAAGAAGTCAGCAGTCAAGTAATCAACCAACTGTAAATAAGGAAGTACGTTAAGAAAAATAGAGAATTAAAAAAACAAGCCTTAAAAAGTGAAATTAAGCCTGTTCAGAAGTTTTCATTCTCTTGGTAACAGCTTTAAAGTTAGTGTAAGGTAACATATGGAACTCTTTTAATTTTTGCCTTGAGTAAAAGAAGTTCTATTGTGAAATAATTTTAATAAAGGTAATAAAAAATATGGTAAACATTGGCCTCAATCCTAAGAATATAGTACTTAAAAAAAGCTTGGTGAAAAAACAGAAATTTGATGAGAAGGATATTAAATTTCTTGGAATATAATAAAGTTCTAAAAATGGCATCATAATTAAACTTTTTGAATTGTACCATAAAACCTGGTAGATTACAATTTTATTGGTGACATTGAATGCATAGAACACATCCACTTACTGGAGGGGGGGGGGAGTGTCAAGACCATAATCAAAACACTCAGGCTTATAGTATAATGAGGATACAATGTTGGCACAACAAATATTTTGATGGAACTTATTGCATAAAGCCTTTTAAATATATTTCTTTGGCAATAAAACCACTTTACATCATTGTTACATAATCTAGTATATATAACACGGTAATTAAATGGACAGCAATAGGTGATGGATGATTTTAAAAGTAATGATTGTCATCACCATTAAATCATGTAGTTTGTGAATTGGATGTGGTTGTGATTGCATATTTACAATGACAAATGCAATTCATATTTTTATTCGCTTCCAAGGATTAAATAATCCAAAATTCAATAAAATACATATAACTATATAATCCACATGTTTGAAACATTGTAATAATTTTTCATGAATAGTGATTTCTTATCAATTGCTACAGAGCCACTCAAACACTTGTCTCATTTATAAGTGAGTATTAACAATTATTACCACATAAGATAAAAACAAATATCAAGATTTATAACAATAAAATTACAATATGGCACGCACGTATTAAGAGCATAACGACCTGGTTGGAATGTAATTTAATTGACACTTTATAATTAATTGTAATGTATGAAGTAAATTGATAATAAAATCTTATGAGAAGTATGTGACATTAAAGAAAAAAAGTTTATTTTCTAAAGTTGCATAAAAATCACTTCAATTCTTCAATTATTCCTGTTTATTAAATACTTCTGCTGGCTAGTTTTTTGACCTGAATAAATTATATGAGTACTTATATGACGAGAGATATTAAAACATATAGACCAAGTAGGAAATGGCTTAAACTAACCCATTGTGTATAATTTAGATAACATATATTTAAAATAATTATAAATTAATAATTTGATAATTATAAAGAAATAATTATACATAGCCTTCCAGGATTTATTTTAATTTTTAAAATAATAATATAAAAATGTTTAATTTGCATTTATATCAATAAATAATTGAAAGATGTATGGATTCTATCAATTTTAATATTATTTTATTCTAAAATAACAATGTGAGAAATAGTAAAAATAAATAGTGTGAATGGTGTTTCTGCGAAACCAAAAAGGGTGAGCCCATTAAAAAACTTAGCTAACTCCCTAGTGGATGAAATGTTAAACACATATTACAGCATGTCAGACAAAAATCACTTTTGCTATCTGATTTTGAAATATAATTCTTTGGTCTAATCTAAGTTGTTTAATAAATTGTTCTCTCATTTACTTACATGATAATCATTGGTGGGTTCATCTTTAGGTGATTCACATTCCTTGATGATATCCATAATTTTTCTAGTTACATGAGTTTCAAGATTCAAGGCTGATTTTAAAGCTTCCACACCTGAGCTCCATGAAGTTTCAACAGGGTGCTGTAAAATAAAAGAAAAAAAAAACGAAATATTGAAATGTTCCATAAATTTTATACAATTTTATGTTTCTTCATAAACATAAGAATTCCAAAAAAATATTTATCATGAATTGATTTACCAATAAGTAATAAATATTTTTGCAGGTCTTTTAGCAAATTTTCAAAGATAAAATGAGATTATAAGGTTGGGGTAATGGAGGTGGGAAATTTTATTGAAAGGGGGGGACCCACTGATCAAGAAAAAAAATATAATATATATATATATATATATATATATATATATATATATATATATATATTAATATTATATATATTATATATATATATATGGTGTGTGTGTGTGTGTGTGTGTGTGTGTGTACATGATTTTTGTCCTTGACGTTTCTATGGGAAATGATAACTTTCGAACCCTTTCTAGGATTGAAATGTAAATTGGTACAAAAATCACATTGTTTATGTCCCGAACCTATTGTTTATGAATATATATGACATCATTAACCAACAAAAATGACCCCACAAACATTTCAAAAATCACAAATCCTCATACAGTGTTTAGATTGGGCTGAAATTGTTAACAAACATACTACTATGTATAATTTACAAACATATGAAGTTCCACTTTATTATCAGTATTAATTCCAGTTTTATATATATATAATATATATATATATATTTATATATTATATATATACTCACACACACACACACACACACACACATATATTATAATATATATATATATATATATATATATATATATATATTTAATATATATATATATATATATATATATATGTGTGTGTGTGTGTGTGTGTGTGTGTTGTGTGTGTGTGGCAAACAAAACATTATGTTAACATAATGTAAATAAATTATGTTTTTTTACTAGTGGATTTGAAAATTCGCTCATATCATAGCAGTATACCATTTATATAAACCAGTAATATGATGAACTGATAAAGTACAACACCCATGTGGCCGCAAAGGAGGCGTGGGGGCCACCAATCCTCTTGTTTTATTTCTCTTAGGACAATATATTTTTTTTTGTTATTAGGATTTATAATTATTATAATCTAAATAATTTTATGAGGAAGTGGTCAGATACAAAATTTGAGCTTTCGGCCGTAAATTAGGCCTTCATCAGAAGTAGTTTTATTCCAAACTGAATCAAATAACACATACAATTTTCTAGTTTAAATAGTTTGGTCAATAATTTTATATTAGTTTTGAATTATTATAATATTAAAAACATTAATTTTTAACTATATTTCTTCATATTAGGTTTACCTTTATAAAGAAAAGCTAATTCACACATTAACAATTAAATTTATTCCCTGTACATGAAATGCAAAACTTGTTGCCACTGTACAATGAGGAGTATTTTTTGTAAAATTTTGTTTTGACAGCTGGTAATTCATATATTTGTGGTAAGGATTGCTGAAGACCACATTCTTGTTGTAGTTCAGCCATAGTTTCGCTGAATGGCAAGACTGTTTTAACAATAAACTCTTCTTTATGTTATCTATTTCTTGTTTATTTACAATCAAAATTAAATTATTTGTATTTATTTTATAGAATAATAATCAAGAACAACATATTTTGGTGGAATATGAAGAAAATTTCCTTCAAACCATTTAATGTATTTACAAAAATCTACGAATGTACAGTGACCTTTATTCAAAAATAAAATTATGAAACCAATTTTTATAAATTGTTAAATTAAAAAAAGTTTTTTGTCAATGTTATTTATTTTATTCATTTCATTATTATTTATTTATTTTATTTATATTTATTTATTTTATTTATATTTATTTATCTTTACCTAAAAAATAGCATACACTACATGGCTGTGAATGAGTACAGCTCCTTTTACTGATTTGCTTTGCTTGCAAGTAAATATAGTTGCTTTGGTAAAAAAAGATTCATTCTACTTGTGTAATAATAATATTTGGCATTTTTAGAGAATAAATAAAAAAATAATAATAAGACCATACTAGCATATTTCCTTTTTTAATAATTTTACATAGGCAAAACATTAAAAAAAAACCATACTTCTAAATGAAAACTACAACAGATATCTTGTAATATCCAACTTCCAAACGACAAACAACATAACTGAATATGCATAAATACTTGACACTAATAATAATTCAAGCATATGAACATGGAATAAATAACTAAAAATATACATGACACAGAAATAAGAAACCAACAAGTAGCTACTAATTTAGAATAAACCACGTCATTTCTTGTTAATACTTTTATTAGAATTATATTATTTTCCATGTGAGAAAAAAACAACATTCAATGAGCTAAATATGCTAATTAGATATTGTAATTACAAATTTAAATCATTTGTATGATTCAGTACAGTCAATTTAATTTGTAATGAAACATATTAAAAGAGTTGTTTAAATGCAAGTGAGAGAAAATTATTTAATGAATAAATAACAATACAAGGCAACGATATTGCTTAAGTAAATTAGCTAAGCCTCATAAAACCTGGCTTTTTTCTTTCATTGGGAGACATTTAAGTTAATAAATACTTTTAATCTCTTTTCCATATTAATTTTTATTTCCTTTATATATTATTCTGATATTATAAGTCTCTTTTTTAGTGTTCTTATATGTTTTTCATGCACTAATGGTGACCTCTTTTTAAGTCAAAATGCTTTGCTTATTTTGAATGTAAAAAAATCTCTAAAAATCTAGTTCTTTCTACAAAATCTATGGATCTTTTGTTCCAGCTTAGAATCAGGTAACGTACTGACACCCACATTTTAAAACCCTAAAATGTAGGGGCAAGTTTTTAATTGGAAATAACTTTCAATATTCATTTAAGTTATAGTAATAATTTATTATTAAACTATTTACTATTAAACCATATCTTCGACTTAGTCAGCATAGCCTGTTATTGTTCAGTGACATAATTCAAAGATGACTTTATTAGAGGAACATGGGTTAATCCCTTTGTAATAGCCCAGGGTAAGACTTTACAAAAAACTAAAAAATACAAACAAAATAAATAATAATAGTATCAAAAGATATGTTTTGCTTGCCAAGCATGATGGCGGTAAAAGAGCACCACTCATCTCTGGTAAATACTTCACATTATTTTCTTCAGAATTTTAATTGAAGGTCACACTGAGTTCAGGCTCTTCCGGTGCCCTGATAAATTAGACGGATTGAAACAGAGTGGGATATGACATTATGTCAAGCCATGAATGATGACGAATGTCAAATGATGGAACAGTACCCAGATGTAGCATTGCATTTAGCTTGTTACATTTCCTAGGTGTCTCTTGGACAATTATATTGTGTCAGTTGACACAATATAATTGTGTACATTCGAGTAATGTGCTAAACAAACCTTTTGACTAATGAGTCAGCTGAGACTCAGGAGGTTCTAGTTATATCATTTGATACTACTGAGTTTTGCAAAACATGAATAGTTATTCCCTAAACTCCACTATATAGTGTTAGGTAACGAATCTCAGAAGAATCTTACTCTAAACTGCACTTTTTACTCCTCCTAAAAGACTGAGTAAAGTAAAGTAAAATAAAGTACTGGTGGGAAATCACTATTATCATATGTGATAACAATAATTTATGAGTTATCAAAGTAGTTTAACAAAATTAAATAATTATATTATCTATAAATGCTATTTAAATTAATAAAAAAGTGGTAATTTTTGTGTTTTAAAATGTTATGTACTCATAATAAACTATCAGTGATAAATTTTCAATTTCTTGTTGTTCACCATACTTTTTGTTCAGATATTTTTTTCACTAGTGCATTTGAAAATTCGCTTATATACAAACCAGTAATATGATGAACTGATAAAGTACAACAACCATGTGGTACGTGCTTTTTGTACGTGGAATTTGAGCAAATAGTTCATACTTTATAAATATGTACAATCTTTAATAATAAAAGAAAGAATCAATAAATATCTTTTTGTAGTGATCACAACGCCTTATATGATTTAAAACTAGCAATGAGCCCAGTGATTTTATACAAAAGATAGTGCAGATTAATAAAATAATTACAATTTTTAAAGTTTTAATTTTTTTAAAGTTTGTTTTAATTATTCTTTGTCTAATATCACAATAAATTACAATTAATCATGCCTGTTTTGGGAAGTATCCTATCATCAGTGTATATATAAACTATGTATACATATCAGTGTATATACAAACTATGTATACATATACACTTAGTTTATACACACACTTAGTATATACATACACTTAGTTCATACACGCACTTAGTATATACATACACTTAGTTTATATATGCATCTGATTAATTGTATTTTATTGTGATATTAGACAAAGTATAATTAAAATGAACTTTTCAGGAAAAAAGATACAATAATCCCAATGCTGCTAATGAAAATCATTAAAGTTAGAAAAATGTTTGTCCTATAAATTACTTGAAATACTGAGTAATGACGACACAAAAATTCTTATACTCGTTGAACCCTGACTTGTCAATAATAAATGCCTACAAAATTAATTTTATTCATAAGTAGTTGATTTTTATAAGAATAATAGCCTTGAGCAACCCATAATTTGTAGCTTGTAACAATAAATATTTAACCATAATCTTATATAAATATTTCTTGTATTACAAATCTAATATTTTTATATTTATATATTTTAAATGGTATTTTTTATAAAACAAGTAAATTTCTTGGACTGATATTCTATATAATATGCATAGTATATAAGACTGATATATAAGACTGTATATATAAGGCTGTATATATAAGACTGTATAGTATATATAGAAAGACTGCAGTCCTATAGTAAAATTCAATTTAATAAATATATTAATAAATATTTAATAAATTCATTTATTTTTAATACGATTTTAAATAAATTGATACGTTTTATATACAATAATAATTTTGATTTTACAAAATAATTCTTTACATAAAAAATATAAACAAATTTTTTTAGTGAATTATCAAAAAATTGCTTTGAGGCCATCGACCAATGAGCTTGTTTAAGGCCAAAGGCCCTTGTCTTATATTAATGTTGCTGAAAACACTTGAAAAGTATAGGAGGCATAACATATACATACATTAATAATAAAAACAGGAATAATTCATTCATTAGAAACTTTTACTTCAATATTTTTAAGCTCAACTTACTGGATCTTTGATAAGTTTAGAGATGTCATTCACTAGTTCACCTCTCATGATAAGATATTCCATAATTTTAATAGCATGTTGACGTTCTTCAGATGCACTGTCAAAAAACATCTTAGCAAAACCAGGCCTATTTACTGTATCTTTTGAAAAATGTGCACCCTGATAAAAAAACAAACAATAAGTATTAGGAGTATTGCATGAGTTAGAACAGTCAGTTGTCATGTTTACTCATTTATATTAAATATTAAAAACTGTATAGATTTCCACTTTATAAAAAAACTGGACTGCAAGAAACTTCTTATAGTGAACTTTCACCAAAAAATTAGGCTTATAAGATTTCTCCTAAAATATGTGTTTAAGTAAGAGTTTCTACTCTTGCATACAGCAAACAATAATTCTCCAAAGCTTTCCCTAATCAAAATGAAACTTAGGTTACAAGCACCCTAAATGGCACATAAAACTTTGAGTAGGGTGGACCAAAAGTTCCCCCTCCTCTTAACATTTACCGCAACACACACATTCAAACCGCTTGACATGAATTTATGAAATTTAGGGTATTTTTTTTGTATAGGGAACTTATTTTTGGTGGTATAGTAAACTAAGGGTGTTCCATGCAACACCAAATTTGGCAAGAAATAAAAAAATGAATTTGAAGGTAAAGTTTTATTGCGCTTTTTTGGTTCAAGGGATGAATTTTAGACATTTTGTTCCTTTCATATTTTTGTTGAAGGCTGCTTTTCAACAGAAATAAGAGCCCAAAGTGTAAAAATTGGATTTTTTTTACTTAGAATTATAACTTAGGTATCGACATTAGAAATAATTTGTCAGAAGTAAAATACCTTATTTTTGGCTTAAGAACACATTTACACATGGGCGTGCACAGGGGGGGGGGGGGTCAAACGGGTCACTTGACCTCCCCTGGAAAATCAAAAAAGATAGATTGACCTGGACTAAAAATTATTAAAAATGTAATGCTTATTTTTCTACACTTTATTTTTTTAAGCTTAAACGCGTAGGGTAATTTTAATGTTTTTACTCTTCTAAATACCACTCTACAGAGAACCCCTGGAGTTTATGCACAGACTGCACCACGGAAGATATTGGTACTTCTACCCTCCCTTTAACGGCGCAGCACCTGTGAACAGGTTCACAGTTTTTCAAGGATATTTCTTCCAGTCCCACTGGAAGCTGCTCTGAGGCTAAAAGGCTCGCTACCCTCGCAAAATTGCTAAAATATGATATTAGGTAAATTAAAGAAGGTTTGCTAAATTGCTAATAATATTTATAAAGGTTCAAAGCTCGTTACAATACTATAAGTATGTATGCAAATAGGTCTCACTTTGCTTGCAAGATTGCTAAAATATACAACTAGGATCATTAAATAGAGCTCACTTCATTTGCTAAATTGCTATAAATATATACATGAATATATTATAAGAGACTCGCTTCGCTTGCTAGATTTATTTAAGTATATATGTCAATGCATACATGCACAAAGGCTCGCTTCGCTAGCAACATATAAAATTAGGTAAATTAAAAATGGCTCGCTGTGCTTGCTAGATTGCTTTAAATATAAACGTGAATGTATGGAAAAAAGCTATGTAAATATATGGTTCTAAAAAAATGAAGGTCCTAATAAAGCCCCTGTATTAGTAATGGCTCGCTAGGTTTCTTTGAATATGTGTGAATGTCAAAAAAAGGCTCACATCGCTCACAGGATTGAAAAAGTATATAATAATATACGTTAAAAGGAGCATGCTTGGCTTGCTAGATTGTTGAAATTAAATATTATGTACAGTAATAAAAGGTCTAAGCAAATACATACATACACATTTTACATATACACACACACGTGTATGTACATGTGTACATACACATTTAGCACATTAGTGCAAAATATACATTTAAGCGCAGTATAAATAAAATATTACAAAATGTTTTTCAATGAATTAAAATTTAGTTTAGGAAATCCCCACTGCTGTGATTTGCTGAACACTTAACTCTGACTTTTGTAAAAGGGTGCTGAAAACTAAAACCGCAGAACATTATTAATTAGTGAACTCGGCAGCTTAGACCCCTCCTGGAAAAATCCTACGGACGCCCATGCTATGTATTTGAATACACTACCTTATCCTTACTTTAAGGTATTTTTTGTCAGTAATGCAGGTAGATTTTAAGTAAATAGTAACCCTAATTTTTTTTTAAATTAAAAACCTAATGAATGATTTGTGCTTTTAAGCCGAAGATATTATAATTAACACTTTCAGCAAAATTGAATGCTTCTAAAATGAGTAATAAAATAAATATGCATAATGGTTACCAAACCAAAATTATGGTCTGAAAGCTTCTTCTAAAAAGTTATCTGGTAGTTAAAACCTTTTTATGTGTCTTATTATACTCATTGTAGAAACTTATTTAACAACCCATATATACATATATATATATAACCAACAACCATAACCAACAATATTATATATATTATTATATATATAATATATATATATATATATATATATATATATACATATATATATATATAACACACATACAATAATACACACATACAATATATAATAAGTAGTAAAGGAATATATTATATTATATAATATAATGCAAGTATTAATTTTTTCAAAAGAGAGGGGGCACATTATTTGTAAGGGGCCTATAAGCACTAAATAATATGAGAATAATGAAACTGAAGAATATGAGAATTAAAACAAACAGGGTACAAAAAATAAGTTAGCCAATTAGACATTAAGAATTTTTTATTCAAATTTGACCTGAAAATACAGTTTTTTATACCTCCTACCCTAATAAGATATACCATTATACTATCTCAATTAAAAATGAATTTTTAATATTTCAAGTTAAAATTAAAAATATAAATGTATTACCATAGCCATATAAGTCATGGCTGCATTGAGTTCCTCCTGAACTTGAGCCCTCATTTTACTTGTACAAGAATTGACCATGGTTCTCCACTGCTGTGGAGTATCATATGGTGGTAATTTACCTGAAAAGAACATATTTACAGTTATAAGAACATATATATGTTTTAAAATTAAAAAAAAATATTCCATAGTTTCAGCAGTCAAAACCAGGATAACTATAAAGCTAGGATTCAAATAAAGTTCTATCCACAAATATAGTTTTAAGCATATAATGATTGTAAAACCCGCTTTCAACCAAACACAGGACATCCTCAGTACCTACAAACAAGAGGACAACGACTTATCTATTATATTAAAATAGATATAATACAAGGAAACAAGAAATGTGTATATCATGAAAAAAAATTAATTATTGTTAAGCATGACCATTGTTAAACTCTTATTGGAAAATTTTTGTACAAGAGTTACAGGATATTGCCTTTTTCTTGATTTTTGTTAAATAAATAAATAAAAAAGAAGTAAAAAGTAAAAATGGTCAATCAAAATATAAGAAAGGATAAATAACATACAAAAAATTAAAAAGAAAAGGAGTAAAAAATTACCGGTAAGAATTTATTTTTTTCTTCTCACCAGAGAAGAAAAAATCGACACAAAAAACAGAAAATCCCAGCAAGTTTTACCAACACATTGAGTGTATGGATCATAAGGATATACAGGGTGACTTACTCTTAATGGGACAAAATAAAAATCTTGATTCTATGGACCAGGATGAACAAAAAATGTCATGTAAGCATAGGGTCGATTCTCAATAGTTCTCTAGAAAAATCGATATATCGAATTATTCGATACTTTACGATCTAATTCTCTATAACCATCTACAACTTGAAACTACTAAAGCTAAAGAGATGCGGTTTTACTATTCTCAAGGACATTAAATTTCTTTAAATGGTATACTTTATGTCGCAATCATCACAATAAAACTTTTAATTTATTTGCATTTAAAATAAAAAATTTTATTAGTACTAAAATGTAAAAAATTTTAAATGCCAAAATCTTCGATATTTGTTCACTCATAGTTAAAACCTAAAATCTTAAAAAACCTCATTCCATACCTTTAAAATGATATAACATAACCTATGGTTGTTTTTAACTTTAACCAAGATATTCTTAAAAAACTTAATGAAAGTCGCTTAGATTCTAAATTATTCACTATGTAAACAAAGACATTTATATTTAAATTATTTCAATTTGATTTACAAAATAAACTTTATTTTATTAGTTATAACTATATTATTCATTATTTTATGTTAGGTTAATCATAAAAAATAATCAACCCCCTCCACTCCCATATAGCTTAAAAATAATTAAATATTAATAATTAACATAATTAATAATAAATAAATAATTAACTTTTTACTGCAAGTGAATTAATATCATATGTATAATAAGAGATTTAAATCTTCCTCCTTCAACTCTAATACATAGTCTACATCTTCTTAACACTGTATGTGTAGCTTTTTCAATTAGAGCTGCAGTTATTGCAGCTCTTGACTTATGCACTTTTAGCATCAGGTCATCTCGATTTTGTGGGCTGAATGAAAATTATCCCATTGCTGGATTGGACGAGAGACCAATAGCCTGGCCTCGAGATCTCCTGATCTTACACTGGGATTTTTTTCTCTGGGGCGCAATGAAAGATGAAGTATACAGGCAAGCCCCACAAAATCGAGATGACCTGATGCTAAAAGTGCATGAGTCAAGAGCTGCAATAACTGCAGCACAATTGAAAAAGCTACACAATCAGTGTTAAGAAGATGAGACTATGTATTAGAGTTGAAGGAGGAAGATTTAAATCTCTCTTATGATTTACATGAAGAATGATTTTTAATTCCCCTTGCAGTAAAAGTTTTTTAATTTATTTAATTATGTATAAATATTTATCTATTACTTTGTTTCTTTCAACAAAATTTCAAGAAATGTTTTTGTTGCATTTGTTTTATTATAAGAGACTTAAATTAAGTTTTTAAGCTATATGGGAGTGGGGAGGGGGTTGATTATTTTTTATGATTTTAACATAGAATATATAATTATAGTATAACTAACAAAATTTATTGTAAATCAAATTGAAATAATTTAAATATAAATGTCTTTGTTTACATAGTGAATAATTTAGAATCTAAGCGACTTTCATTAATTTTTTAAGAATATCTTGGTTAAAGTTAAAAACATAGTTATGTTATATCATTTTAAAGGGTATGAAATGAGGCTGTTTTTTTTGGTTTTAACTATGAGTGAACAAATATCGAAGATTTTGGCATTTAAATTTTTTACATTTTTAGTAAATAAAATTTTATTTTAAATGCAAATAAATTAAAGTTTAATTGTGATGATTGCGACATAAAGTATACCTTTTAAAGGGAATTTAATGTCCTTGAGAATAGTGAAAACCGCATCTCTTTAGCTTTAGTAGTTTTCAAGTTGTAGATGGGTTTAGAGAATTAGATAGTAAAGTATCGAATAATTCGATATATCGATTTTTCTAGAGAACTATTGAGAATCAACCTATGCTTACATGACATTTTTTGTTCATCCTGGTCCATAGAATCAAGTTTTTATTTTGTCCCATTAAGAGTAAGTCACCCTGTAGATAATAAAGTTGAAAGATTTTGGTGATAATAATCTGAATGAGAGATGCACCTGCTCAGTATTGTTAAGGAAACTATTAAGAAACTATTCCCTACTTCACTTGGATAAGGTTAGTCTGCATTCAGTCTCAAATGCAATAACTTCTAGGCACAAAAGAAAAAAATTGCTTCTTACTTGTAATTTTTTACTCTTTGTAATTAATTAAATGCCATCAAAACCAAATGGCAAAAGCCTTTGAGATTTGATTTATTTTAAACAGCATAAGGAGCTTTGATCAGACTTGACACAGAATTCTATTAAATTTGTTAGATTGTACAATAAACAGATAAAAGCAATATCTGTTAAGGCTGTGTTTAGTTAATGATAATAGAAAATGATAAAAGATTTAATATTTTGTGCTGTTTGTTCATTATCAAAATTTTAGATAATACAAAATGCATTTGTAAGTTAAAATGTTTATATTTTTGATGATGCTAAATAATATAATTTTATATCACAACTAACACTGAGTCAAATATGTTGCAAAGGGAAGATTATCTATTATTATCAAATAAGATATCTGTATTAATTTGTATGTTTAGTTGATCAAGTATGTAGAGTCTTATGATATCAAATAACTATGTAATTAATAATCTGTACATACATTTTTATGCAATTTAGTAGTAAAAATCTAAATTAGTAGATTCAACAAGTTTAGTTTTATTCATCTAATGATAATTTAATATGGGAAGTAAATATTTGCAATGATGCATACAGAATATACATGTTTTATCTCAAATGAAATATTACAGTTTAAGTTCCAAAAGGAAACTTACAGAGATATAAACAATATAATTCTTTTCGTAATAGGAATGGAATTTGATATTAAAATTATACAGAGGTCAAACAGTCCATAACAAATGCAAATATGCTTTTATAAATAATATTCAAGTTACAAACAGGACAGAGATTGATTAAGATATTAAAAGAAACCCAAATACAATACAATATCATTAGGTTATTCTAGGAAATAAATAATATTATAGAGGTGAGCCAATGATACTTTATTTGACTAACAAACCCTAATATACATTCTCAAAACCTAAAAAACTATTACATTAGAACTATTAGACAAAAAAGACATGCATTTTATCAAATAGATTATAAAACAGCAGCTAATAATTCTTTATTAATAATAAATCTAATATGTAATACACGATATGATAAATCGTGTATATCAGTGTCGCAGAGATGCACAAAAAATAAATATAAAAAAAATTGGCAGTTAATACTACTAATACAACATTAATTTTAGGTTTAATTCAGTTAATTAATTAGTTAAATCAAATTGGTTAGTGTTATAAATATCTAGTTGAATAACTATCTTTGTTTTATTGAAAACAATACAAAACAAGAGATCTTCAGCTTTTAGGCCACTATGCCCCATTGTGGCCATTTTGCAGATACATGGTTGTATTCAGTTAGCTGTTTTTCATATCAATGGTTTTAAATGTATTGGCTAATATATTTGTGCCTTGTTTAAAAGTTTATGTGTCCAACGATTATATGCCCAAGCTTACATAGTAGTATGAGTGTATTAAATTTCAGCCAAATCCAAAGATATTTGAGGTTGAGTAAATATTTGAAATGTTTCCTGATCCACATTTCATGAATTAAAAAAAATTCTGGTGCGGTGGTCCGCAAGTCGGGCAAATTTCCTTTGGATGCGTGTTTCCGTGCTTAATAACATCCTGGTTGGAATGATAATTTTATAGTTTTTACATTATATAAGTTTACAACTACTAAATAATATTTCTGGCGATGTCGGCGAATTTCATTTAGATTGGTGTTTCCGTGCTTACAACCCATTTTTTGCTTAAGGTTCGGTTCATGCTTTAGAACTATGCAGTTACTCAATGTCAAGCACTGCTCGTAACTCATTTTGTCTGTATTTTTTTCAAAGGAAATGCCCATAATTATCCAGTTGGTTATACATAACTATGCCTCTAAAATTAGCAGTACGGCACTATTATTTGCACTAGTTTAAAGCTTAGTTACTTATCTTTAAAGTTTCAGCGCATTTCCTTTGAATAATACAGACAAAATGTGTTACGAGTAGTGCTTGACAATTGAGTAACTGCTTATGTTCTAAAGCATGAACCGGAACCTTAAGCAAAAGATGGGTTGTTAAGCACGGAAACACGTATTTCATTCTAAATGAAATTCGCCCGACAGCGGACAACCACGCCAGAAATATTTATTTAGTAGTTGTAAACTTATATTAAGTAAAAAAAAAAACGATAAATAATTACTGTCCCTACCAGGATTTGAACCCAGGTACCCTAAGTTTGAGTGCTCGTATTGACTTCGGACCACTGCAATTCAACTCAAAAACATGGAAAACGACACCCTACTCGAAATTTAATTTTCGATAATTTTTTGTGGTTTTTTCGCCTTTTTGGTAACTTAGAGTGGTCGTATTGACTTTGTAACCGGTTTCAATCGATTCGCGCCCAAAATACAAAAGAAAACGACACCTACTCAAATTTTTTTTTTTATCGTTCTAAATATTGGTTTCTGGTAATTTACAATGGTTTTTTTCGACTTTATGGTCACTTAGAGTGGTCGTTTGACTTTGACCGGTTTCATTTGATTCAGCGTCTCTACAAACATAAATGTTGACCTTTTTCACGGCAAAAAAAATTAACCCTGAATTTTGCTGATTTTTTTTAAATTTTGCTGACTCAGCAACCAGGTTGATGACGTCACAAAACCTGGTTTTCAATAGGGTTTCATGTCCTCTAAAGGTTGATTTTTGTACCAAGTCACACACACACATATATATTATATTATTATATATATTATAATATATATATATATATATATATATATAGACCCTCTGCAAAACCTGATGTGCCAATAATGAGTCCTGGTTTCAGCCAGTCCCCGTGCCACCATTTCGGTCCAACCAATGAGCTGGCCTAAAAGGGGAGATGTTGATTTATTGGAATGTTGTTATTATACGAACTGTATTGTCATTATTTGTCATATAGTCTTTAAACTATTTTGTAATCTTAATATAGTGTTAAGTACTAAAACAATATTACTTCAAAATTGTTTAAAATTTTTGTTTGAGTGAAAATTTAATTAAATTTCATAATATTAAATTTTATAACAACCAAAACTTATTTATTTGATTAAAGGTGGAAGTACCAATTATACATCATGACAGTTTAAAGTCACGAGATCACAAGTTTTGAAAAGGTTAGTAGGAGAGTCAACTAAAAACTTCACTTAAGGCTTCACAAATAATAGGTCATGGCTATAGCCTAATAAATTCTATAAAAATAAGTAAATATTATCAGTTCTCTTTTGAAAACACTTAACTTCTTAGGCATTTATAAGATAGTTAATTGATACTGGACAGCTTATCACACTTATTAAGGCTTAAAATAATAACTTTGAAAATATTTTAAAGAAGTAATTAACTTAAACCAGGGAAAAATAACTAATTAATAATTATATAAGTTTTGTTAAGAAACCATATAATTAGACTAATCATAAACAAAATAATTTTGATATTAGTCACAATAAAATGTATAATGATAAATATTATCATTACATTATAATAAACTTACTGAATTATAATTTCTAAAAAAAGCCATATAAAAATAATTAAAAATTCATTTTGTGACTATGAAGAATATAAAACTACACAATGCCCTTAAAACAGATATCTAATGTATAAATGGGGAGAGATACAATATCGATTTTGGAGGGATACCAAGAATAAATTACACAACATAAATAAATAACAGAGTTCATAACGCCATAAATTTTCTACAAACAATCGGCTTTGTAATGTCCCAACATCATTGGGAGAGGTTAAATGAATTATAAATTTTAAAAACAGTTCATAAAAATATAATTAATGTTTTTGAGATTATGAAGAATGTCTGACTACACAACACCATTCAAATATTCTGTGTCTGAGATAATGCAACATTTATCACATCAACAATAGACTATATTGTAGTGAGATATTTTCTACAAAGAAAACAACAGAGCACCATTCAAAAAATTGTGGTGTTGGTTCACACGTTGGATGAATTTCCTTTGGAATGTGTGTTTCCATGGTGCCGTGCTTAACAATCCATTTCTTGCTTAAGGTTCCAGTTTATACTTAATAACTTAAGCAGTTACTCAATTCTGTATTTTTAAAAGAAAATGTGCTAAAACTTTTAAAGAAAATTTTTAGGCCTGGCTTTTGGACTAATAGGCTTACAGGGGGTTTAGGGCTAAATTGTAAACTCAAATCTTGTTGCTCAGTGGTAATTTTGACATATTGTCTAAAAGAACTAGCAACAACTTGTATTGTCTTGTAACATCAGTACATTTAATTTTAATGAGTAGCTGCCAGTTCAATCGTCTTTCAAGGTTAAGGCCATTGGACAGGGGATGATAGAGGAATGAGAACTTGATTGAGGGTGACTGGAGGACAAGTATCAATACAAAGGCCCGTCTACAACCTTTAGTTAGTTAGGAAGAATTGAAGTTTCTCACTTTAGAACAAATTTCTCACTTAGAACAAACCATTTTGAAATTTCCGCTCTTTTGACTTGAGAGATCCGTAAACACGTCTACAACCTCTAAGTTGTTAAGTCAATTTTTGAAAGTTACAATTACACATATAGCTGTATTTAGACTACTTTCCTTTCTACTGTCTACACACATTGCTTTTTCAATGGTCTTTCCTTCTGTTTTTTAAAGACTTTTTGCAAATATTTTTTTACTTTACTTCTAAAATTTTCTAAAATTGACCGTGTTTTATTTATTTTAATTAATAAATAAAATCAAAATGGATGAGGTAATTGTTGGGAGCGTTATTTTCCTTATCTCTAGTTTATATGTCTACAGACGTAGGAACCTCATCCATTTCAAAAACTATATAATTCAAAAATAAAAATATATATTATATAAAAAATATTCAAACAACAAAACCATCACATATTCAAACAACAACAATCAAAACAATCACATCACATCGTTTACAAAATATTGTAATCATTCAAAAACAGATAACGTACATTCTTCTTTAAAAAACTTATAAAAAACCATTTCTATGGTTTTCTTAAGTCAAAAGAGCGGGAAAAAGAGTTATTTAAGAAGAATAAGAGATTTTGAAAAATTCTTCACTTCTTCCTAACTTAACTTAAGGTTGTAGACGGGCCTTAAAGGGTAAGGAAGTAAGTAAAAAGAATTGAGCTTCCAAAGCAAGGCAGCATGCCTAATCAAAGGCATGCCTCATCAAGAAGGACAGCTGAACAGTACTTCTTTCTCTCAAAGGAAGAAGCATTGACAATTGACAAGTCAGTAGCATTGTTAGATGGTGAAATGGAAGGCTCATGAATCCAAATTGGTGGTAATGAAAATATGATTGACTATAAAAAGCAATTAGTAAAGAAAGAGCTTTTCAAAGAATTTATCCATAACTGATAGGAGACTTAAGTTTTTATATATAAACACACACTATTGGTGTGTGGGTGTATAAGAGTTTCTAGCCTTGTATACAGAGTACAATAATTTTCTAAGGCTTTCTCAAATAGAATTAAAACATGGCATGTAGTGAGATGTTGGGGAGTAACCAAGCCTATAGTTTGTGGAAAATTTATGATGTCATCAACTCAAGTTATGCATCAATTTTATTTAGTGAAACTTTAAACATGGTGTCATACATTAAAGTAGATGACAAGCAAAATTTATTAAGACCATGCATCTCGAGCAGTGCCAATGACACACACACATATAATTCGGTATAATTACAAGTTTATAATAAGGAGTTATATGAACTTATTGTGCATAAGAAAATATAAGTTTCATCTCCCTACTCCCGCTCTTCCTCAAGCCAAATTTTACTTTGGCTTTAAAATTAGTTTTTCTTATGACATAATTTAAACCTTTATCTTTAAAAAATCTAGGTCTGAGTTTAGCATGCTAAGCAAGTTTGGTATGAAATGCTTGTTTCACAGCTTAAAAATCCATTTCTTACTTCAGTTATCGGATTATGTAGCTTTTGTTGTTCAGGATTGGATTATACAAAGAAAAATGACACATCAATATTTTTAGGATTATTAAATAATTAGATAAAGGAAACAAGCATTACAGCATGCAGTCCGCATGTCATATGAAGTTCTTCTGGGACGTATGACCTCCTGGAACCATATAAATTCCTTCTGGGTGTAGGCAATCTGCCTACATTGTAGCTAAAAAGGGACAAGGCGGCACCCTTACCCCGTTTCAGGAGGGGGAGGGGAATGCTGGAACTACTTCAGGGATGAAGTAGTTACAGCCCCCGTGAAAGGTAAAATATTTCACACAAGGTAAAATAAGTTGACAGCACAGAAAAATAGTGAAGGAACCAATGAGGTTGATTCAATTTGAAATGATGGACATGGTTTAACACCCAGGAATAACTTCATTGGATCCTTGGCATTATATTCTCACCCTGGCATCTGATATTAGCTGTGTGTTACAATATGTCGATTACTATTAATACTTTGAGGTGGAAACCCACTACTGCCAACAATGACAAAATTGATTGCCTTAGTTGAGGTGATATAGTTACAAATGTTATGATGTGCTAGCTTTGACTGATGAAGTTAAGTATTACTAATGATTAAATAAAATTCAAGGAAATGACAACTTAATGTTACTGATTTGAGAAATAGGTTGTTGATAGGATGTAAAATAGGTGTTTGCAATCCTACAATTTATTCAACTCAAATATGGCGCCAGGCACTGAAAACTACATATTTATAGTAGTGTATAATTTTAACAGTAAATAGTTTTTTACGTACAAGTTTTATTGTATTATTGTCCATGAGACAAGATCAAATGATTACTTGACTTTACTTAGAAGACAAGTCAACTTATTTTCTAGTAAAACTTGAACTCAATGTTCAAATTATAGTCTTATCAGCACCATTGTTTACATTATAACAAACTCAGTAGTTTAAGCCTAATTAAAAAAAAACATTCAATTTTGATTACTACAAATAAATGCCGCGCACAAGCTATAGCTTATGCGGCTTTTAAATAATTTATTATTTTCATTAGTTTCATTTGCATATTCCATTGTCAAATAGACTTTTATTATTATATTACTTATAAATGTTTTTATGCTTATTTTATATTATACTGTATGTATGCTTTTAAAATAATAAATAAATATTATTATTATTATGATGTATAAACACCCGTTGAATATGTTGCATAATCTTAGACCCCACTTAAAAGGATTAAAATAGAGTAATTATAAAAATAAACAAGAAGAAAACAAAAGCCTATTGATAATGCCGGATTCGCCAAATGACAAAGCAAAATATAAACAAAAAATAAACCAATACTTACATTGCAATTTTTCAGCAGATGCAACACAAACGAGTGCAACTAAAAATAGTATTACAGTTGTCTTCATGATTCTTAACAAACTAACCGAATAAAATAAAAAGTTAAAAATGGGTACGTAAGAGAGGCAAGTTTGAAGTGGAGGCCGCCTTTATACTCACTGGCACAGAAGGAGGTTCCCTAGAACTTTTGAAAAAGGAGATAAAACGAGATAATCGCTTGTATTAAACGAGATAACAACAAGAGGATATTAAATTTAAAGGGCAAAGATCTCAAATTAAATGAGTACTCATGATTTTTGTTATGATTCACATATCACAAAAGAGTATTTACGCATTTTGTAAGTGCGCATGCGTCATTTCAAACATTCAACCAATCAAATTCCTCTTTGGGGAGTAAATATAAAATTATCTGAATCCTTATCAGCTGGAGTTTCAACTGCTGATTTGCGTTTTGAGTACTTTTTTGCTCAGTCGGGATTTTAAATTTTTGAATTAAAGATCATAATTCTCCCTTGAAGTTTGATCGGACATAAAGGTTTGTATTTCAAAGCGAAATCATTTGATATCATTTTTCCTATAGGAATTATTCTTCTTTGTACAAGGATCGGCTTCGGTTTTTGATTAACTGCGTTTTGGTTTCAGAGGTTTTTCGAGATGAAGTTGTTGTTAGCTATTCTGCCGATTCTTGGCATTTGCTCAGCAGAATTTTGCTTCAATAATGTCGCTTCAACGTGTAGCGTCGCCGGATCAGGTATGTTAATAATTTAATAATTGATTTAACAAAATAATTGTATAAATCAAAGTAGACTTAAATCTATTGTTCATCCTCAAGTTTCATGGAGAAAGAGGCTTTTGTTCCGGCTATTTTTCTAATGTATTGTTAATTTTTCCTCTAAATTAAGCTACCTTTTTTAATGAAAATTTGCTAAAATATGACTTTTATATTTTCTTACATAATGTGGATTATAATGCTCTTGTATTTTGTGTAAACTAGAAAAAGCAGATGAAAATGTGGAAATCCTGAATTGTTAATACATAAATATCTAATAATCTGAAAGGTTTCCTATAGAGATTGAAGGAAGAGATGCGAGTCTGTTCACTCCAAAAGATTCATTTCTTTTTTATACTAAATGACAACAATCTCATTAGTATATTAACAACAAATAAAATAAAATAACAAATAAATCAAATAATATTTTTGGTGGAAATAAAGAAATAATTTTTTTTTTGGAAATTTAGTAAAAAAATGTACCCTATTTATTTGTATTTAACTCACAGATTTTGAAGGATTACCTTTTACGTTGTAAAAGAAAAAAATAAAATAAAATATTAAATCTGGTTTTTTAGTATAGGATTCGTTTCGCGTTCGGTAAATAGGTTACTTAGAATAATAATAGGGTAGCTACTAAATAGCCAAATAGGAGTTTGTTAATGGTTAGTTTGTTAGTTCCTGTCTATTACCATTTTACTTCTCTTTATCATTTCTTTACTGCCTAAAATATACTAAAAAAAATGTTTGAAATATTTTGTTCTTGCAGCAAAATATTTATTGCATTAAATATTTTAACAAAATACTTAAAGCAATAAATATTTTGCTGCATGACCCTTTTACACAAAAAGTACACTTTTTAAAAAAGTATAATTTTGATAATTTGACAATATGTTATGCCTTGTAAAAATATCCCATTTTTAAGAGCAATTGAAATGTGTGATGAAAATTTCTAAAATAAATTATTTTCCACCTTTTGGCCCCTTCCATATTATCCTCCCATATACATCAGACTAGCTTAGCTCGTACATTAGACTCGCTTCAGAATAAACAAGTTTTCGGACTTGCTACACTTGTCCACAGAAAGTATATACATCCCTTTGATTCTAAGTGGTCACCGGTATCTAGGCACTGACCACACTCTATGCTGCTTAACTTTTATGATCCAACAAAAATCATGGATATACTTGTCGTATTGAAACAAAACTTGGTGTACTAAATTATTGTGTTGATTGCAAGTAATCATCAAATTTACTGCGTTTATAATTTTTTAAATTTTTACTGAATCGTTATTGTAATTTAATGATGTAATTTCAACTCTGTAGCATAAATAAGCTAGGAATTGCGATGATTTCAGCCACACCCACATACAGACAACTTTGTGAAAACCTTTTAGCAGGTTTTGCAATAAAGAATTAAAAATAAAATTATAATTTTTAGCCCCCCCCCCCTTCTATCTACTGTAATTTCCGGTAATTTTATATTTATAATTTCTAAAGTATTAGTGTATTTTATGATGAATGAATGAATAGCCATTTATAGAAAAAAAATATTAACATTAACAAAATACAAAATATAACAAATAATAATTTACTAATCAGCCTTAGCTGTGGCAACATTAAGTTCGCTAAGTAACGTTTTCTTTTCCTTTATTTTTATTTATTTATATATTTATTTATTTTTTTAATTATTTATTTGCACTATATTCAATTAAAAATTTAGAATTATTTATAATACCATTACATAACATTAAATTTATACAGATGTATTTCCAGGTATTGGTTAATTTATTTATTTGCGCATTCTACTAATAAAACATAGGTGATAAAAATTCCTATAACTTACTTTAAAAGACTTAAAAAATTAAAGAGCATAACTTAAAGAGAGACATGCAAACTATATAAAATTTTAACTAAATAAATATTAAATATAATAATAATTTACTTAACCTATCATAATTTTATAAAAGTTATATAATTAGATCTAATTTATAATATATAAAATGATTTTAAAAATTTACAATTTATAAAATGCAGAACAACAAATATAATATATTATATTTATATTATATATATTTATATTAAAAACAATATTTTAAACATCTATTTTTTAAATAGGTACAGAGTTGCAATATAGTGAATTATTAAATAATAATTTCTAATTATTTATTATTTAATTTATACTTTATTTTTCATTATTTATCATTTTTTATTTATAAATAATATAATTATTAGATTTAATTATTTTATTTTCATCTAAAGCACCCTTCTCAAATATTAAACTCCTTTACATTGTGATACATCTTATAAAACTATTTTTTATTAATTATTATATGCATATATTTACACATTTACATACATGTACATAAACACATACAACACATATATACACATACATACACACATATACACACATACATACTCATATATACATATATATACATATACAATATATACAACACACACATAACATATATATATACACACATACACATGTATATATGCACATACACACACACACACATATACACACACATACATATATTTTAGTCTATTTTTAATAATAATTAATTTCACTCCTGTACTAGCCATGCCTGAACATACACATTGCCAATTCTCCTCCATTCCTGCCTGTCTAGAGCAACTCTCCTCCAGCACACTCCTCCACAACATGTCATCATTTCTTTATCCCATTTAGCCTTCGGTCTCCCTTTGTTCCTTTTGCCATCTTGTGGGTACCAGTCCATGATTGCTTTTGTCACCTGTTGTCCTTTACTCTTATTATATGTCCGGCCCATCTCCACTTTTTTTCAATAATAATTTTAGCAATGTCATCCAAGCCAGTCTGCTGTCTCACCCACTTGTTTGTTTTTTTTGCTTTTTTACTTATTTTTAACATACTCCGCTCCATTCTTCTTACCGTTATTCTCAATTTATTAATATTGTCATCAGTTAGAACCCATGTCTCGCATCCATATATAAGCACCGGCTTCACCACACTGTTCCATAGTTTCACCTTGTGTATGAGGTCCAACTCAGAACGAAATATCCTCCTGTATGTATTATAAGCATTCATGCTAAACTTATTCACCTATTTATTTCTTTTTAACGCCATCCTGTTTTGAAACCAGCTGTCCTAAGTAGATAAATTGGTTCACCACTTCAATATTTTCTCCTCCAATATCTAATTCTATATTTTCTTTATAGTTCACTGTCATAACTTTGGTTTTTTTGACATTAACTTTTAGTCCAATTTCGCGTGCAGCTACTACTAGTTCCTCTAACATGACTTTAACTTCTTTTTCATTTTTCCCTGTCAAAACTAAGTCATCTACAAACTTCAACTTATTTAATAGTTTTCCTTGTATTTTTATTCCAAAATTTTGATCCCAGTCGAGCTTCTTAAATAACTTCTCCAGCGTTGCAGTAAAAATTTTGGCAGAAGGCACGTCTCCTTGCCTGAGCCCACGTTTAAGCTTAACAACTTTTGACTTTTTTCCAATCTTTATCTCCATCTCAGCTCCTTCATATACGTTTTTTAAAATATCAATGTAGTCTTGGTCTACATTGCTTTCTTCGAGGGCTTCGATGATACTATTTTGGAATAAGCTGTCAAACGCCTTTTCAAAATCTACAAACACTAAGATCAAGGGAAAATTATACTCCTCTGCTTTAGAAATAAGTTGCTGAACTACAAATATAGCGTCTGAAGTAGAAAAGTTACTTTTGAACCCTACTTGATCATCTGGAGTATTTTCATCAAGCTGTTTGCTAATTCTCTTAGTTATAATACTCATAAAAAGTTTATAAATTGTAGACAACAAATTTATAGGCCTATAGTTTTTCACATCCTCCTTATCGCCTTTCTTGAATAAAAGAATTAGCTTTGACTTAAGCCAGTTGTGAGGCACTACTTTTTCTTCCAGTACTTGATTAAATAGTTCACAGAGTTCCTTTTTGAGTCTCTCTCCACCTGCTTTAATCTCTTCATTCACAACTTCATCAATCCCTCCTGCTTTACCAGCTTTTAATTTTTTTATACTGTATTCTAATTCATCCAACTCTATTCTTTTAACTCTCAATTTCGTAGTTTCCTCAGTTTCATATTTTATTTTAACACAATTTTCTCTTTTCACACAAGTTTTCGTATCTCCTTCTTCACTGTACAGTTTTTGATAAAAATTATGCAATATTTCCAGCATTTCATCCTCCTCTCTTTCACAATCCCTTGTTCATCTTTCAGTCCTATCATTACCTTCCTTCCCATCTTTTGAGATCTCATACATTTCTTTAAGCTAGACCCGTTTGCTATTACAGTCTCTATTTAATCCATAGCTCTTTTATTTACCCATTCTTGTATTTTATTTCTTATTTCTTTAGAAATATTAGTAAATTCTTCATCCCTTACCTTCATCCTTCTTCGCTTAGTCATCAAATTTCTAATATTATTTGGTAATCTTTTTTTCTTCCTTTTATCATTTTCTGTTAATATTTCTTTTGTACTTTCTTTTAGTGCTTCTACAATCAATTTCTCTTTTTTTTCTACATTTAAATGTTTCTCATTATCATTTTTGCTAATTTTGCATTCTACTATGCTTTCATACCCTCTCGACTTCAGCTCTTCCAAACCTAATTTAATATATTTGTTGTTACCTTTATTTTTTCTAAATTTACAGTTTTCTATATTTATTATTGATTTAATAGCTCGATGATCGCTTCCAATGTTGATTTGATTCTCAGTGTCCACATCTAGAATAGTGTTTTTCCTATTTGTTACCATGTAGTCTATTTCGTTAAAAGTAACCCCATCTGTGCTTGCCCAAGTCCATTTCCTCTCTGCTGGTTTGTTAAAGAAGGTGTTCATGGCAAAAAGCTTGTTGTCTTCAAGGAAAGAGAGCATTTTTATTCCTCTTTTATTTCTAACACCGAGTCCGTATTTTCCAATGGCTTCCTCCCCGTCAAATTCACCAAGCTTTGCATTCCAATCCCGTATTTTATGAATAATCATATTATTCTATTATCTTAAATAGAAGGTCAGTGTTGAAGGGGGCAAAGGGGGGGGGGATAATTTATTTTAAAACACTTCAATTTTTAAAGGTTACATTTTTATTATGAACATTATTTTGTCATATTATCAAAATTAGACCTACTTCCCTCTTGGCCACTTTTTGAAAAATTGTTCTTTTTTGGATGCAATGTTCATGCTACAAAATTTTTAGTGTAGTAAATTCTCATTTTAAAACAAGCAGAATTTTTATTAAGTGTAAGTTTGCCTATTACACCTATAGGTAAGTTTAATTCCTGGATACACTGTTCATTAAAAGTTTAAAAATCAGAAGTACCTTAGAACTTTTCCTCACCTCATTGGATTCGCTACTCTCATTTTCTCTAGTTTGGACTCCCTTCGCTCTTTCTCAGAATATAAAATCCCCAAATTCATACTGCAAAACATCTTTAGGCTCGCTTTGCCCATCCTCATAGTTACTACATTACTTAAAATTGTCTCTTCAAATGCAGGACATTTCGTTTGCCTCCATTTCGGTTTTTTCCAAAAAAAAAAAAAACAGGATAAGTCATAGTAGAGCAGTTTATAACTAGCAATTTAAAAAGACCTTTACAGAATACTTTCTCTAATTGTCTTCAGGCTTGCTACGCTTTTCCACTGATAGTTTCATACATCCCTTTCATTCCCAGCGGTCAAACATGCAGGCACTGAGCTTGATGTTTTATAATAAAAGTTAAGCAGCATCAAGCGAGGTCAGTGTCTGGAAAAATGCAGCTGTCTGAGTACAAGCAAAGCGTTCTGTTATATATTTGGTGATTTTTATATTCTGGGGTGAGCGAAGCAAGTCCGAAGTAGTGATGATGAGTGTAGTAAATCCTATATGGTGTGGTAAAGTTCTGAGGCACCCCATATTCGTTTTTTTTAACTACAATCGATTATAGTGTTACAAATTTTAATTGTTTTTAATTTTAATTAGTTGTATTTATAAAATCAAAATGTTTTTAATATGAATCTGTGTATTTAACAGTATGTTTTCTGTTTAATTTAGGAGATGAGCAACTCAATTGTACTTCCAAATATTCTGCAGCACACCAAGTAATGCCCGATCTTCATAGATATTTTTACAAGCATATTTCTCACAGCTTTCAACATCTTCTTATGGTTAGTTGGGAATATTTTTAAAGCCAGTAAGACCTAGTTTGTCCTTCTCCTAAATCTGTGATAAAGGAAAATGTATTTATATAAATTTAACCAATGGCCCAAATTGTCACTTAATGCACCAAATTTTAAAGAAATAAAATAAAAAATAATTTATTTGGGAGTAATGCTATTACGTTTTTGCTCATTTTATGGCATATACTTATTGCATATTGGTACATATTACATAAATTTTATTTACAAAAAATGCACATATTAAAAAAACAACAGAGAAACAATCTTTGTTTCTCTGTTTTACTGATATGTATAAGAACTTGAAAAAAATCTATTTTTAACACAATAAAATCTTCTTTTGATGGCAAGAGCTACAATATACTAAATATATCAGTCTGTGGTAAATTAGATATGTAAGAGTTCTCTCCAGGTTGGTTTTAAGAAATTCATTAGATACGATAAATTTGCTTTAGAAATCTTTTTGAATCCATCATATTTTGTCAGGCACTGACAAAATAATATTTTATGGATCAAGCTCAAGCTTATTTCTGTTACACTATTGGCAACTTTAATTGCAGTCAATGTTGGTAAAGCTGATATGTATAAAACAATTTAACTGGCAAAAGAAATTTTTGAGAAAAGGGAAATTCTTAATTGACTTAAAAGACTAGTTTCAAATATGGGTAAAGTTGATAAAAAACTATTTTACACACATTGATTAAAGCATTGCTTATCTTGAGGTTGAATGTATTAATTCATGATTATTTCTTTTTTCAGGCCACTCATTTTTCTAACTATGAGAAGAATCGTGAAGGATTTGGAAAATTATATCGTAAATATTCAGACAAGTCATGGGAAGATGCAATTGACATTTTAAAATATGTTGCCAAGAGAGGTGGTTCTATGAATTTTGATGTCACTAAATCTCCTGAACCAAATGATGTTAGTATTTAATATTAGGTTTTTGCTTTTTTACGTATGTAGGATAGGTTACATTTCTTATGACCTATGTATATAGGAACATTATTGTGTTCACCCTAAAAATAAGAAAATGATATGATCATCCATCCCAGGCACTTTAATGATGAGTATGTATGTCTGCATCAAATCAAACTTTCACTGTCTTCTCTCCAGAAAGTTGAACCTTGGCCCAAAAATCAGACTTCATTCTGGTTGTTTGGAATTCGGGTTGTATAATATGGAAGATAATATTTTTTAGACTACATAAACCTATTTTATTAATTGCTTGAAAATTGTTGATGATTAGGAGATTGTATCCATTAGGGTTAAATAAAAAACAATGATTTTAGTGTAACGTTCAACCTATCTGGTCATAATCATACAAGTAATAAAAATAATAGAAAATTCGTTCCGTGGAAGAATTATGTCACAAAGAATAACTAAGGTTACTGAGAAAAAGTGTGAAGTAATAGTAAGAAATAAAGCATTTTCTACAAAATAAGTCAAAAGTAATCCACATGAAGGAAAAAAAAATACTAAAATAAGAAAAAATAAAATTAAAAACTAGAAAACATAATAAAAAAGAAGGTAATCGTTACCTTCTTTTTTATTACGTTTTCTAGTTTTAATATATATATATATATATATATATATATATATATTATATATATATATATATATATATATATATATATATATAATATATATATATATCATAGACAGACATTGAGCTTTAGATAATCATGACATTCTGAAGACAAGCAAAGTGAGTCTGAGGTTATAATACCCTTGATTTTTAATTACTACTTTATTTTGAGGAAGAGCAAAGTAAGTCTGATGCCTCATGTAAGTCTGTACCTGATTTTTACTTTTTCTCATTTATACCATAGGTAAGTATTGTGTTTGTCTGTTATCATTGTAGCTCCCAGTGTATTTATGCTAGAGAGGTTGAAATTTTGTAAAAAAAAAATAAGTCTACTGCTGTAGTTGTGCTTTTCGGAAAATATTTTTTATGACATCATTAACCCGCAATAATGACTCAGAAAAATCATAAATCGCAGAAAAGTGGTGCGATCGTATTGAAACTTGGCATGCATGTGGCCATGTACAAGACTAACATATGTGCTAAGTTTCATCTCATTACCTGCATTAGTTCAATTTTTATCAAATGACTTGTTCACATTTTAAAAAAGTTGTAAAAAATCAGAAAATAATCCAATTGATTTGAAATTTGGTTATACTAGAACTAAACTTATCCCATGAACCACACTTTTGTTGCTTATATATACTTAAACCATACTTATTTATTACGTTAAGGTAATAAATAAGTACATTAAGTTTCATTTTAATATGACAAGTATATTCATGACTTTGGTTGATCAAAAAAATTAAGCAGCATCAAGCGTGGTCAATGACTGGATGGGTGACCACTGGGAATGAAACGAGTAGTCTTCGGACTCGCTTCGCTCGTCCGAAGACAATTTGCAGTATAAAATTAAGGACTGGTATATTCTGAGAACGAACAAAGCAAGTCCGAAGCTGGGAGGATGAGCGTAGCAAATCTGATATATTGAGGAAAAGTTCCAATGTACCCCGTACTCGATTTTTTTTTAATATTTACTTGCTTTTTTATTTAAATTTTTATAATTAAATTTGAATTTGTTATTTAATATTTGTTTTTAAGTATTTAGCAAAGTAACTCAAAGTTTATTGCGGGGAGGGACAGTTGGTGGTATTATAAGAGAGTTATGTTAGGTTATAAAAGAGTTATGTATTTTATGCACTTTAAGTAAAGTCAACTAAAATTTATTAAAAGGATATATTAATAAAATAAAATTTTCAGCAAATAAAATGTAATAAAAAGACTTTCGTGTGACTAAAAAATAATTAAAAATCGGGTACGGGGTACCTCTGAACTTTTCCTCATTACATTGGATTAACTACGCTCATTCTCTCTGCTTTGAACTCCCTTCGCTCGTCCTCAAAATGTACATCATTAATTTTATACTGCAACGGGTCTCTGGACTTGCTTCGCTTGTCTTCTGATTATAATCATTCCCAGTGGTCACCCACCAAGGCACTAATCACGCTTAATGTTGCTTAACCTTTATGATCTGACAAAAAACCTTGGATATACTCGTCGTCTTAAAATGAAACTAAAGTTAAATATTTATTGCATGAAGGTATTCACTTGTACCGAATTTCATCTCAATTGGATCATTTTCTGATTTTTAAAATTTTTAAAAAACTGATTTTTTTTAACAGATAACAGACACACTTGCACATACAGACAGACAACTTTGTTAAAACTACTTAGGAGGCCTTAAAACACCTGTAATGGATAATTCTGTTGGCATCCCAGTTTCAGATTTTTGTGCAAACATAATACTTTTTCTTTATACCTAAGGTATAAATGAGGAAAAATTAGCTCACAAACTTAACTACATCTAAAATAATTAAAGAGAAATCTTTTTTTTTTAATTTCACCATTCTGCAATTTTCATAAAATGTTAATGTTGACGTTCATGTTTTATTATAATTACTCATTTTTGTGATTTGTCAATTGTTTTATTTTTAGAGATTTACACATGTATATGAGATGTATGAATTAGAAAGTCTTTCAAGATCTCTGGATATGCATAAATCCCTTGCTGAAGATGCTCATAAAATTCACAGCTCTGTTACCAAGAGGAAGGATAATTATCACGATGCTGAGGTATTTTTATTTTAATTTTTTGACCAGGAGCATAAACCAGAGTATTAAGTGTGGATACCTAGTGCTGACCTAAAATTCATTTATATTTTTTTAACGTACACATAAAAAAGCCTATAAAATTGTTTAAATTAATCTTTATCTAGCCACCAGAGTCTACTGTTTTGCTGTAGATCTTTATAAATAAAAATGTTTAGTTAAAAAAAACTTGCTGAGTGTTTACTTCACGTTACTTTATGTTGTGTACAAACAGAAATACTATGCAGAGAGATAATTGTTTAAGCGAGGAGCTAGTTATAAGCTATCAGGGAAGATACTAATTATACTACATTACTAGATAGTTTTGAATTTTATAATGCTTAAAGATGGATTGGGGTATTAGCTCAGGGCTGAAAGAATAGAAAAAAGATCAAACTGTAAGCTTAAATAGAATTTTTTAGACCGCTAGGAAGTCTAAGAAATTTGTTTGTTGTTATGTCCAACAGAAAATATTTTGTTTTTATCTTATAAGCATAATAGTCCTTATTATTTATATTTCCACGTATATTTTTTTTCAGACCATCTCTTTCTTAGAAGAGAAATTTGTTCACAAGCATTCAGATATTATCAGAGATTTAGCTGGATATACTAATGATCTCAGTACTATAATCAAAGGAAGTAGTGACTCGAGCCTTGGAATTTATCTTTTTGATGAATATCTTCAATCACAATAAGTTTTAACATTTTGAAGACATCTGTCACCCCATTTTAAAATGTTTTAAATCCTTAACTATCTTGTATATAAGTTGAATTGTATATTTTTCTAAAGAATGATTTAAATACTCAACACAAAACTTAAGTGTTTATGTATAAAATTAATTTCACATTTTATGGCCAGTATTTTTTCTTTCCTCTTTTAATGATGTATTAAAAAGGGGAAAAATAAAACACAGTAATAGTTTATATTTTTATGAGACAAGCTTTTTTTGTTGTATTTAATTATTGGTTAAAACCATTCTTAATGGTCAAAAAATTATGATGTTAATAAAATAATTTTATTGAGGAAAATTTTGTTTACCATCAGAAAAAAAGTTTTACAGTAAAATAATTATATTTTTATTTCCTGAACTGAGTTTTGTTTAATGGTTGTAAAAATTTATTCTGTTCAAATTTTATAACTAACTTTTGACATCTCTTAGCAGATTTATTAACTAGATATAACTTGTCTTAATTTGAATGCTGAGTGGAAAAAATGATTGTTTTTTTTATAACCTCCTATTATAATGTTTTATTGTTGGTTTTTTATTTTAAATGTTGTGATATATATTTTTGACACTTGGTAGTATTATGTTAATTTTTTTCTTAATTTCATTAGTTTAGGATTGACTTCAAAAAATATTTTTGAAATTACTTTTTTACTTGAATTTTAAAATTATTTTGCAACATTATATTCTAGTGAAAAATAGTAAATAAAAGTTTTGCAATGTAAATTTATTATTTAAATCATGAAGAGTTCGAGTAACTGCACTGATTACCATTTCACTAAAAATAAAATAAATAAAGTGTAATAATACTGTCAAACTATAATATATGTCTCTCCTCTCATTAATATTGACTTTACTGTTTACTAAGGGTTAAAGAAAGTTATTTTCTGTGTGTAAATGTTAATTTAAAGACACATTTCATACTTTTCTTTCAATTGTCCTTGTATTATTTAATTAGTTTTCTGTAATTCTACTATTATCACTTTAAAAATAAAATATATATTATTATATCTTGTGTGGATTTTTGATTTTGTATTTTTTAATTCTTAAATTTATAAGATATCTGTTCTGGCCTCAAGAAAGTCTTAAACAGTGCTTTTGTGGAGAAGGTCTTGGTATTCTGGCTTTTTTTCCTCGGATATCTTGGTTTTGTATTTCAGGATTCACTTTCAGTTTATATAGATTATCGTAGGAATAAATTATTGCTAACCTTAGTTAATAGTTTATTGCTTGAAATATCTCTAAACATTCATTGTAATTATGAATGACAGATGAGTCCTGAATATAGATTATAAATAACAGAAGGTATAATACCTTCTGTTATTTATAATTTATATTCAGATTTTATTATCAGAATTTTCAGATTAATTAACAAGCCAGTCTGTATAATAGTTTGATTTAAGAAATTGTTTAGCTGGTTTACTTATCTACTTGGTCCCACTCATAACTTAACTTTCATTCATTTAAAATTGTTTACAGATGCATAGTTAAAAATAGTAAAAACTTTCTTTATTTAGTTAAAGATTTAATAAAGGTTTTGATCTTCAGGTATTACTGTGTCAATTTAGACGATAAATCTGTAGTTTCACTCCCACTGTTGGAGGGATCTTTATAAAGGCATTATGGGTGAAAAGTCAATAGTATGCAATGCCATGTTCAGTTAGTGGAGTATGTATTTTCATCCATGTCTTAAATTCCTGACGATACCCCCCACAGTTGAAGCAAATCGTCGGATTCATCATTTACACATACACAGTCATACTGGAAAATCAAAACCTGTATTAAATACCACTGGAGACCCAAACCTTCATGACAATAACTGAGCGAGCCTATACAGTTTATTAAAATATTTATTTCTTTGAAAGTAGTAACTATAAGGAAAATTATTACAGAAAGAAGTGTGGTTTAAGACCTGTCTTAATTCATAATATTTGAATAAATAGGTAAGGAAGCTAAGTGCCACATTTGGCAGCTTTGTAAAACATTTAATTTTTTTTATGACTATCTTAAATTTTAATACAGTTAATTTCTTAGTAGAACTTACTCTCTATTAAATCTTGAATTTTCAAACAGGGTTTTGTTAAGATTCATTATGCTTCATTACTAACCTGCAAATAAATAATCAAGTAAATAATTGATACATTAAATAAAAAATAACAAAGAAAAAAAGTTTAAATGGATAAAAAATTTTGCTTAGGAGAGAAATAAATATTTATTACAAACATTTATAATGATTTATTATTTAAGTATGTTTTATTGTACTTACTGTTTCTAAACTATATCCACTATTTTATCTCAAAGTTAAAATTCAATATACCCATAGCAAGAATGAAAAATCAAGACTACACTTCTCAAAATTAAAAAAAAATATAATAAATACACTTAAATTTGTTCAAATAAATTATTTCCCTTGGCTTAAAAAAATTAGGGCCCCGATCCCATAATTTAACCCCCATTGGTAAAAAAAATTATATAACCATTTTACCTAAGACCTGTGTTACCGCTCAACTTAATTTAGGGTATCCTCAATTTTAAAGGCTAATACTAGGTTGAATAATTAAAAACCAGTCTGCAGGTTGCCCATGAAATCCTTTTTGGCACTCCTGCAAACTCTCTTCGATATCAACCTATTCAAAATACCATCAAAACATAATGTCTATACTATCATCATCTAATCTACTTTATTAATACAATTGCATCTATACTAAAATAAAGTATATTTAAAATAAAAAAATAAAATCCTGAAACCTAAGTCATTAAATTAACCTTAAATAAACAAAATACTGGGTAAATGACCCAATTGACTTCAGAACTTTTCTTCATCTCATCGGATTTGCTATGTTCATCTTCAATATTTCAGACTCGCTTCACTTGTCCTTAAAATATGGAAATCACCTAATTTATATGACAGTTAGTCTTTGAACTCGCATCGCTTGACCTAACACATTAAAAACATCTGTTTTATTTCTTGCAGTCACCCATCCACATACTGATTACACTCAATGTTGTTTAACATTAGTTATCCAACAAAACTATAGATATACTTAAAAAAAACTTAGTATGCTTATTTATTACATAAAGGGATGCTCTTGTACCAAATTTCAACTGAATTAGATTATTTTTAACAATGTTTTAAAAAGCTTACACATGTCAATCGATAACAATTTAACCAATACTAATAATGAGATCAAACTTAGCACATGTGTTAGTATGATGTATGACATCATATATATATATCACATGTATGACATGTGATAGTATATATATGATGGCTACAAGTGCATAAAGTGATCCAAACATTTTTCTGCGTTTTATGAATTTTTTAATTTTTTGCTGTCATTGCTGGTTTTATGTCGTCTTAAAAAAGTTATTTATTTAATAAATCAATACAGAAATTACATACAATGTATAATTTACGGAGTTAATAGTTTACAAAGATCTCCATTTTTAGAATTATCTTTTTCTAGTTTAGAATTATTAGAATCAAGCACTAATCATTTAGCATTATTAAAATTATCTTCCGGATAGCACTACAAGGTGGAAAGATGGATTTCAGTACCAAATTTCAATTCTTAAGCGCAAATACTTAGGGGCAAATTTGTGAAAACTGCTCTGAAGGTCTTAAAAAGATCCGAAGCAGATTATTCAGGTAAATACCGGTTTCAGAATTTTTTTAGTACAAACAATACTTTTCCTATATACCTACGGAATAAATGAGTAATCAAGCATAACTTTGATTTCAGAATATTGTACTGTGTTTTTAAAGGTAAAAAACTAACCTTTGTAGCCTCCTATCCTATGTATGGCTACCCGCTATTGGCGATGGCTTCCCTACCTGAAGTCCATTGATTATTTCATGATACGACTTAGAGACATCCTAGAGGAGTGTTAAATTTCATGAAATAATCAATGATCTTCACCCTACCTTGTTACTACCGGCGGATGTCTGCTCCATTCGATGGAAGCTGAATATCTGTTGTCTTCATTATTAACTCTAAATGTTTTGATGAGTCACATTTTTATGACTTGCGCACTTAAATAAACATAACTTATTCACTCCTTTATTTTAACTATAAGTGAACATAAAATGTATCACTGTTACACCTATTAAAACTTAAACTGATTAATTTAAAAACTTTAAACTTAACCCTTAAATCAAGCTACAGCTATAATATGGAAAAATGAGGCACGGTGTACCTAAAAACTTTTCCTCTCTTGGTCTTGCTAAGCTAAACCTCAGAATGAAAAATTAATCCGTAGTAATACGTTGAACATATTTTTCCCTTTTGCTTGTCTGTTAAAAAAATTAATTTGACTAGTTTCAGCAATTTTTTCCCTCAGCAGGGATTTTATTAAGTTTTTATTGTAAATAGATTTTAAATAAAATATAGAGCCAACTTTAATTAATAACAATATCTGGATTATATCTGTTCAGGGCTACATATTGTATTGACTGACTGGGATGTAGACTAACCCAACTCCTTAGGCAACGGAAAAAAGGGCGCTAAAAATAATTCCTTTGGGAAAATAAATTATTTTTTATACTTGGACAATTTTCTTCATCACTAATAGTTTGCCCTCTATTTAGGGGGTGAGAAGCGGAAGGGGGACGTGAATGAGCGATCTAAGAAATCAAAATGATAAAATTAATAATTAACTTTAACACTATTCATAATGAGAGCCTCTTTTAAAAATTTATCTTATACGGTTCAAAAATTAAGAGAGAGGTGGGGAGACTTTTGGTCCACCCTGTATATCTGATGGGTTCAGTGGTGCCAGAGGGAAGGGAGTTAGTTGGCACTGAAGTTTTCTAGCTTTCTGTTCCACCCCTAAAGATATTTTACATTGAGAAACAGAGATATGGCCATCCTAAGTTTATTACTTTTAAGATGGCCATCAAAATGAATTTTAGGAAACCCAATTGCTGTATAAAGGGATTCATTTGGGACAAGTTTCATATTGATTACTCAAATGATTGATTTTACACAAAGTTTTTTTTTTTTTAACTTTTAAGGTCATTGCAAACCGAAATGAGACAAATAGCTCTTAGTGCGTTTTAAAAATTTCAGACACGTATGATTCTGTGATGACACGCCTAGGTTTCGAGTTATGAGTGTGTAACACTATACTTTAACCTACGACAGTAGGTGAGGAAAAATAAAAATATGTGTAGCTATTAGTTGTTAGGTGTATCATTAAACTGTATGTTATAATTGAAACAACTTATATAAAATTAAATATTCACACTATCACTAATATTTTACAAACATGACCATTTTGAATCACAAATTAAACGTTTTTTTAACAATGATTGATAAAGATATTTATAGAATAAAGAAATTTATCTAATAATTAATTAAATTTAGAAGGGTATTACTGTTGTGATTAACCTTTAAATTTATAAACTGTTTTTAAAGTACCATAAATGAAACGAAATGGTATAATTCGAAGGATTTGATCCTTAGCTTCACTCACTATACTAAAACATTATTAATTTAATTAATTATGGTCTATTCTTTAAAAAAGTTATTAACAAACCATCGAAATACTATTATGCGATTTATTAGTAAAATCGGACATCAAAAAATAGTTTGATTCAATTAAATTAACCATAACTGTCAGTATTAAATCCAAACTATTATAACCATTATAACACTTTAATTGCGTATTTTGTTTTTTGGCTAAAACCTATGTATTTATTTTGTACTTACTTTTAAAACCACATACATTTATAAGTAAAAATTTTAAAATTTTATAAAAATAAATGATTTAATACCGTATAAACTAGAATAAAAGATCTTAAAAATTAAAATTAAAAGTCATTCCTGAAAAATTTCCCTAATAATTATCAGTGTGACCAATACAAACACTAAAAAATCCACTAAACTTTGAATCTAACCTAAGATCTTTTAACTCCAAGCAGCTAACGCCAGGGATGGGATATCGAAGGTCGAATATCGATATTGATATCGATATCAATATCGGTGAGTGACTATCGATATTGAAAAATCGGAAACTAAATATCGATATTATCGATATATCGATATTCTAACACGTATATATAATAATAATTCTTTATTTGTTTTAGAAATAATACAATTCTCTACAAAAGAGTCTCGCTTAATATAACATAAAATTAAAAATTTACACTTATTAAAGAAAAATATAAAAATAATAAAATAAAATTACACGTATATATATATATATATATATATATATATATTATATATTATATATTAATATATATATATATATATATATATATATATATATATATATATATATATATATAGAGGTATTTTTATTCCTCCAGTTAAACCAACGTACTCATGATTCAATATTATGTCCTCATGCCTGCTCATGCTTTACAAGATAAATTAAAAACAACTACAGATGAGTTTGTATAATACAAACAAAGCACATAAATAACAACCAAAATTGTCTGTAAAAATAATTGTCTCTACCAATTTAATTTCATAAAAAACAGAAAACAGAAGTAAACTGAACACTGAACTGACAACTGAACGAGAACGAAATAAAAAAAAACCAGTAGGGTAGGACCTACCCTACTGTAGGTTGTAGGTTAGGTGAGGTGTGAGGTTTTCTTGAGGTTTGTTCTTCTTCTTTTTTCTTCACTTTTTTTTGTCTTTAACGAAATATGTCAGACAATACTAACATAATTATATATAATATTTTTTATAACATAATTCATATTATCTTTTGTTATTATATAATATCAATATTCATGAGTAAACATCGATATTCGATATTTTGATAGTAAATATCGATATTCGATAAAATCGGAAGGTCCAATATCGATATTAAAATATCGATATTTTAGGCTGAAATATCGATATTTCGATATATTATCGATATCCCCCTAGCCGCGTCACCATCGGAGAAAACCAAAAGTGAATTATACATATCTTTCTCAACTCTTATTCATTCAAGTGAAAATCGCTTCAAAATTATGTACAGGTAAGTATTTTCTATGCTAGTATACAATAAAAACAGGTTCTCCGTCTAAATGCGGTACATTTAGCTAAACTTTGTCATATCTGGTCTTAAGCCAACCATCAAAAATCTAAGACAGTACTCCATTTTAAAGTTTATCCATACTAAAGTAATCCATACTCAATTCAAGAATCCATTTTGTAAACGTACTTTTTGAACTACGCCATTATTTAAACATTTTCATACATAAAGCCTGATTTTAATTAAGTATGCTTTTTCTTACTTTTCAAATTGGGCTGTTATTTTAGCATCAAGTTAAAACTACACTTTATAAAATTAAATTATTCAAGAAAAATGCTGACAATTTTTTTTCCATATTGTACTTGAAACGGGAGGTTTCAGTCCAAGGAAATTGTAGGTACCCAACTTTTAACGGCCTAACGTCTTTTAGGTTATTTCACAAACCTCACAATTTGGTTGGGTTCAATAAATTCCTAAAATAGGTAGCATACAAGTGCTGTGTAAAAACAGCCTGAAGTTATTTTTATGCTAATACCTTAGTAGTTATTTAATAAAACCAAGTCATGGAATTAAGATGTAAAATTAATCAACATATAATTTTGATCACATCGGATTCGCTACACTCATCCTCCTTACCTCCTTACTTCGGACTTGAAAAGATTTAAGGCACACGTCAGTGCGCCTGGATGGTTGATGTTGGTTAGATGCTGTTGGATGTTGATGCTGCCTGGCTGGTTGATAGTCACGGTTGATGCTGCTTATGCTTTATGACCCAAGAAAAGTTATGGATACACTTATGAGAAATTTATTCCTAGCAATCATAATGATGGCTTAACAATCGCTGAATAGACGAGAACAACCTCAACAAACTTGCTTTGAGAACTTTCTTGCTGTTACAACAAAGGACTAACATTGCTAGTGTATAAATAAAATGTTAAGTTTATTCAATAGCAACTAAAGGCACATTTATTGTTTCTATATAAAATTCATTTTATTGTTTCTATATAATATTTAAATAAGTAAACCTACCATAATATCTACTAAGTCCTGAGCGCATGTAGTATTATTAATGGAGCATGCGCTCAAAAAAAAAAACTAAAGGCACCAGACGAAAGCTAAAATATTATATTTAATTCTTATTGTTGCCGCTAGAATTCAGGAGCTGATTTGTTCTTATTGTCTCCTGAGCCAGGGCCTAAAATGTTTCGACATCGAATTGCAGTTCCTTATCACGAATCGTCTCGATGACTAAAATTTATAAGGTTTCCATTTTGATTTTTGACAATTTTTTAAAAAACGTATATAACTCATTCGATGAAAATTGAAACTTGAAAAATTGAAAACTTGAAAATTCGAATTAAGAGATGAAACTTGGCATATTTTTTATCGTATGCATGCCAAATTTCAAATCTATTTAAACATTTTTTCGGTTTTATGAATTTTCGAAATTTTAGGTAAATTTCTGGTTTCACGGATTATTAGTTCACACTAAAAATCCTTTAGTTTACACATAGACATTTACTTTATGCACTTTATAGGAATTTTAAAATCAGATTTGTGCCATGCTATTTTGCTATATTTGTGATAATTTGTGGCGCAAATTTTAAGTTTTGTGCTGGCCCCGTTTCGGAGATATTGGGGTTCAAAGATTAGAGCAACATGTCCCCATCCACCACGGTGTAATTTTGACATCAGACCGTTTTCTCTTTTGTGCTTATTCCATGCTAATTTATGCCGCAATTTTAAAATTGTGTGCTGGCCCAGTTTTGGAGATAATAGTGATTTAAGATTTAGGGCTAACTGTCTATAGCTGACGAAATTTTAAAATTTTAATTTTGCTGCACAAATTAGCACAAATATAGCAGAATAGTATGACACGAGTCTGATTTTAAAATTCCAATTTAGTACAACAATTGTAGACAGTTAGTCCCAAATCATTAAACACTTATACTTCCAAAAGAGGGCCAGCAATTTTTTTTTTAAATCGTGGCTCAAATTACCACGAAATTAGCACAAAATAACGGAACCGGTCTGATGTCGAAATTCGGATGGGGGGGGGGGGGCTAGGGACATGTTGCCCTAATCTTTGAACCCCAATTTTATCGAAACGGGGCAAGTACAAAATTTAAGTTTGAGGCTCAAATTAGGACAAATATAGCTTAAGAGAATGACACCAGTCTAGTTTTAAAATTTCCTAATAGGAAAGGGCCCATAGACATTTAGCCCCAAATCTTTGAACCCTAATAGCTCCAAAACGGGGCCAGCACAAATTTAAAAATTTCGGCACAAATTAGCACAAAATAACGGCACCGGTCGGATGTCGAAGTTCCACCATGTCGCCAGGGGGAAGGCATGTCTCCAGCCTCTCCAAACTTTGGACCCCAATATCTTAGAAACGGGGCCAGCACAAAATATAATAAATTTGCGGCACAAATTGGCACAAATATACGGGACCGGTCCAATGTCGAAATTCCACCATGGGGGCTGGCGACATGGACCTCTTCAATGCTGCAGGTACAAAAGTGGAAAAGTTAAAAAAAATATTCACGACCCTATACACAAAATATATACTTTTTGAAAGCTAGTTTTAGGTCATGAAGGAATTGTTTCATGATAGTTACATTTTGCGCCGAACTCTTACATACACTACTTGGGATATATATTTTTTACATAATACGATTACAAAGCTTCTAGATTATATTGCAAAGCATAGAAGCAGTGTAATATTTTATATTTATGAACACATATCGTACAATAATATTTTTGATCAAAAATATATTTGATATTTTTTGAAAATTGCGGATGGTTCGGCAGGAATTGTTAGTCGATGCATAGATTAGAGTACCTATAAAACAATATGATTGTGTAGGTTCTCAAATCTAAATATTTCCTACAAACTGATATGCAAATCGATATTTTTATATCGTAATTTGTAAAATTAAAAGAATCTAAATAAAGATCTAACATCAAATCGATAGTTTACTTTTGTTACGTTGGCTATAGCGTAATAAAAACGCTTTTCATTCTCAATTTTTCTGCGTGCTACTTCATTTCAATTTTATGTCATAAGTAAGTAATAAATAATGTAGTAATTAAGGTAAAACTAATAATTCAAGCCAATACCGAAAGCTTTAAGTTAGAAAACAGCTGTGTCATCGAGAAACTTGTCCAATAGAGTATGTGAGTATTATGCTCTCTTTTAAAGTTGAAATTAGTTATTTCAGGATAAATAGTTTTATAATATTTTTAATTATAATAACTGCATATGAGTTGATGTTTGATAAACTCAGATGCGGTTTACATTAAAATCAAAATTTAGAGATCTACTTTCATTATTTTTAAGGAGTAGGTAATTATTGTAAAATTGATTTGTAGTTTTGTTGCTTATATTTTTAATTAAACCTTTTACATTATTTTTATCAAGCTGTATCTTTTAAAAGTTTTTTAAATACTAAATGAAATAATAATAAAATAATTACAATGTTAAGCAATTTTCAGTTTAATGTTTTGTAGTCTGTGGCTACAGTCAAATTAAATAAAATTCTAATCCAAGATCTGACTTTAATTAATATTATAATAACGTTTGGTTGGCCAGAGTGTAAAGAAAACGCCATTTCATTTCCCAAGGAATATCTCCATTTTTATTTCATTTTCGTTGCTTAGTTTAAAATTGTATCATCCATATTACGTATGATAGGAAAAGAGTTGGTAAGTTGTGACTCATTAATACAAATAACACTTGAATCATCTTTTACAAAGTTATCAGGTAAAACCTTTAAAGTTAGCGCATATATTTCAAGATTTATTTTCTTAAATTTTTGAGCTTTTTAATCAAGTCTGTAACTGACTCTTAGCAAACAACTGCAGCTTCTGATTCTTAAAATTTAATATTTACCTTTAGCAAAATAATCTTAATTTTGAGTAGGAGCTACCATAGTACTAGTCCAGTAGGTGTTATTAGACTTAGTGCTAGTAGTCCAATAGTACGAACAGAATGGTCCAATTGGTGCTATTGGACTACTTGTCATGTAGGTGATACTGAACTACTTGCAGTTCATTGCACTACTATTTATTTGCTACTAGACGACTAGTATATTAGATTCTACTGAATTCCTAGTCTAGTATACGCTACTAAAAATACTAGTCCAGAAGCATTCACTGGACTAAAAAGATAGACTAGTAAAACCTACTTAACATGTAGCCCGGTAGAACCTACTGGACAAGTAGCCCGGTAACCCCTACTAAAAAAGTAGCTCAATAGCATTTACTAGCAAATAGCCCAGTAGCATCTATAGGACAAGTAGCCCAGTAGCACCTACTGGACAAGTAGCCTAGAAGAACCTACTGGAGAAGTAGCCCAGTAACACCTACTGGACAAGTAGCCTAGAAGAACTACTGACAAGTAGCCCAGTATCACCTACTGGACAAGTAGCCAGTAACACCAACAGGACAAGCAGCCTATAGCACCTACTGGACAAGTAGCCCAGTAGCACCTACTGGACAAGTAGCCCAGTAACATCTACTAGACAAGAAGCCCAGTAGCACCTACTGGACAAGTAGCCCAGTAGCACCTACAAGACAAGTAGCCTAGTAGCACCTACTGGACAAGTATCCCAGTAGCAACTACTGGACAAGTAGCCTAGTAGCACCTACTGGACAAGTAGCCCTGTAGCACCTACAGGACAAGTAGCCCAGTAGCACCTACTGGACAAGTAGACCAGTAGCACCTACTGGACAAGTAGCCCAGTAGCACCTACGGGACAAGTAGCCCAGTAGCACCTACTGGGTAGCCCAATAGCACTACTGGACAAGTAGCCCAGTAGCACCTATAAGACAAGTTGCCCAGTAGCACCTACAGGACAAGTAGCCAGTAGCACCTACTGACAAGTAGCCTAGTAGCACCTCATTGACATATAGCTCAGTTGTCCTTACAGGACAAGTGACAAGTACCAAGTAGCACCTACTGGACAAGTATCCCAGTAGCACCTAAAGGACAAGTAGCCCAGTTGCACCTACAGGACAGGTTGCCTAGTAGCATCTACAGGACAAATAGCCTAGTAGCAACTACTAGACAAGTGGCCCAGTAGCACCTACTGGACAAATAGCCCAGTAGCACCTACTGGACAAATAGCCCAGTAGCACTTACTGGACAAATAGCCCAGTAGCACCTACTGGACAAGAAGCCCAGTAGCACCTACTGGACAAGTAGCCCAGTAGCACCTACTGGACATGTAGCCTAGTAGCACCTGCTGGACAAGTAGCCCTGTAGCACCTACTGGACAAGTAGCCAGTAGTACTTACAGGACAAGTAGCCCAGTAGCAACTACTAGACAAGTAGCCCAGTAGCACCTACTGGACATGTAGCTTAGTAGCAACTACTGGACAAGTAGCCCAGTAGTACCTACTGGACAAGTAGCCAGTAGCACTTACAGGACAAATAGCCTAGTAGCACCTACTGACAAGTGGCCCAGTAGCACCTACTGGACAAGTGTCCTGGTAACATCTTCTGGACAAGTAGCCCTGTAGCACTTACTGGACAAGTAGCCTAGTAGTACCTAGAGGACAAGTAGCCCAGTAGCACCTACTGGACAAGTAGCCAGTAGCACCTACTGGACATGTAGCCTAGTAGCACCTACTGGACAAGTAGCCCTGTAGCACCTACTGGACAAGTAGCCCAGTAGTACTTACAGGACAAGTAGCCCAGTAGCAACTACTAGACAAGTAGCCCAGTAGCACCTACTGGACATGTAGCTTAGTAGCAACTACTGGACAAGTAGCCAGTAGTACCTACAGGACAAGTAGCCCAGTAGCACCTACTGGACAAGTGTCCTGGTAACACCTACTGGACAAGTAGCCCTGTAGCACTTACTGGACAAGTAGCCCAGTAGTACCTAGAGGACAAGTAGCCCAGTAGCACCTACTGACAAGTAGCCCAGTAGCACCTACTGGAGTAGCCCAGTAGCACCTACTAGACAAGTAGTCCAGTAGCACCCACTAGACAATTAGCCCAGTAGCACTAACAGGAAAAGTAGCCTAGTAGCACCTACTGAACAAGTAGCTCTGTAGCACCTACTGGACAAGTAGCCCAGTGGCACCTACTGGACAAGTAGCCCAGTAGCTCCTACAGGACAAGTAGACCAGTAGTACCTACAGGACAAGTAGCCCAGTAGCACCTAGGACATGTAGCAGTAGCACCTACTGGACATGTAGCCCAGTAGCACACTGGACAAGTAGCCCAGTAGTATCTACAGGACAAGTAGCCCATTAGCACGTACTGGACAAGTAGCCTAGTAGCACCTACTGCTATCGATCATCCACTCAAATCAACTTTAAATCCTTGAATTTATTCTTATTAATATTTTAAATGTTTTTCTTTTAAATTTTTTTTATTGTAATTGTAGTTACACTTTAAATATTTGGAATTTATTTTTTTGCACTAATTATTTGCACTTTTATTATTGTATACTTTTTGTAATTATGTAAAAATGCGCAAGCTTGTGAATTATATAGAAATAAAATAAATAAATGAGCAGTTAAGGAGCTATTGGACTACTTGTCATGTAGGTGATACTGAACTACTTGCAGTTCATTGCACTACTATTTATTTGCTACTAGACGACTAGTATATTAGATTCTACTGAATTCCTAGTCTAGTATACGCTACTAAAAAATACTAGTCCAGAAGCATTCACTGGACTAAAAAGATAGACTAGTAAAACCTACTTAACATGTAGCCCGGTAGAACCTACTGGACAAGTAGCCCGGTAGAACCTACTGGACAAGTAGCCCGGTAACCCCTACTAAAAAAGTAGCTCAATAGCATTTACTAGCAAATAGCCCAGTAGCATCTATAGGACAAGTAGCCCAGTAGCACCTACTGGACAAGTAGCCTAGAAGAACCTACTAGAGAAGTAGCCCAGTAACACCTACTGGACAAGTAGCCTAGAAGAACTACTGGACAAGTAGCCCAGTATCACCTACTGGACAAGTAGCCAGTAACACAACAGGACAAGCAGCCTACCTACTGGACAAGTAGCCCAGTAGCACCTACTGGACAAGTAGCCCAGTAACATCTACTAGACAAGAAGCCAGTAGCACCTACTGGACAAGTAGCCCAGTAGCACCTACAAGACAAGTAGCCTGTAGACTAAGTATCCCAGTAGCAACTACTGGACAAGTAGCCTAGTAGCACCTACTGGACAAGTAGCCCTGTAGCACCTACAGGACAAGTAGCCCAGTAGCACCTACTGGACAAGTAGACCAGTAGCACCTACAAGACAAGTAGCCTAGTAGCACCTACTGGACAAGTATCCCAGTAGCAACTACTGGACAAGTAGCCCAGGTAGCACCTACTGGACAAGTAGCCCTGTAGCACCTACAGCAAGTAGCCCAGTACACTGACAATAGACCAGTAGCACCTACTGGACAAGTAGCCCAGTAGCACCTACTGGACAAGTAGCCCAGTAGCACTACTGGACAAGTAGCCCAATAGCACCTACTGGACAAGTAGCCCAGTAGCACCTAGACAAGTTGCCCAGTAGCACCTACAGACAAGTAGCCCAGTAGCACCTACTGGACAAGTAGCCTAGTAGCACCTACTTGACATATAGCTCAGTAGTACATACAGGACAAGTGACAAGTAGCCAAGTAGCACCTACTGGACAAGTATCCCAGTAGCACCTAAAGGACAAGTAGCCCAGTTGCACCTACAGGACAGGTTGCCTAGTAGCATCTACAGGACAAATAGCCTAGTAGCAACTACTAGACAAGTGGCCCAGTAGCACCTACTGGACAAATAGCCCAGTAGCACCTACTGGACAAATAGCCCAGTAGCACTTACTGGACAAATAGCCCAGTAGCACCTACTGGACAAGAAGCCCAGTAGCACCTACTGGACAAGTAGCCCAGTAGCACCTACTGGACATGTAGCCTAGTAGCACCTACTGGACAAGTAGCCCTGTAGCACCTACTGGACAAGTAGCCCAGTAGTACTTACAGGACAAGTAGCCCAGTAGCAACTACTAGACAAGTAGCCCAGTAGCACCTACTGGACATGTAGCTTAGTAGCAACTACTGGACAAGTAGCCCAGTAGCACTACGGACAAGTAGCCCAGTAGCACTTACAGGACATAGCCTAGTAGCACCTACTGGACAAGTGGCCCAGTAGCACCTACTGGACAAGTGTCCTGGTAACATCTTCTGGACAAGTAGCCTGTAGCACTTAGACAAGTAGCCTAGTAGTACCTAGAGACAAGTAGCCCAGTAGCACCTACTGGACAAGTGTAGCACCTACTGTGTAGCCTAGTAGCACCTACTGGACAAGTAGCCCTGTAGCACCTACTGGACAAGTAGCCCAGTAGTACTTACAGGACAAGTAGCCCAGTAGCAACTACTAGACAAGTAGCCCAGTAGCACCTACTGGACATGTAGCTTAGTAGCACTACTGGACAAGTAGCCAGTAGTACCTACAGGACAAGTAGCCCAGTAGCACCTACTGGACAAGTGTCCTGGTAACACCTACTGGACAAGTAGCCCTGTAGCACTTACTGGACAAGTAGCCCAGTAGTACCTAGAGGACAAGTAGCCCAGTAGACCTACTGGACAAGTAGCCCAGTAGCACCTACTGGACAAGTAGCCCAGTAGCAATACTAGACAAGTAGTCCAGTAGCACCCACTAGACAATTAGCCCAGTAGCACTAACAGGAAAAGTAGCCTAGTAGCACCTACTGAACAAGTAGCTCTGTAGCACCTACTGGACAAGTAGCCCAGTGGCACCTACTGGACAAGTGCCAGTAGCTCCTACAGTAGACCAGTAGTACCTACAGGACAAGTAGCCCAGTAGCAACCTACTGACATGTAGCCTAGTAGCACCTACTGGACATGTAGCCTAGTAGCACCTACTGGACAAGTAGCCCAGTAGTATCTACAGGACAAGTAGCCCATTAGCACCTACTGGACAAGTAGCCTAGTAGCACCTACTGCTATCGATCATCCACTCAAATCAACTTTAAATCCTTGAATTATTCTTATTAATATTTTAAATGTTTTTCTTTTAAATTTTTTTTATTGTAATTGTAGTTACACTTTAAATATTTGGAATTTATTTTTTTGCACTAATTATTTGCACTTTTATTATTGTATACTTTTTGTAATTATGTAAAAATGCGCAAGCTTGTGAATTATATAGAAATAAAATAAATAAATAAGCAGTTAAGGAGCTATTGGACTACTTGTCATGTAGGTGATACTGAACTACTTGCAGTTCATTGCACTACTATTTATTTGCTACTAGACGACTAGTATATTAGATTCTACTGAATTCCTAGTCTAGTATACGCTACTAAAAATACTAGTCCAGAAGCATTCACTGGACTAAAAAGATAGACTAGTAAAACCTACTTAACATGTAGCCCGGTAGAACCTACTGGACAAGTAGCCCGGTAGAACCTACTGGACAAGTAGCCCGGTAACCCCTACTAAAAAAGTAGCTCAATAGCATTTACTAGCAAATAGCCCAGTAGCATCTATAGGACAAGTAGCCCAGTAGCACCTACTGGACAAGTAGCCTAGAAGAACCTACTAGAGAAGTAGCCCAGTAACACCTACTGGACAAGTAGCCTAGAAGAACCTACTGGACAAGTAGCCCAGTATCACCTACTGGACAAGTAGCAGTAACACCAGACAAGCAGCCTAGCACTACTGGACAGTAGCCCAGGAGCACCTACTGGACAAGTAGCCCAGTAACACCTACTAGACAAGAAGCCCAGTAGCACCTACTGGACAAGTAGCCCAGTAGCACCTACAAGACAAGTAGCCTAGTAGCACCTACTGGACAATATCAGTAGCAACTACTGGACAAGTAGCCTAGTAGCACCTACTGGACAAGTAGCCCTGTAGCACCTACAGGACAAGTAGCCCAGTAGCACCTACTGGACAAGTAGACCAGTAGCACCTACTGGACAAGTAGCCCAGTAGCACCTACGGGACAAGTAGCCCAGTAGCACCTACTGGACAAGTAGCCCAATAGCACCTACTGGACAAGTAGCCTAGTAGCACCTACTTGACATATAGCTCAGTAGTACATACAGGACAAGTGACAAGTAGCCAAGTAGCACCTACTGGACAAGTATCCCAGTAGCACCTAAAGGACAAGTAGCCCAGTTGCACATCTACAGGACAAATAGCCTAGTAGCAACTACTACAAGTGGCCCAGTAGCACCTACTGGACAAAATAGCCCAGTAGCACCTACTGGACAAATAGCCCAGTAGCACCTACTGGACAAATAGCCCAGTAGCACTTACTGGACAAATAGCCCAGTAGCACCTACTGGACAGAAGCCCAGTAGCACCTACTGGACAAGTAGCCAGTAGCACCTACTGGACATGTAGCCTAGTAGCACCTGCTGGACAAGTAGCCCTGTAGCACCTACTGGACAAGTAGCCCAGTAGTACTTACAGGACAAGTAGCCCAGTAGCAACTACTAGACAAGTAGCCCAGTAGCACCTACTGGACATGTAGCTTAGTAGCAACTACTGGACAAGTAGCCCAGTAGTACCTACTGGACAAGTAGCCCAGTAGCACTTACAGGACAAATAGCCTAGTAGCACCTACTGGACAAGTGGCCCAGTAGCACCTACTGGACAAGTGTCCTGGTAACATCTTCTGGACAAGTAGCCCTGTAGCACTTACTGGACAAGTAGCCTAGTAGTACCTAGAGGACAAGTAGCCCAGTAGCACCTACTGGATAGGACATGTAGCCTTGTAGCACTACTGGACAAGTTAGCCCTAGTAGCACCTACTGGACAAGTAGCCCTGTAGTACTTACAGGACAAGTAGCCCAGTAGTAACTACAGACAAGTAGCCCAGTAGCACCTACTGACATGTAGCAGACAACTACTGGACAAGTAGCCCAGTAGTACCTACAGGACAAGTAGCCCAGTAGCACCTACTGGACAAGTGTCCTGGTAACACCTACTGGACAAGTAGCCCTGTAGCACTTACTGGACAAGTAGCCCAGTAGTACCTAGAGACAAGTAGCCAGTAGCACCTACTGGACAAGTAGCCCAGTAGGGACAGTAGCCCAGTACACCTAGACAAGTAGTCCAGTAGCACCCACTAGACAATTAGCCCAGTAGCACTAACAGGAAAAGTAGCCTAGTAGCACCTACTGAACAAGTAGCTCTGTAGCACCTACTGGACAAGTAGCCCAGTGGCACCTACTGGACAAGTAGCCCAGTAGCTCCTACAGGACAAGTAGACCAGTAGTACCTACAGGACAAGTAGCCCAGTAGCACCTACTGGACATGTATAGCACTACTGGACATCCAGTAGCACCTACTGACAAGTAGCCCAGTAGTATCTACAGGACAAGTAGCCCATTAGCACCTACTGGACAAGTAGCCTAGTAGCACCTACTGCTATCGATCATCCACTCAAATCAACTTTAAATCCTTGAATTATTCTTATTAATATTTTAAATGTTTTTCTTTAAATTTTTTTTATTGTAATTGTAGTTACACTTTAAATATTTGGAATTTATTTTTTGCACTAATTATTTGCACTTTTATTATGTATACTTTTTGTAATTATGTAAAAATGCGCAAGCTTGTGAATTATATAGAAATAAAATAAATAAATGAGCAGTTAAGGAGCTATGGACTACTTGTCATGTAGGTGATACTGAACTACTTGCAGTTCATTGCACTACTATTTATTTGCTACTAGACGACTAGTATATTAGATTCTACTGAATTCCTAGTCTAGTATACGCTACTAAAAATACTAGTCCAGAAGCATTCACTGGACTAAAAAGAGACTAGTAAAACCTACTTAACATGTAGCCCGTAGAACCTACTGGACAAGTAGCCCGGTAGAACCTACTGGACAAGTAGCCCGGTAACCCCTACTAAAAAAGTAGCTCAATAGCATTTACTAGCAAATAGCCCAGTAGCATCTATAGGACAATAGCCCAGTAGCACCTACTGGACAAGTAGCCCAGTAGCACCTACTAGAGAAGTAGCCCAGTAACACTACTACAAGTAGCCTAGAAGAACCTACTGACAAGTAGCCCAGTATCACCTACTGGACAAGTAGCCCAGTAACACCAACAGGACAAGCAGCCTATAGCACCTACTGGACAAGTAGCCCAGTAGCACCTACTGGACAAGTAGCCAGTAACATCTACTAGACAAAGAAGCCCAGTAGCACCTACTGGACAAGTAGCCAGTAGCACCTACAAGACAAGTAGCCTAGTAGCACCTACTGGACAAGTATCCCAGTAGCAACTACTGGACAAGTAGCCTAGTAGCACCTACTGACAAGTAGCCCTGTAGCACCTACAGACAAGTAGCCAGTACACCTACTGGACAAGTAGACCAGTAGCACCTACGGACAAGTAGCCCAGGCACCTATAAGACAAGTTGCCCAGTAGCACCTACAGGACAAGTAGCCAGTAGCACCTACTGGACAATAGCCCAGTAGCACCTACTAAGACAAGTTTGCAGTAGCACCTACAGGCAAGTAGCCCATAGCACCTACTGGACAAGTAGCCTAGTAGCACCTACTAGACATATAGTCAGTAGTACATACAGGACAAGTGACAAGTAGCCAAGTAGCACCTACTGGACAAGTATCCCAGTAGCACCTAAGACAAGTAGCCCAGTTGCACCTACAGGACAGGTTGCCTAGTAGCATTTACAGGACAAATAGCCTAGTAGCAACTACTAGACAAGTGGCCCAGTAGCACCTAGGACAAATAGCCCAGTAGCACCTACTGGACAAATAGCCCAGTAGCACCACTGACAAAAGCCAGTAGCACCTACTGGACAAGTAGCCCAGTAGCCCTACTGGACAAAGTAGCACCTACTGGACAAGTAGCCTAGTAGCACCTACTGGACAAATAGCCCAGTAGTACCTACAAGACAAGTAGCCCAGTTGCACCTACTAGACAAGTAGCCTAGTAGCACCTACTGGACATGTAGCCTAGTAGCACCTACTGGACAAGTAGCCCTGTAGCACCTACTGGACAAGTAGCCCAGTAGTACTTACAGGACAAGTAGCCCAGTAGCAACTACTAGACAAGAAGCCCAGTAGCACCTACTGGACATGTAGCTTAGTAGCAACTACTGGACAAGTAGCCCAGTAGTACCTACTGGACAAGTAGCCCAGTAGCACTTACAGGACAAATAGCCTAGTAGCACCTACTGGACAAGTGGCCCAGTAGCACCTACTGGACAAGTTCCTGGTAACATCTTCTGACAAGTAGCCCTGTAGCACTTACTGGACAAGTAGCCTAGTAGTACCTAGAGGACAAGTAGCCCAGTAGCAGGACAAGTAGCCCAGTGCACCTACTGGACAAGTACCTAGTGCCCAGTAGCACCTACTGGACAAGTAGCCCAGTAGCACCTACTGGACAAGTAGCCCAATAGCACCTACTGGACAAGTAGCCCAGTAGCACCTATAAGACAAGTTGCCCAGTAGCACCTACAGGACAAGTAGCCCAGTAGCACCTACTGGACAAGTAGCCTAGTAGCACCTACTAGACATATAGCTCAGTAGTACATACAGGACAAGTGACAAGTAGCCAAGTAGCACTACTGGACAAGTATCCCAGTAGCACCTAAAGACAAGTAGCCCAGTTGCACCTACAGGACAGGTTGCCTAGTAGCATTTACAGGACAAATAGCCTAGTAGCAACTACTAGACAAGTGGCCAGTAGCACCTACTAGACAAATAGCCCGTAGCACCTACTGGACAAATAGCCCAGTAGCACCTACTGGACAAGAAAGCCCAGTAGCACCTACTGGCAAGTAGCCCAAGACCAACCTACACCTACTGGACAGTAGGAGTAGCACCTACTGGACAAATAGCCCAGTAGTACCTACAAGACAAGTAGCCCAGTTGCACCTACTAGACAAGTAGCCTAGTAGCACCTACTGGACATGTAGCCTAGTAGCACCTACTGGACAAGTAGCCCTGTAGCACCTACTGGACAAGTAGCCCAGTAGTACTTACAGGACAAGTAGCCCAGTAGCAACTACTAGACAAGTAGCCCAGTAGCACCTACTGGACATGTAGCTTAGTAGCAACTACTGGACAAGTAGCCCAGTAGTACCTACTGGACAAGTAGCCCAGTAGCACTTACAGGACAAATAGCCTAGGTAAGCACCTACTGGACAAGTGGCCCAGTAGCACCTACTGGACAAGTGTCCTGGTAACATCTTCTGGACAAGTAGCCCTGTAGCACTTACTGGACAAGTAGCCTAGTAGTACCTAGAGGACAAGTAGCCCAGTAGCACCTACTGGACAGTAGCCCAGTAGCACCTACTGGACAAGTAGCCAGTAGCACCCACTAGACAAGTAGCCCAGTAGCACTAACTGGACAAGTAGCCTAGTAGCACCTACTGGACAAGTAGCCCTGTAGCACCTACTGGACAAGTAGCCCAGTAGCACCTACTGCTATCGATCATCCACTCAAATTCAACTTTAAATCCTTGAATTATTCTTATTAATATTTTAAATGTTTTTCTTTTAAATTTTTTTATTTATTGTAGTTACACTTTAAATATTTGGAATTTATTTTTTTGCACTAATTATTTGCACTTTTATTATTGTATACTTTTTGTAATTATGTAAAAATGCGCAAGCTTGTGAATTATATAGAAATAAAATAAATAAATGAGCAGTTAAGGAAACCACGTAAAACCCAGGCTGGGTGGCCGGCCTTAAATTCAAGTCCTCATATTTAGGTCCTCCCTCGGCTGGATTTAAACCTTCGACCTCCAGGTTGAAAGGCTAGCGGTAGCTGTACCAGTGAGCTACCGGACTTGGTAGTTCAGAAATTACTATTATAGAGCTAAAGTCAGAGCTACAAATGTTATCACTTGAGGTTTAGTTTTAGACTGAGTACAAATTAGTTTTTACACATATTGTTTCTACTTTCTACTTGAAGTTCTTTTTCTGTTCACGATATCCCAGTAAGAAGGTTTAATAACTCTTAGTGTTAATCTATGATAACTACTTAGCTATTTTTTGCAAATACCTTAATTAACCATTTTTTTTTGCAAATACCTTAATTAACCATTTTTCTTATTGTTTCAGGCCTAATCTACATTATAGAGATTAGTTTGGTAAGCAGTTAAAAAGAGTTCCTCTGACCATCAGGAAGCAGAGATGTGTCTACTTCAATCTTGTAATATTATTATTTTCTCGATTATAATTTTCTTTTTTAAACAGTAAAATAAATTGAGTCAATTTTTTAATAAATCATTATTATTAATAAATTTACTCTCTCTCTCTCTCTCTCTCTCTCTCTCTCTCTCTCTCTCTCTCTCTTTTGATTCTTTAAAATATTGACTATAAGGATTGAGTTTGCTACTTTAATGCAAGTCATGATATAATTTGTGAAATATATGAAAATTGAGACTAATTAAGGCCTGGAGGTAGAGAATGTATTTATGGTTACTGTAATACTGTTTCACTGTAGCAAAACTATGTGATGTTTGTTTTTATTCCTTGACTAATGTAGTAAGTTGTAATGTTTATACAAATGAATATTGATTATTGTTTATGGAAGTATTTGTTTTCAATGAATATTAGATATACGCGGGCATATTGGGACAATATTATAATCTTAGCTAAGTTATAGTATATAATTTATGAGTAAATAACTATTTGGTATAAAAGTAAATTATTAATAAAAGTAACAACTGAGAGATCGAGTGGCTAATTAAAAATTTTTGTAATTATGATGAAGTATGATGTTTAGAAAAAGAATGACTGAATAACTCAAGCCTTGGTTTATACAAAAAAAGAAAAAATATTTTATACTTTAGGGTCTTATATTAAGGAAAATTTGTCAATATCCAATGTCGTATTATTTTTTACTTATTACCTATTTCACTTAATACTTATGCCCATGAAATCTTTGGAAAGACTAAACAAGCTAATAATTTGTGAGTAAACAAATCATGGATATTGGCTTGTACGCTATTTTCCAAGCCTTGATTAATTTATTTAATCTCTCATTAAATAATAATAAGTGGATTTTATAGTTTACTACTGACATTTGGACATTTATTCTAAATGAAATATTTTGCTTAGGGTTAATGATCGCTATTTCTATTAAGGAATTCCTTCTAAAANTATGCAATCGATATTTTTATATCGTAATTTGTAAAATTAAAAGAATCTAAATAAAGATCTACATCAAATCGATAGTTTACTTTTGTTACGTTGGCTATAGCGTAATAAAAACGCTTTTCATTCTCAATTTTTCTGCGTGCTACTTCATTTCAATTTTATGTCATAAGTAAGTAATAAATAATAAATTAAGGTAAAACTAATAATTCAAGCCAATACCGAAAGCTTTAAGTTAGAAAACAGCTGTGTCATCGAGAAACTTGTCCAATAGAGTATGTGAGTATTATGCTCTCTTTTAAAGTTGAAATTAGTTATTTCAGGATAAATAGTTTTATAATATTTTTAATTATAATAACTGCATATGAGAGTTGATGTTTGATAAACTCAGATGCGGTTTACATTAAAATCAAAATTTAGAGATCTACTTTCATTATTTTTAAGGAGTAGGTAATTATTGTAAAATTGATTTGTAGTTTTGTTGCTTATATTTTTAATTAAAAACCTTTTACATTATTTTATCAAGCTGTATCTTTTAAAAGTTTTTAAATACTAAATGAAATAATAATAAAATAATTACAATGTTAAGCATTTTCAGTTTAATGTTTTGTAGTCTGTGGCTACAGTCAAATTAAATAAAATTCTAATCCAAGATCTGACTTTAAATATTATAATAACGTTTGGTTGGCCAGAGTGTAAAGAAAACGCCATTTCATTTCCCAAGGAATATCTCCATTTTTATTTCATTTTCGTTGCTTAGTTTAAAATTGTATCATCCATATTACGTATGATAGGAAAAGAGTTGGTAAGTTGTGACTCATTAATACAAATAACACTTGAATCATCTTTTACAAAGTTATCAGGTAAACCCTTTAAGTTAGCGCATATATTTCAAGATTTATTTTCTTAAATTTTTGAGCTTTTTAATCAAGTCTGTAACTGACTCTTAGCAAACAACTGCAGCTTCTGATCTTAAAATTTAATATTTACCTTTAGCAAAATAATCTTAATTTTGAGTAGGAGCTACCATAGTACTAGTCCAGTAGGTGTTATTAGACTTAGTGCTAGTAGTCCAATAGTACGAACAGAATGGTCCAATTGGTGCTATTGGACTACTTGTCATGTAGGTGATACTGAACTACTTGCAGTTCATTGCACTACTATTTATTTGCTACTAGACGACTAGTATATTAGATTCTACTGAATTCCTAGTCTAGTATACGCTACTAAAAATACTACCAGAAGCATTCACTGGACTAAAAAGATAGACTAGTAAAACCTACTTAACATGTAGCCCCGGTAGAACCTACTGGACAAAACCCGGTAACCCCTACTAAAAAAGTAGCTCAATAGCATTTACTAGCAAATAGCCCAGTAGCATCTATAGGACAAGTAGCCAGTAGCACCTACTGGACAAGTAGCCTAGAAGAACCTACTGGAGAAGTAGCCCAGTAACACCTACTGGACAAGTAGCCTAGAAGAACTACTGGACAAGTAGCCCAGTAACCTACGGACCAAGTAGCCAGTAACACCAACAGGACAGCCTATAGCACCTACTGGACAAGTAGCCCAGTACACCTACTGGACAAGTAGCCCAGTAACATCTACTAGACAAGCCAGTAGCACCAAGTAGCCCAGTAGCACACTACAGACAATAGCCACCTACTGTAAGCAACTACGGACAAGTAGCCCACTACTGGACAAGTAGCCCTGTAGCACCTACAGGACAAGTAGCCCAGTAGCACTACTGACAAGTAGTAGTAGCCCATAGCACCTACTGGACAAGTAGCCCAGTAGCACCTACTGGACAAGTAGCCCAGTAGCACCTACTAGACAAAGCCCATACACCTACTGACAAGTTGCCCAGTAGCACCTACAGGACAGTAGCCCTAGCACCTACTGGACAAGTAGCCTAGTAGCACCTACTTGACATATAGCTCAGTAGTACATACAGGACAAGTGACAAGTACCAAGTAGCACTACTGGACAAGTATCCCAGTAGCACCTAAAGGACAAGTAGCCCAGTGCACCTACAGGACAGGTTGCCTAGTAGCATCTACAGGACAAATACCTAGTAGCAACTACTAGACAAGTGGCCCAGTAGCACCTACTGGACAAATAGCCCAGTAGCACCTACTGGACAAATAGCCCAGTAGCACCTACCTGGACAAATAGCCCAGTAGCACCTACTGGACAAAGCCCAGTAGCACCTACTGGACAGTACCCAGTAGCACCTACTGGACATGTAGCCTAGTAGCACCTGCTGGACAAGTAGCCCTGTAGCACCTACTGGACAAGTACCCAGTAATACAGGACAAGTAGCCCAGTAGCAACTACTAGACAAGTAGCAGTAGCACCTACGGACATGTAGCTTAGTAGCAACTACTGGACAAGTACCATAGTACCTACTGACAAGTAGCCCAGTAGCACTTACAGGACAAATAGCCTAGTAGCACCTACTGGACAAGTGGCCCAGTAGCACCTACTGGACAAGTGTCCTGGTAACATCTTCTGGACAAGTAGCCCTGTAGCACTTACTGGACAAGTAGCCTAGTAAGTACTTACCTAGTACTGGACAGTAGCCTAGCACCTAGTAGCCCTGTACACCTACTGGACAAGTAGCCAGTAGTACTACAGGACAGTAGCCAGTAGCAACTACTAGACAAGTAGCCTAGCACCTACTGACATGTAGCCCAGTAGCACTGGACAAGTAGCCTACCTACAGACAAGTAGCCAGTAGCACTACTGGACAAGTGTCCTGTAACACCTGGACAAGTATGAGCACACAGAAGTAGTCCTTAACAGGACAAGTAGCCCAGTAGCACCTACTGACAAAGTAGCCCAGTAGCAACCTACTGACAAGTAGCCCAGTAGCACCTACTACAAAGTCCAGTATTTAGCCCAGTAGCACTAACAGGAAAGTAGCCTAGTAGCACCTACTAGACACCTACTGGACAAGTAGCCAGTGGCAACCTACTGGACAAGTAGCCCAGTAGCTCCTACAGACAAGTAGACCAGTAGTACCTACAGGACAAGTAGCCAGTAGCACCTACTGGACATGTAGCCTATAGCACCTACTGGACATGTAGTACACCTTACAAAGTAGCCCAGTAGTATCTACAGGACAAGTAGCCCATTAGCACCTCTGGACAAGTAGCCTAGTAGCACCTACTGCTATCGATCATCCACTCAAATCAACTTTAAATCCTTGAATTATTCTTATTAATATTTTAAATGTTTTTCTTTTAAATTTTTTTTATTGTAATTGTAGTTACACTTTAAATATTTGGAATTTATTTTTTTGCACTAATTATTTGCACTTTTATTATTGTATACTTTTTGTAATTATGTAAAAATGCGCAAGCTTGTGAATTATATAGAAATAAAATAAATAAATGAGCAGTTAAGGAGCTATTGGACTACTTGTCATGTAGGTGATACTGAACTACTTGCAGTTCATTGCACTACTATTTATTTGCTACTAGACGACTAGTATATTAGATTCTACTGAATTCCTAGTCTAGTATACGCTACTAAAAATACTAGTCCAGAAGCATTCACTGGACTAAAAAGATAGACTAGTAAAACCTACTTAACATGTAGCCCGGTAGAACCTACTGGACAAGTAGCCCGGTAGAACCTACTGGACAATAGCCCGGAACCTAAAAAAAAGTAGCTCAATAGCATTTACTAGCAAATAGCCCAGTAGCATCTATAGGACAAGTAGCCCAGTAGCACCTACTGGACAAGTAGCCTAGAAGAACCTACTAGAGAAGTAGCCCAGTAACACCTACTGGACAAGTAGCCTAGAAGAACCTACTGGACAAGTAGCCCAGTATCACCTACTGGACAAGTAGCCCAGTAACACCAACAGGACAAGCAGCCTATAGCACCTACTGGACAAGTAGCCAGTAGCACCTAGGACAAGTAGCCCAGTAACATCTACTAGACAAGAAGCCCAGTAGCACCTACTGGACAAGTAGCCCAGTAGCACCTACAAGACAAGTAGCCTAGTAGCACCTACTGGACAAGTATCCCAGTAGCAACTACTGGACAAGTAGCCTAGTAGCACCTACTGGACAAGTAGCCCTGTAGCACCTACAGGACAAGTAGCCAGTAGCACCTACTGGACAAGTAGACCAGTACACCTACAGACAAGTAGCCTAGTAGCACCTACTGGACATATCCCAGAGCAACTACGGACAAGTAGCCCACCTACTGGACAAGTAGCCCTGTAGCACCTACAGGACAAGTAGCCCAGTAGCACCTACTGTACCAGTACACCTACTGGACAAGTAGCCAGTAAGCACTATAAGACAAGTTTGCCCATAGCACCTACTACAAGTACCTAGCACCTACTGGACAAGTAGCCCAGTAGCACCTATAGACAATAGCCCAGACACCTACAGACAAGTAGCCCTACACCTACTGACAAGTAGCCTAGTAGCACTACTTGACATATACTCAAGTAGTACATACAGGACAAGTGACAATAGCCAAGTAGCACCTACTGGACAAGTATCCCAGTACACCTAAAGGACAAGTAGCCCAGTTGCACCTACAGGACAGGTTGCCTAGTAGCATTTACAGGACAAATAGCCTAGTAGCAACTACTAGACAAGTGGCCCAGTAGCACCTACTGGACAAATAGCCCAGTAGCACCTACTGACAAATAGCCAGTAGCACTTACTGGACAAATAGCCCAGTAGCACCTACTGGACAAGAAGCCCAGTAAGCACCTACTGGACAAGTAGCCCAGTAGCACCTACTAGGACATAGCCTAGTAGCACCTACTGGACAAGTAGCCCAGTAGGACACCTACTAGGACAACCTGGTAACATGGACAAGTAGCCCTTAGCACCTTACTGGACAAGTAGCCCAGTAGTACCTAGAGGACAAGTAGCCATACACCTACAAGTAAGCCCAGTAGCACCTACTGGACTAGTAGCCCAAGTAGCACCTACTGGACAAGTACCCAGTCACCTACTGACAAGTACCCAGTAGCACCTACTGACAAGTAGCCCAGCACCAGTAGCCCTACTAGTACCTACCCAGTCACCTACCGGGACAAGTAGCCCAGTAGCACCTACTGGACAAGTAGCCTAGTAGCACCTACTGACATATAGCGCAGTAAGACATACAGGACAAGTGAACAAGGTAGCCAAGTAGCACCTACTGGACAAGTATCCCAGTAGCACCTAAAGGACAAGTAGCCCAGTTTGCACCTACAGGACAGGTTGCCTAGTAGCATTTACAGACACATAGCCTAGTAGCACTACTAGACAAGTGCCAGTAGCACCTACTTAGACAAATAGTCCCAGTAGCCCACTACGGACAAATAGCCCGTAGCCCTACTGGCTACACCTACTGGACATAGCCCAAGCCTAGCACCTACTGGACAAGAAGCTAGTACACCCTACGGACAAATAGCCCAGTAGTACCTACAAGAACAAGTAGCCCAGTTGCACCTACTAGACAAGTAGCTAGTAGCACTACTGACATGTAGCCTAGTAGCACCTACTGGACAAGTAGCCCTGTAGCACCTACTGGAACAAGTAGCCCAGTAGTACTTAAGGACAAGTACCAGTAGCAACTACTAGACAAGTAGCCCAGTAGCACCTACTGGACATTAGCTTTAGCAACCTACTGGACAAGTACCCAGTAGTACCTACTGGACAAGTACCCAGTACATTACAGGACAAAGCCTAGTAGCACCTACTGGACAAGTGCCCAGTAGCACCTACTGGACAAGTTCCTGGTAACATCTTCTGACAAGTACCCGTGCACTTACTGACAAGTAGCCTAGTAGTACCTAGAGGAAAGAGCCCAGTAGCACCTACTGGACAAGTAGCCCAGTAGCCCATACTGACAAGTAGCCGTAGCACCCACTAGAACAATAGCCCAGTAGCACTAACTGGACAAGTAGCCTAGTAGCACCTACTGGACAGTAGCCCTGTAGCACCTATGGACAAGTAGCCCAGTAGCACCTACTGCTATCGATCTCCACTCAAATCAACTTTAAATCCTTGAATTATTCTTATTAATATTTTAAATGTTTTTCTTTTAAATTTTTTTTATTGTTGTAGTTACACTTTAAATATTTGAATTTATTTTTTTGCACTAATTATTTGCACTTTATATGTATACTTTTTGTAATTATGTAAAAATGCGCAAGCTTGTGAATTATATAGAAAAAAATAAATAAATGAGCAGTTAAGGAAACCACGTAAAACCCAGGCTGGGTGGCCGGCCTTAAATTCAAGTCCTCATATTTAGGTCCTCCCTCGGCTGGATTTAAACCTTCGACCTCCAGGTTGAAAGGCTAGCGGTAGCTGTACCAGTGAGCTACCGGACTTGGTAGTTCAGAAATTACTATTATAGAGCTAAAGTCAGAGCTACAAATGTTATCACTTGAGGTTTAGTTTTAGACTGAGTACAAATTAGTTTTTACACATATTGTTTCTACTTTCTACTTGAAGTTCTTTTTCTGTTCACGATATCCCAGTAAGAAGGTTTAACTCTTAGTGTTAATCTATGATAACTACTTAGCTATTTTTGCAAATACCTTAATTAACAATTTTTTTTTTGCAAATACCTTAATTAACCATTTTCTTATTGTTTCAGGCCTAATCTACATTATAGAGATTAGTTTGGTAAGCAGTTAAAAAGAGTTCCTCTGACCATCAGGAAGCAGAGATGTGTCTACTTCAATCTTGTAATATTATTATTTTCTCGATTATAATTTTCTTTTTTAAACAGTAAAATAAATTGAGTCAATTTTTTAATAAATCATTATTATTAATAAATTTCTCTCTCTCTCTCTCTCTCTCTCTCTCTCTCTCTCTCTCTCTTTTGATTCTTTAAAATATTGACTATAAGGATTGAGTTTGCTACTTTAATGCAAGTCATGATATAATTTGTGAAATATATGAAAATTGAGACTAATTAAGGCCTGGAGGTAGAGAATGTATTTATGGTTACTGTAATACTGTTTCACTGTAGCAAAACTATGTGATGTTTGTTTTTATTCCTTGACTAATGTAGTAAGTTGTAATGTTTATACAAATGAATATTGATTATTGTTTATGGAAGTATTTGTTTTCAATGAATATTAGATATACGCGGGCATATTGGGACAATATTATAATCTTAGCTAAGTTATAGTATAATAAATTTATGAGTAAATAACTATTTGGTATAAAAGTAAATTATAATAATAAAGTAACAACTGAGAGATCGAGTGGCTAATTAAACAATTTTTGTAATTATGATGAAGTATGATGTTTAGAAAAAGAATGACTGAATAACTCAAGCCTTGGTTTATACAAAAAAAGAAAAAATATTTTATACTTTAGGGTCTTATATTAAGGAAAATTTGTCAATATCCAATGTCGTATTATTTTTTACTTATTACCTATTTCACTTAATACTTATGCCCATGAAATCTTTGGAAAGACTAAACAAGCTAATAATTTGTGAGTAAACAAATCATGGATATTGGCTTGTACGCTATTTTCCAAGCCTTGATTAATTTATTTAATCTCTCATTAAATAATAATAAGTGGATTTTATAGTTACTACTGACATTTGGACATTTATTCTAAATGAAATATTTTGCTTAGGGTTAATGATCGCTATTTCTATTAAGGAATTCCTTCTAAAACTGTCAATTTGTTTTACAATGAACTAATTCAGATGCTGATATTTTCAGAGGGACGAGAAGTATGGAAATGAAGATATGAAGCAATCAACCATCGCAGATAGCAATTCTCCTTGTCCAGTCATACATAGACAAATATCCCTCTAGCACATTTTTTTACAATTTAAAACAGCCATAGTCATTATTTTTTGAAATTATAAACGGAAATGTTTTTCTTCGATTGTAAATAAAATCTCTGTGATTGATTAAGTTTCTAACGTTGTGGTATAACTTGGGACCTGATAAATTGGTTTCTAGTTACTTTTTAAGATACCTGTTAATTTTACTTGTACATTAGCAAAAAAAAATTAAAAGATACATTAAAAGAAAGGCTTTGTAGTTGAAAAACTCCAGGCATTTGTTAAAATACGTTAGAAATCTACTAATCTCGTAGATTTTTTTACGATCTAAGTTGCAATCTAATTTGGCAGGTCTGATGCCTTGATAAAAAGCAAGGTTTTAAGAGTCCTTACCATCTTGGATTACAAGGTCTTCTTGACACTGACTGACTTGGGTAAAAATAATTAAGTTGTATACATTTTAAGTTAGATTTAAGTTGCAAGTAAAAGAAGTTTTAAGTGACACAGTTTTATCACATAATAATATCTTAACTTGTTTACAGTGAGAAATAGCAGTCATCTAAGAAATTTCCCGTGAAACATCCTTGAAGAATCTTATTATTTAAACTTTCGAAGATCAACCATCGAAAACTACCAGCGAGGAATCACCACTGTTTAAGGATAGTAAAGGGTTTGATTTGATTAATCGAAGATATCAAAGAGAACGCCGGATGGGTTCGTTTTACAATTCACATGTTAAAAACAAACTAACCCAATAATAGTCTTTTCAGAAAATCATACCGTATTTTTAAATTAAAATTTTATAGTTTAACTATGCCTCTTAGATTGAGCAAATATAAGAGTAAAAAATTTCGAGACTGAGACATTCATATATACCTCATATATAGACAACGACGCGGTCTTATATATGTGATATTTTTTTCATTTATAGTTTTCTGATTAGACGAAACCCACACTCAATTTTTATTGGAGATAATAGAACTCATCGCCTTCCTAATTGATTCATTTTTTAAGAGGGCGCTGATTCCTTTATCTCTGTCATATCAGCATTTCATCTAAACTGCATGCATCAGACGTTCTATTTAACCAATTTGGTTGATGGTAATATACCAATTGGTCGGGTAGGGTTAAGTAGGGAGATGATTTGCAGATATTATATATATGTGCAGAACACACTAGGTGTTATAGGATCCCGTCTTAGATCTGGGGGCCCCAGGACCAATTTGATATTATTACAAAGTAATATAAAAATAATGAAATGTTAAAACATCAAAAAAAAATCAAATAAATCTTTTTAAACTAGGAAGACTAAAATCGGAATTATAAGAAAATGATAACTAAACTTGAAATATTATAATTAACTTAATTGATAAACGATAAATGAATGATAAAATATTTATAAGTTAAGTTGTAGATAAAGTAGTAACTAATAATATATAAGATTTTATATTATTATTGTGCTGCTTTATCTGTAAGACTTCAATAAACTCTTAATTAACTTTTAATATTGAGAGCTTAAAGAGGTAGATACAAATTTTTAAATAATATTTCAAGGTCTTAAGTTGGCATACATCAATTGAGGATTGATATCCCGAGGTCTTAGGTAGACAGATATCAATTAACTGTTGATATTCCGAGGTAGACGAGTCAAGATATCCGAGGTCTAGTAGACAGATATCATTGTCAATTGATATTCCGAGGTCTTAAGTAGACAGATATCATTTGTCAATCGATATGCCGAGGTCTTAGGTAGACAGATATCAATTGTCAATTGATATTCCGAGGTCTTAAGTAGACAGATATCATTTGTCATCGATATCCGAGGTCTAAGAAACAGATCTTTTTTTGTAAAAATAAATTGATTAAGAATTTTATATTCATTATCAAAACTGTTTATTTTGTAATGAGTAATGCTGTTAAATGAATTTAAAACTTGAACTTAATTAAAATGTTGTACACTTACTATTTTGAAAGTAAATTTAGATAAGACAATAGTTTATCGGTAAAATTATTTTTGTGTTTTTAATTTAACTTTTAATCATTTAGGAAATTATGGAGTTAATTGAAGTCTTATAATAGTATATATACATCACTACTAACATACACAATTAAAAATAAATTTTGCCGTTTCAATAAATTAAAGATGGGGCAGAATAATTTTGTGATGTGGAATGAAAAGGGAATAACTATCAGGGTCAAGGTGTTTGTGGTAGAAAAACTGTACTTTATCCATCATCTACTCGGGAGCCAAAATTTTACGAAGCAGTCGGATGAGTAGGTTTGGTTCTGACCAAACCTAGTTTTACAATTAACGTAAAGCTCTCTGGCAATGGCCATCCAACCCTACCTCTTGAAGTAAAATAAGTTCAATTCAGTAAAACTTTTCAATATTTTGACTGATCGAGGATAATGAAGTTTAGAGCTAATAATAATTTCACTTGTTGCTCCTACTTTGCTTTCACTTTTACGCTTCCAAAATCAATCCTTTGTCAATAAATAATTTCTTCACAATAAATTCATTCCACAATCACATTTTATTCTGCCCCATCTTGAAATTAATTGAGTTTTGTATTGTTTTCAGATGGAACCTTCATTCTGCAACATCTGCAAGCAAATTGACGATCTTTGACTACCCAAAAGTGGAATACATCAAATGAGCAAAAATTTGATTTCATCATATCCAGCTGAGCTCTAATTTCTTCGCAACTTTAAATTTTGATTCGACCTCCGATTCCATAACAGAGAAGTTTACAAACCTTTTTTTTTAATTGAAACAACTAGCAAGTTTAAACATGCTAATGAAACACGAAATGATTTTTTAATGTATTTTATAGCACTTTTGTTTAAAAGATAGTCTTAAAACAATTCTAATAAAATTATAGTAATCATTGCATGCACCAAAGTCTTGATGCACTAGATGCACAAAATAGTCCAGTTCGATAATTGTTCCTTATCAAAAGTTTATCCTACTAAAGCTATGCACTAGAAATGTACCTTCCCGTGAGGGCTTAAACCAGGAAGGAAAATGAATAATTCACAGAGTAGGGCTTAACAAAAGGAAACAAAACTAGAATAATAATTGATAATTTTTTTTAAAGAAAATTCTGTTCTTACGACGTTTAATTCACCAAAGTGAACTAAACGGATAAACGGCTTTTATTTTCTGAAATAATACCAAAATATGCCCAGCAACAACATAGTAACATTGGCCTTACTTGACTCGTGGTATACTTTTTACATACCTTATATGTTTAGGTTGGAAGTGTAGACTGACCAGAATCGTCAGAAGGTGTATGAGTTGCGGTTTAATGGGAAAGGGTCCTGCATCACTAGAGATTTAATACAAACAAGTTGAAGTGAAGACAAATTAAAGCTGTAGAAACGAGATAAAAGATAAGTAGTTTCAATGTTTAATTTAAGAAGCAAATGTTGTTTGCATTAATATGTGTATTTGTTAATTTCATATGCACCAACATTATATCCTTTTAAATAAGGGGAAAACATGTCTTAGACTTTTTGAAAATGGTCTTTGCTCTTTAAAATTGACGCTTTCAAGTTCAAATGTACTGTTATCATTTTGGTACCTATACCTATTACTTAAATACTGGAATTTTGTTACCTCTTTTAGTAAATGTGAAAAGTTAGATTAGAGCACATCGTAAAATTGCATATTATAGGATTTGCATTAAATCCTAAGACTTTTGATACTTATATTACCATATTCGGTAATTTTTCAGCATGATATTGTTTCACATTCATCATAGAGATTTGTTCAAAACCTCAAAAAAGGAATATTTTAAACAAAAATCTATGATACATATCAAACAATAGCTTGATGAAATATAATCAAAATATAGAGGAATCAGTATTAAATTTCTTAAGATTACATGTAGTTTTTAAAATAAGCATTATTATGGTATACTCTTATTTAACTTTTTCAAAGTTGCCAATTGTGGAAACAAAATTACCATATTTAGGTAATAGTTACCAATATAATATGGTAAATTTGAACTTGCAAGTCAATTTTCGGTAGTCCATGGCTTAGTCTTCCTCTAGTTTTAAAGGATTTAACGTTCGTGCGTCTGACACGTTTCACCCTATACAATAGAGGATGAATATTAGAGTAGTGTATCATATGTTTCAAGGCACAATGACATCGACATCTTGAAATTGCAACATTTATAAGCCCTGCAGCAGTTATTAAAATTACTACTGAAGATTAGCACTTTCAGCTTTGGCAGTCGAACTTAAATAGCTTTACGTCTTGCGTTGTATCTTTCCGTCAAAAGGAGTCTACAGAGCTTAATGTGGGTGCTAAGCCCGTCTCAGGAATTAGGCAATTCTATTTGTCTTGATGCGTCCCAGTATCTAAATTAAGTGCCACGTTCAGCTGACGTCCCAGGGAAAAGATTAATATCCAAAATGATTCTGATCGCTTGTTAATTCCTAAATGAAACATGTTTGATGTTTTGATGAAGACAAAAGCAAGAATTATTGAAAACAACAGCTAAAGCTTGTAAACAAAAAATAAATGAATGAAACTGTGAAGTTTTTTATGATTTTTGTAGTAATAAATAGTTGTAAATCTGTTGTGGCTCTATAATCTTTGGTGATAACACTGAAGATGTTTATAAATAGAAAATGGTACTTATATTTAGACTTAAATAGTTTATCAAAACCAAAGTATATTCATTACAAAACGGCTCCACAAGAGTTTTCAAAAATAGTCAAATAAATTTAAAAAATAAAATACTCTCTTCAAAATATTAAATAAAATGTAATTTGCTTATATTTTAATTTTATAATAAAACTAATAAATTATTTATTTTTCAGGTTGCTAAGAGAAAGCTAAGATTTATCTACGATTTTCGTCGATTGAAATTTCCGTTATCCCTCTTAAATTATGGGACAGTGAGTGGCACTAAATCTGGCGCAAATCATGATGAATTTAACTTAGGGTCCCTTATTTTTTGGGGCACTTTAAAAAAGGAAATAGCGTTATACGAGTTTAGAAGAGATTGAGGGATGCAATATAATTTTAGAGCCATCCCATTCGTTATTTTGCCTGAATTGTCTGTTCTCGTAGACGCCGCCTCTTACAATGTCTAATTTATTAATATGCATTTATACAAATGGATGTTTCTCCAGTTATGAGATAAAATAATTTTGAATCTGTAAGATAAAAGTATTTGAAATTATTTTTTTTAATAGTTGTAAATTATTTTAAAAATAATTTTAATTATATGATAACTTATAACTGGTTGTGATGAGCCTGCGATCGTAATTTTAAAAGCAAGGAATTACCTCTGGTTACTAAATAGTAAATTGGTATTTACAGTTGGCGAACTAGGGACCATGTCCTCGGACCATCGTACTTATTGAATTTGCTTTAGTTACAACGTAATTCCTATTGCGTTGAAATTGACGACCGCAGTGAACTAATTTTAGTTTCTAAAATCGAGAAATGGTCTCAGACTAGGTAAGCTGTTTGTTACTGTTTTTGTCGATTTGAAACTAGAAATGTCTTTATCCCACTAACTTCCCTATAGTGCCCTGTTCATAGAGATTTATTACTAGAGACCTCTCTTCTCGCTGTGTTCCGTATCTAAATAATACTTTTGGAGGCTTGAATAATTTGTAGGGCTCTCAGGGGTCTGTGTAATGTCATTGTAACCCCTTCTAAAAGTGTGTTAAGGTTATAAATAATCAATCTTTGTTGGCTTTTCACACATTGTTTGTGTTTTGTTTTTCATTATAAACGTTTTTTCATAAAAATTACTGTAATTTTGTACTGCTTATTTGAAAAGGTATTCATTTTTTTGATGTTTCAAAATGTTTCTAGTAATAACATCTCTATGGTCCTAAATATCTCCATTACATCACAGAAACATTCATTAATTTTGTTGAATACATTATTGTACTATAATGTACTATTTAGATAACAACTTTGAATGACAGTAAAGGGTTTCGAAGTGAATATAGGAACCCAATTTGAAATCCTTTACAGTTAAATGATTTTAAATTAAGTTCTTGATAATGGGAAACACAAAGTCAGTCAGTGTCAGTAGGTTTTGTTTTTCAGTTTTACAAATATATTATTTTCAATAACAATGCACATATTTCAAGAATTTTCAGATTTGAAACGGTAAAGTAAGACAGGTAAGGTAAAAGTAATATGGCAAAGTTAATGCAAGTCATGGTGGATTCATCTGGGATTTAAGAGCAGAACAACGAATATGGATTTAAATTTCAGTTATTCGCAGGTACTTAAATAAACTCATCTTAACTATTAATTAAATACAAAAAATCCGGGACGGGGTACCTCGGAACTTTTCCTACTCAGACGTTAAAACTTTCTTATATTCCCAGCTGTCACCTATCCTTGTACCGGCCTCGCTCGATGCTGGTTAACATTAGTTATCCTATAAAAAACAGCTAATTTTTCGCTGTCATTAAAATTAATGGTTAATGACGTAAAAAATTTGTCCGGCTAACACAGCATGGCCTAAAGATTAATTCTTGCACCTAGTTTCAGCTCTATATCACTGACACTCAAGCACATACACAAAACTTTTAAAAAACCACTTAGAATGATTCAGGTTTTTTTGCCACTTTCGGATTTTTAGTGCTAACACAATAATTTTCCTCACTACCTACGGGCCACGGTATGCATTAGAAAAAGTAAAAAAGAAGGGGTTGGTGTCATTATATGTTACATTGTGTAGTTTGTAGAGGGGTTTTAAAGAAATTTGTTTTAATTTATTTCAATATGATTTAAGTAAATTTTTATTTTAAAGCTATTCAGGCCCTTCTTTGATAATTTTCTTAAACCCAGTGTATTGAGAACAGCAAAGAGTAGATTATTCTTCCATACCTCAAGTCATGCGAGATATGACTTGAGGTATGGATGGGGGCCCATGCTCGGCATACTCCCACCATGCTCGAAATTATTAGGAAAAATAAAGATGAATAATACTGGATGCTTAATCAAAAATAGTGATGTTACTTTTATTTTAATAATTTATTTCATAGAAGGGGGGTATGGGGTATGCCGTGTAAAAATGATGTCAGTGTAATGTAGTGCTGTGAATTAAGAGAGGAAAGATAACATGAAATGAGTAATATGTTTTTTTAGTGAGTTTTTGAAGAAAATGTTTCTCAACCCACTTCTGCTATTTATTCTATTTATGTTTAAATATTCCATATCTCTTGTTTGTTTATAAAACAATATCAAAACTACAATAATAGAATAAAACAGGATTTTTTAACTTAATTTTAATGTTCTTTGTTACCATCCATAGTAGTTAACTACCCTATTTATTAAAAGTCAATTTATTGTAGTACAGCCAGCATTGAGTGACAAACTTGGGTGCCATTAACATAACAGAAAGGAGTCCTTGAAAAAATCATATAAATAGATCTTTTAATTTTGCCCCCCCCCCCCCCCGGTAGGGGGTTCAACCGGGCGCTAGTATCGTCTCTGTCGCCCATATACTGTAGTTAGTTCTAGTTAACTAGTTTATTTAGGATTAAGTATTAATTATAAGGAGTCGTATCTTGAAAAAACTGTAAATTTTATCAGATGCGAAATAACACTTAGATATGACAAATATTGTAGAATTAAAGCCTAGAAAATATTTAAACACAAAATATACAAAAGAGTCCTCTGTAAAACTAAAATGTCTTGAATTATGTTTCAGCAAGTTGTAACTATACGTTACCTGGTGTTCTATCGGTGAGCTGAAGAAATACAGGATAAAGAAAGAAAGGTGGGGAGAAGGTAGCCTGGAAACACATCTATTCATCGTACACTTTCTTTACTGACAGGTATGAATAGAAGTTTTGTTACCTATATGCCTAAGTTGGAAATACTAAGCTGCACAAATATTTAACATAAGTTCCCCTCCTTAAATAAAACAGTGGCCTTCGACCTCTGGCTACTTCGCTCCTTGCCTTCTCTGAAGGGTAGCAGCTTCGCGGGTCTCCCTCCCGCTTAGTATTTTGTATTTATTAGTTTTTTTATTTTTTATTACATGGCATTTTGCCATGTATTTATCGAATTTACTTATGTGGGCCGTATCGTGGCTATCCGCGGGCCTCATCTCGAATACCCAAAGAGGTACTATTCGCTCCCACTACGCTCGACCTGAACAATATTAGGTAACACAATTTGAACGTTGTCATAACTTAAGGTTAATTTTAGCCAATTAATCATGCACCACGAAAACTTTGTTTCTATATTAAGAAAAACCTTAAAAAACTAATAAGTTTGACCAGTGGTCATACTACTAGCCAGCTAAGTTATTCTTATTCAATCTTTTAAATCTATATTCATTTATTCGTGATATTATAAATTATAAATGTTTTACGTTATCTGATAAAATGTAGTATGTAAAAAATAACAGTTAAAAGAATTAAAAGTTATTTTTCAAAGTTAGCAAAATCAATATTTTTTTTGAAAAAGTTTGAAAAAAGTTAATATTTTCAAAATAGTGACCAATATCAAAATGAAATCTGATGGATCAATTCACCGCATTTACGTGTGCATTACTTGTGTGTCGCATTGTCAATTTTTAACGAATTTTGCAAATTTTTGATAACAGAAAATTTGGTTACATTAGTGTGAAAAATCAGATACGAGGCACCTCGGTACTTTTCCCGTTCTGATTTTTTTTCAAGAACTTCGGACTCATAAAACTGGTCCTCGCGAATGGTAAATTAAATCCCGAATGGTAAAATTAAATCGCGAATGGTAGATCGCTAGGATTAAAACTTATCTTTCTTGTCTGAGGGTAAGCAAAGGGAGACAGGAGATGAACTAATTATAAAGTAGGCGTTTTTTATATTTTGAGGACAAGCAAAGTAAGACTATAAAAAATGAGGATGAGGATGAGCGAAGCAAATCCGATACGGGAGGAAACCCCGTACGTGTAGTTCGGGTTTCCTCCAACCAAACCCCGCACCTATTTTATATAACAATGCACGTTAATGCAGGATAAATGCAGCGGGAATCCTCTCTCTGCAGGTGGTAATGAAAACCTTTATTAAGCACTAATAGTCCAAGAACCAGGCCTGAAAAAAGTGACTCATTTTGTACTATTGCAAACCAAATTTTTCTAAAAATATGCCTTAAATTATAAAGTAAAAGCATAGTCTGCCTACACAGAGTGGAGCCCTTCATATGAATACGCTCGCTCAAAATATTAGAAAATCGCCCAAATTTCAGTTTTCTTTTAACAAGTGGTTCCCTGTGGGTCTTTTGCAAAACATGAAAAGAACTTTTTTTAAAGCAGATAAAATTCCCTATAAAACGAGTGTTTTTTCGTCAGAATTGGATAACTACAACTAAAGTTATGACATTTGGTAAATGACCAAACAAATGCACAAAAAGCCAATATTTTTCCAAAGAAATTCGCTGACTTTGCATAAATTAACAATTTTTTCAGTGTTTTTGAATGAGCCATAACTTTGCTTGCAGTCATCCGATTTCGATGATGAAACACTCGTTTTATAGAACATTTTATCACCTTAAAAAAATGTTCTCTTCATGTTTTGCACACCACCCACAGGGAACCACTTATTTAAAAAACCTGAAATAATTAGTTAAAATTCTGATGCGATTGGATTGAGATTTAGCACGCACATAGCCATGTATAAGACTAACATACGTGCAAAGTTTTAACTCATTATCAGTATTTATTTATTTTTTTTAAATAACTTGTGTTTGTTTGTTAAAAAATTGGAAAAAATTACAAATAATATTATTTGTCATTTATGTAGTACAAGTCTATACCTTTAAGTATTAAATATGTACACTATAAGTTTCGTTTGGATTCATTAAGTATATCTATTTTGGTTTGATCATAAAAGTCAGTGCTGTATGGGTAACCGATAAAAAAGAAACGGATGTATTTACTATCAGAAGAAGAGCGAAGCGAGTCCGTTGACGAGTTACAGTATTTTTTGGCGATTTGCATATTCTGAAGACGAGCGAAGCGAATCAGGCGTAGGAAAAATGAGCGTAGCGAGCCCAATGTGACGAGGAAAAGTTCCGAAGTACCCCGTACCCGATTTTTAGACTTAATTTATATATCCTGTAAATTATCAGCATTACAAGTTGACGGTGTAATTTTTCCCGGTTTTTTTTTATGTGTGATTTTTTTTTCGTGTACTTTTCTCGTGGGATTTTTTCCATGTACTTTTTTTCCGTGTGTTTTTTCCAGTCTACTCTTTTTCTTAGATTCATTTAAACACATCACGCTGATTACTGAGCTCCGTATGGAGCTATAGCAATAAAATTGGTATCTAACCCTACTAAGTCGGCCTCTGGGAGTTTAAGAAACTAATTATTTTTTTGTAATCATCTGGCATGTATGGAAATCTGATTACGATAACGTTTTTTCCTACGGAAACTTTAAAAAGCATACTATTACAAGGAATATTTCTGACTCTGTCATATCTTGGACAATTTACCATATGGAAATTTGATAATTTTTTCAAACTTTTATTTTCCTTATACAATGTATTACAAGTAATGAATTCTGTTATACCAGTAAGTTTATTTTAATTATGAATGGGTAATCGTCCCTTTGTATGCCAAACGATTGAATTGGATATCTGAACTGATTTTTATTACATACACGTGCCCAATTTCAACTCAATAAAATTATTCATCAATTTTTTTAATAATTAATAAAATGTATCTTTGTTCTTCGATAATAAATAAACTAATACAGATGATGAAACTTTATGATACATATTTTTTTGTCTAATATAGGACTACATGCGTACCAAGTTTCAAATTGATCCAATCATAAGAGAAATTCGACATAATAGAAAAATATTTTCCGGATATCCAATGATTGATTTTTGTTCCAAGTTTCATCTCTCTAGCATAATTACATAAAATTATGTAATATCTATGTAAATTATAGATGTACAACTATAAAAACGACTAGTTCTATTGAAATCCGTATTCCTTTTCCTATTTATCTATGGTATAAATGAGGAAAAGTACTAAATGAAAATCTTAAATCCTTTATTCACTAAATGTCTTCGATTTTCAGATAGAAGATAGGGTAAGTGCTCTAAACTCACGGGCGCGTTAAAAATATATACACGGCACGTACCAATAACATAAAGCTATTACAAACAATAGCTATAAGCAATATTGGCTGCCTCGGGCTCGTCACGTACTCATGCTGTGGCTTTATAAAATATTGCTGAAAAGTGAAAATGAACTTGCATGATAAACGTTTTATTATATATGTTTCTAAGCTTTTACATTTACTTATGATTTCAATATTCTATTACATTGAATCACTAAATACCGCAGGTGTTTAGGAAAAGTTCAACTGACGAGGAAGCTTTCTATGATGACGTTCTATGATGTACAGCTTGTTTTAAATACAAAGAAATTGATTTTTTTTTCATTACTTCTAATACATTGTACAAGGAAAATAAAAGTTACTCAATTGTCAAACACTGCTCGTAACTCATTTTGTATGTATTTTCTAAAGGAAATGCGCTAAAACCTTTAAAGATCACTGACTAAGCTTAAAGATAAGTATCTAAGCTTTAAACTAGTGCAAATAAAAGTGCGTACTTCTAATTTTAGAGGCATAGTTTTGTACAATCAACTGGATAATTATGCACATTTCCTTTGGAAAATACAGACAAAATGAGTTACGAGCAGTGCTTGACAATTGAGTAACTGCTTAGGTTCTAAAGCATGAACCGGAACCACGCAATGGGCATGGTTTCTGCATAAGCAAGAAATGGGTTGTTTAGCACGGAAACACGGATTCTAAATTAAATTCGCCCGACAGCGGACCACCGCGCCGGAATTATTTATTTAGTAGTTGTAAACTTATATAATGTAAAAAACTATAAAAATTAGCATTCCAACCAGGATTGTTGTTATGCATAGAAAGGAAATTCGCCCGACATGCGGACCACCGCGCCAGAACTTTTTTATTTTTTATTTTTTTGTTCGTATTTCCGAATGTTCTTAAAATGAAACTGTTAGTACCATCGTTTGTAAAACTTATTTCATTATTATATCATGATTAGAGAACTGAATATTTGTCTGTCCGAACAATTTTTCTTTCCCTGTGTTTTTCAAAGGTCTTTGGTAAGATTTTAATGAAAATTTCAAGGAATGTCACAAGTATTTAGAAGAAGATTCCAAAATCCCTCAATCTCGGGCATTCCTTTTAAATGCGTGTTTCCGTGCTTTAAATACACTAAATTTGTGCTTTAAATGGATGAAATGAGCATTAAAATAGTGCTGATAATGGTGTATACTGCCAATTATAGAGGTATTTTTTTGTATAACCAATAGGATAATTATGCGCATTCCCTTTAGAAAAACAGAAAAAATGAGTTACGAGCAGTACACAATTATCATTTGATAATTGAGTACTGCTCAAGTTATGAATCATAAACCGGAACTTTAAGCAAGAAATAGATTTTTGAGCACGGAAACAAGCATTCCAAAGGTAAATTGCTCGACGTGATTTTCTGGTGCGGACCACCGCGCCAGATTTTTTCACTGCGATGGAACTTTTAATTTTATATACATTATTAATATATATAACTTATACAATAGAATATTGCTAAATTTGTATAACAGACACTTACAAATCCATAATTACTAGTCTGCAATTCTTTTCTCAGCGTCAGTTCTTTTGAAAATTTCAGCAATTCCTGGAAAGATACAATCAAAAGTCATTGCAAAAATAATGTAGCATTACATATTATTTTCGTCCTAGTATTACCAACTTAACTTATGAAATCCTGTGAGGCCACCATAAAATTGGGGCGGGACAGGAATATAATTTTTGTGTTGTGACATTCTTGTTAGTTTATTCCTTTTATTTTTTTAGGATTTCTAAGAAAGGATTTCATGTAAAATAAATTTAGCAGTCATATTCCACCTCAAGAAGATGTGGATTCAAATATTGTCCAACTTAAAAAAAAATCGTAAGTATGAAAGAAAAATAAACATTACTTAATGAAACTACTCTCCTCCTTGGTTATGAGAGTTATGTGTACTCTCACATAATAATTTTCTTTATAAGCATACTGGACGAGTTTAGTTTTTTGGTCTCAGATAATGATGCTGATCTTTTGTGTGTGAAATCTTTAAGTTCAATGGTTATGGTCGGAAATAGAAGTCGAGAAAATTTATGATTTTGGTAAAATCATCGTTGTTGCTGGAATGTCTTAAAATTAAGGTATTTCCCAGAAGATTCAAGTTTAATGTTAAGTTACTCTTTTCATTAAACTAAACTGCCATAGAAAGATTAATGCCCATTAATACACCCGTGTTTTCTATTTAACAGATTATTAATCAGGGTCTTGTTTCACTAGTAATTTGACTTAGTTGTTATAAATATCTTTACTAGAAATACTTGAGTATACGTATTTTAATAGAAATACTAATTTCGATAGCTATTTTAGGTAAATAAATGGTGTAAAACACCTATAATATTTTAAAAATAAATTCAAGCCTATATTGAAAAGAAAAGAGTTTAACTACGGGTGCCTAAGCGAGCGTTTCATACACTATTTATACATTTTTTTTCACTAATACATATGCGGACTAGGAATTACGTTTTTTTAACATCATTGCTTTACAAATAAAGTCAAACGGGAGATGAGAGCGACATCAATTTCCACTTAAAAGCAGAAGCATTGAATAAGCCTGTACCCTGGGGCTATTGTTAAACTATAAATATTGGCATCTAAACTTTGAGAGGACGGGAAAATATATTCTAAACCCTCTCAGTAACCCAATTCTAGGGACATTGATGAAAATGTTGGAAAGGGGATAAGAGGCAGTAATAGCTGGCAAGGGAAGAGGGCTCAAATAATTAGAATATATGTAGGTCCTGGCCCAAGGGAGGGGATCAATGGTTCGGCAGAGATCGCCTTACTTTCGGCTGAGATCGTTTTTCTTTAACCCCCTTCTCATTTCAACCCGGTCGGGGAAAAGGGGGGGTTTGCCGCTAGAGAGTTGCCCGTGCGCCCCCGCACATCGCGTACCGACCGCGTCTCCCTCCTGCAATTTGTTTCAGTAAATTAATTTTTTATACAATTTAAAAAAATATTAAAAATATTTTTGAATTCGTCATTAATTAAAAAATTCTATTTCTCGAACTACGGTAGGAAAAAAATACACAGGTAAATATGTCACTCTCTTAAAATTTATTTTTTGCAAATCATCGTGTTACAGTGGTTTAATTTTTAACATTTTGTACTACGCTACTAAATGTGAAAACTGATTTATATTTAATTATCGTTTACATTATTTTTTTTTTAACTTAACTTATAATAATTTTTAATACTATAAAAAATTCTTCAAATTGTGGAGAGTCTTTTTAATTTCTTTTTTTTTATCATTTATTTTGCATTATATTTTTATGCAAGCATCTATTTGTTTATTTCATATGTTTAGTAATATCAGTTAAAATTTGTTTCCTTCCTGCAATACTATTTAATTTATTTAATATATTATTAATGTAAAGATGTTGGATAAATTCTAGCTAAACATTATTTTTATAATTTTTTTTTTTAAATTGTAAAAATATTGTATTTATATTAAAATTAAAACTTTTACTTCCATTAGATACCCTTTGCATCTTTGACAATTTTTTAAAAAACATATCTATTTGTTGTCTTTCGGAAAGATATTTCTATTGTAGCATTGTGCGATTTAATGTTGCGGACAGGAAATGTAGTTGCCAACAATCAAATTAGGAATGAATAGTTATGATGTTACATTTACCGTACGCAAAGCAAATAATATAAAGTAATTATAGGAAAGTTTAAAAATTTATAAATAAATTCTAAATTTATTAAAAAAAGATAAAGATGCATTAACACGTGTTGAGGTTCGTGTTGGTTTTAGCTAAATTTTTTCTTCTTTACTTTCAACAAAAACTTTATTTTAATTTCTGTTAAAATTTTCTTTAATTTGTTTAAAACCAATAATATTTTTAAAATAATGTTCCATCTTAAGCCTACAAAATGAATTGTTGGTATAATTCCTAAGTAAATAATACTAATGCTAACAATTTTGAAATTTCAGTCCTTTTGATATTTTGTTAATCCAAATACTTAGTTTGCCTTCATTACACAGGTTATATGTAGCGTGGTAGGTGGTATATTAGACAATACTTTAATCAGATTTATATTTATAATAAGTACATCCTAATATGTTTTTTGAATTTCGATTTTTGCATTATTTATACAGTAGGTATATAGGAAAGGAATGAGTTTGCTCTAAAATACCAAAACCGAGATTTCACCTGAATTATCCGTTTTAGGGTCTTTAAGACTTTTCAAGTCTTAAACCTAGTATATGTACGTGTCTAATATTCTAGTAGCTTCAATTTGAGATATGCTACTTGAGTTTTTTGAATACTTTTTATGTCGTATTAACTGAAATTAAACATGTTTTTTTTTTAAATTGATGATATGTTGAAATCAATAGGCCTACGGCCTCTTGGCCGCTCCCTTGCGTCGGCGCTGGGGACCGCTTCGCGTTCATATGGTTGATATTCTATATCAGTTTGTCATATTACTAGTTTATATAAGGTGCAAATCGCCATGATATAAGCAAATTTTCAAATGTCTTAGTTAAAACGAGTTATTTGTTTACATTATGTTATACATGCCATTTAATAAAGCCGGAACTGTTGTATCGAAGTTAAATTTTAACTGATGTTGACATTTAAATTCGTATATTTGGTAATCATACATAGCAATACATGTGTAAAAATGCTTGATCAGACAATTTTTTGAAGTTTAGAGCTGTTTTGAATTGACTCAGCGAAAAATGTGGGTTAATGATGAAAAAATATTCATTGGAGTTGAAATTTGGCTCGGATGTATTATTTTGGAGTTAACAACAACACACAATGTTAGACGGTTTTGTTGGATGACGAGATTAACATCATTGAGAGAGGTCAGTGCGTAATGGGGATATAAGACTTTGCCTGGATTATCCGTTTCAAGGTGTTTAAAAATTTCTGAGTCCTATGCCAAGTAGTTAGTATGTGTCTCTATTATCTAAGGACGAGCTATGCGAGTCTGAAGAGAAAAGAATGAACGTAAGAAATCCGATAAAGTCAGGGAACGTTGTTTGAGGTACTCCGAACTTGATTTTGTTATCTTAAATTAAATTTTAATGTTGAGTTATATATTTAGTATAATTTCCATTCATAAATATTTATTTAAATTTTAGCGTTTTTATGTTTCTGTGCTTTAAAAAAACGAATATTACTTATTTTTAATTTAAATGTTCATCTTTTGAATTAACTATTAATATAAATTATTATGACTCAATAAAGAAATATCAATTATTGATTATATTTACAACTAATCTGCTGCTTCTCCAGAAATTTTAAGTTTATGACTTTGACCTACTTTAGTAAACGGTGATTTAGGCAAGCTCATCATTAGCTGTAAAAGCCGTCTTGGGGTTGAAATCGATGGTTTTTCGATTCTCTTAAATATCTTTGATAAGCCGTTACAGTAGCTTGCTTCATGCCGTTTAATAGTGTCTCTGTTTTACCTACAAGAAAGTTTATTTAGCAGCAAGACGAAAAAAAAACGGAAATTATTTATTCTTTTCTTAATAAACTGAGTAAAGACAAATTAAAGACTTAATTTCTGTAAGAAAATATTGTTTTGATGGTTAGTGTTGGTTTAAATAATTAAGTTATTTATTAAAGTAGTTAAAAACTTTTAAGTTTATTTTATTGCTAAGCTAAACAACACTTAAACTGATACATCTCATGAGAACCTGTTGGTTTTAAGTGCACATCAAAAACATTTGACCGTCTATTTACTTTTTTAAAAGTATTTTAATACTTTTGAAAATTTAATTTTTAATTTTCCTCATTTATACCGTAGGTATTTATAGTCCAAGACCCAGGCCTAAAAATTTGATTCATTTTGTACTACTTCAAACCAATTTTTTCTGAAAATATACGTTAAGTTATGAAGGAAAATCATAGTCTGCCTATCCAGAGTGAAGCTCTTCTATGATTGCGCTCGCTCAAAATATTAGAAAATTGCACAAATTCCAGTTTTCTTGCAAGAAGTGGTTCCCTGTAGGACGTATGCAAAATATTAAGACTACATTTTTTCTACTATAAAACGAGTTTTTTTTGTCAAAATCGGATGACTACAACTAAAGTTATAACATTTGTTAAATGGCCAAACAAATTCATAAACATCCAATATTTTTTAATAGAATTTTACTGATTTTGCATAAACTAACCCTTTATTAGTTTTTGAAAGAGCTATAACTTCGGTTGGAGCCATCCGATCTTGATGATTAAACACTCGTTTTAAAGAACATTTTGTCACCTTTAACAAATGTTCTCTTTATGGATTGCACTCGACCCACAGGGAACAACTTATTTCAAGAAAACTGAAATTTGTGCGGTTTTATAAAATTTTGAGCATGCGCAACAATATGGTCTCCACTCTGGATAGGCAGACTATGTTTTTTCTACATAATTTAAGGTATATTTTTAAAAAAATTGATTTCAAGTAGTACAAAATGAGCCACATTTTTTTCAGGTCCGGCTCTTGGACTAATTGGAAAAAAATGTGATTGCAAATAATGCGAAACCGGGATTTTACCTGAATGATCTGTTTTAGGTGTTTTTAAGACATCTAAATTGGTTTTTACAAAGTTGCCTGTCTGTATGTGTATGTATCTGTGTGTTTGTGTTAACATCGTAGCTCCCAGCGCATTTATGGTAGAGTGTTGAAACTTGTTGCATAAATCAATCTTTGGGTCTATCGATATTATTAGGAAAATATTTTTATGACGCCTCCAAACTATAAAGGCTTAGCAAAACAAAAATTTCGGAAATGTATAAAACGTGGAAAAATGTTTTAATCGTTTTGAGATTTGGCACAATCATAGTAATATATAGGACTAACATATGTGCCTAGTTTCATTTCATTATCAGCATTGAGATTACTTTTATACGTTTTTTTAAAACTATACAATCGAGAAATAATACCATTTAGTTTGAAATTAGTAGAATTATATCTTTTTATGAAATAAATAAGTGTACTAAGTTGCGTTTCAATATGGTAAGTATATTTATGGGTATTGTTAGATCACAATAGTTGAGTTCACTATCACAAAGTTAAGCATTATCCAGCGATGTCAGTGCTTCTCTCATCCGTGATGGACGATCTCTGGAAATAATACTAATTTATTTAATAGGGAATCGAGTCCGAAGTTGGAAGATGAGCTTTGCGAATCCTATGTTTTGAGGAAAATTCCCAAGGTACCCTGTACCCGAGTTTTTTATTTTTTTTATTGAGTAATATTGCTATATGTGTCAGGGTTAGTTCAGATTTAGTGGAATAACAATGCTGAAAACAAATCTAGTAATAGAGGTAGAGCGATAGAGGCGTTAAAGAAGGGTTTAAAATAAAAACGCAGTTTGAAACATTTTAATGGAATTTTTATTTTGCTGTTCTCTTAATCAACAATTTAATATTCCAAACTAGGGGCTTAGTTGAGCAAAATAAAAATAGAAGATAAGTGACGTCTTAGAATTTTTAATATTATCCTTAAAATATAAAAAGAATCTTAAATTAAAATTTTAAAAATGCAATGTCAGAAATGATTTGAAATAAAATAATTTTGATGTATTTATTTTACATAATATAAATTATAATAATAATTTATGAATAATTATATATACAATCATTATACTTAATTATGATATAAATTATTATTTAGATAAATTATAATTATTTTTACTTTTCCTCACCTACTAACGTAAGTATAAGGAAAAGTATTGTGTTCTCCCTAAAAATCCGAAACCGAGTTTTCTCCAAGATTATCCGTATTTCCTTAAATTGCAAGTATTTTCATGAAGTTTCATGAGTGGCTTTCATAATGACTAGAGAATTGAAACTTGGTACGAATATCAGACTTTAGGTCTAGCTGTGGTGCCCGAAAGGTGGTATTTTTCAGTCTATGATAACCTATTGTGCGGGGTCATGAAAAAGTTTAAAAAATCGTTAAAAATATTTGACCGATCAATTTGTAATTTGATTCAAATGTACAAATATAGGTGGCCAACCGAGCTACAGAAATTCATTTCTCTGTAAATTATTTTTTAAATAAATTATTATTATTATTATTTTTAAATCTCAACGCCATTTTGAAAATAATGAAAAATTAATTTTAAAACTTAATTGGACTATACATTTTAATTATTAAACTGCGGCATATTGTGAGATAGCAAAACACATAATGGATTAGGAGTGCTATTTTTAGCTTAGATACGTTATTGGAGAACATATATATTTATTAGTGTGACACTTAAAAATATATGAAAACGTTTTTTTACATATTTAAAAATTATGACGTTTTACTGCATACATTTTAAAATAACAAATGATATGATATATTGTTAAACTATAGAGCTAATATTCTCATAAAGAACTAAACTGATATTTTTATAACCACATTATTCTGAGGTCGAGCGCAGCGAGGCTTGTTTACTAAAACCTTAGGCTTTGACTAAACATTACAGTCTGAGGATGAGCGAAACGAATTCAAAGTCATAACACCCAGGACATCGAATATACACTTTATTCTGAGGTCGAGACCGAAGTAATAACACCTGGTTTCTTTTGATGATCATTACATTCTACAAGACGATCGAAGCGAATCCAATGGGAAAGTACAGAGGTACCCTGTACCTTATTTTGCTTTATTTAAATTAAAAAAATATCTAATTATAAAGAAATGGTAACCCTACTTTTAGAAGGGAAGCTTAGAGTTTTACAAAATGTTATTACAAAATGAATTACTGTGTAAAAGCTGAAAAATGAGCCATTAAAAAAACACAACATTTTAATTCAAATTAAAAATATAAAACTAAATGTAGTTGAATAAAATTCAATAAAATTAAAATTAAAATTAGATCTCACATGTCTCACAAATAAGTCAGATGGATTATTCGTGATCCTAAGTGAAACATTACTCGATTTTGTGTCGTGTTTTTTATGGGTAGATTGTTATTGTGGCCCTGAGTAATGTTTAGTGCATTAGGAAATTTTCGATGGTAGAAAATCTTTTAAAGAAAACTAAAAACTATTAAAAAGTAAGAAACTTATTAAAGCTGTATTGAAAAAGAGAAATTCCCCTTAATATAACCAGTCATGTTTTTGATTAATGATTTTAATTCTACAATAGTAATATGTCGTACAGAATTTCCCCCTGGCTTACTCTGTGTTTTCTCATTTAATGAGAGCATTCTCTATACCTCATAAAAGGGACTAAAACTCTATATCATGGAAATGTCGTGCATAAGCAAAGGCTGACACATTTCAAAACAGAATAATACTCTTTTACTGTTATTCTCAGAAGTCTATGTGTGCATGCTTTCATAAAACATAGACTTTTTATTAAATTATTTATTACAAGTTGGAATTTAATTTATACTTACTTAATTCAAAAAGACAATTAAAATAGTAACTTATCTGAAATAGTTGCACGGAAAAAGAACTAATATTAACTTGCAAACTAAAACATAATTATACTTAATTTAAAAAAATCGAGTACTTGATACCTCGGTACTTTTGCAGTTTCGGACTCGCTTAGCTTTTTCTCAAAATCGCATGATTACCCAAAACTTAAGTGTGATAATACTTAAGTATTGCTAAACTCGCCCGATGTTTGGACTCGCCGATAATTGGTGATCCGATGTTTGGGGTGTACATGTAAGGTTATTATACCTTAGAGAAGTATTGCAACAGATGGCCTTTACGTCTTTTTTTTAAAAAAAGTCACATTTTTAACAGGTGTAAACCAAGGATTTTAAATAAAGTGAATGACGGGACAGGGGAACTTTACTGATCCCATGAACGTCGTAAGCAGGGTTTCTTTCAGAGGTTCTACACCGAGGGGGGGGGGTCTTACAATTACAAGGGAGAGTATAAACAATTTTGTATTTGTGTTAATTTTTTTAATGTCACAGCCCAAGTCAAGTAAAACTCTTTTTTTATAAATTTATTTTAATGAAATAAATTTTAAATAAACAAAATACAGTATTTTAAAAATATTTAAAATTGCAAATAAGTAACCCAATAATAATTTCTAACGTATAAAATGTATAAATTTCTAATAATAAAATGGATGTACCTTTCATGGGTATATAAAGTGTAAACTTTAAACAATATGTTTTTTATTCATCCTAAAATTTATTATTTTTAAATACTCAAAAATAAGGGAAAACGTGGTCCTAGATTTTCGAAAATTGTTCTACCCCCCCCCCTGTAAATTGATTCTTGTGAGTTCAAATTCACCATTATTATTTTGGTAACTATCACCCAAATATTGTAATTTAGTTACAACTTTTGGCAGTTTGAAAAAGTTTAGTTATAGAATACCGTAATATTGCCCATTTTGGAAACCGCAAAGTTTTACTATTACAAAAACTTCGCTTATTGACAGTGATCAACGCTTACCTTTAAACCAGAGCCATCAAATTCACTCTAATATTGCCCAAGCATATATCCCTTTCTTCTGAAAAAGGATTTGTGTGAGGAAAGATTTCTGAGGGTTGTGGAAAGGGTCTTGTTTAAGGTAAGGGGTTCGCTCGTAGACAATTTGGAACAGCATGTCAAATATTGTCTTAATTTAAAATTTTTGTAAATTTAGCCTTGATGCCAAATTTAATCTTGAAAATTTCTTTTAGTCAAATATATCTACACGTAGCAGTAAATGCTGATATATTAATGAAAAACACAAAACATAATCACAAGTATAGAAATCACTAAATATATATATTAATGAAGAGAGTTGAACGTACAATTGATACATGTTAACAAGAATTTGTTTATATGCAGTTTCCATTTTGTCTTATTTCTGACTACTCACGAGCCCACTGTTATTCACAGTTTTGACAAATAGAATTAAACAATTAAATTATGTCAAAAAATTCTGATCTTCTGAAAAATCTGATTTTACAAGTTAATACATAGCGAAATTTTAACTAATGTTGTACATATTGGTCAGACTCTAACAGCTTTTACTCTAAGATATACAATACATTGTAACATAATGAAAAATCTTGTTATAAATATGTTTAATACGTTTAAACCTTGCTAAAGGGGTTCTCTCGTATTTTGATTAAAATCCGATTTGAAACGTTTTTAGTCACCGATCTCTCTATTTTGATAATTAAATTATAAAAAGTAAGGAATTGAAGGGGTGGTGACTCCACCCTCGGTCTCACTGATGAACTTTTGACCTTTTATCTCAATATCCCCCTTTCTAGTATTTGGAAATGCAGGTCCTAGATTTACGCTTTTTACTCGAAAGAATAAATTGTTTAATATATAGAGTTATCTGTATTTAATTTTTAATATTTTTACAATTTAACAACTTTAGAGCTTCTGGACTGTCACGAAGGTAAGATAATGAAGACTTCAGTCTTTTTTATATCGTATATTTGTCAGAATGTATAAAGAAAATTCAACCACGGATCCTGGGTCCCGATTCACGAAATTAAAAGTCTTGCAGTTACAAAAATTCTAAAAAGAACAACTTGTAATGATAAATGCACGAGTGTTACCAAGAATACACTTGTAGATTTGAAGCATTTTTCTATTAAATAAACAAACTTTTCTTGTCCACGACAATTACTTGTAAGAATCATTTGTAAAATATCTACCTAAGTCTGAACCTAGGTAGACGGATGAAATAAACAAAGACTCTCCACTATGTCAAATATATATTTGACATAGCCAGCTTTCAATCTTAATAGATCTTCATGAGTGCCGGGGAGAAGCGAAGAAAAGAGTCAGGAGACATCGGTTACAGTTTTATCTAGAGGAGTCAGCTACAAATCTCTAGAAAAAATATAACCGCTGTCTCCTGACTCTTTTCTTCCCTGTTCGCCGGCACTGATGATGATCTGTTAAGATTGAAAGCTGGCTATGTCAAATATATATCATTTGTGGAGAGACTGTTTTATTTCATTGCTTGAAACTCCTCAACTCATTTTTCCATATTAGGTAGACTGAGTTACAAATTCATTTTATGAATATAAAGCTTTGTTTAACCAACTTTTAGTTGGTTAAATTGTAACCTACTAGTGTTTTTATACAGTTATATAAAAATCACTATTAATTACGAATCTAAACTTGTACATTTGTGAAACAAATTTTTTTACAATTATTAATAAACTTGTAGCTTTTTAATTGTAGTATAAAGACTTGTATGTTTGTTAAACGCCCGTTTAACAAAAACAGGGCCCCCCTGTGCTTCATCAATTCTTAAAAACTTACAAAATTGTAATCAGTTCTTAATTACATCCTCATTTTTTTAAATTTCAGGAACTGATGAAGCCCAGGACTTCTGGGCGAAAGCTGTTTAGATTTCTTTGATTAATAAATATTGCAAAATAAGACTGAAGTCTTTATTATCTTACCTTTTTACAATAAATTTACAGTTTATTTAAAATATTTAAAAAAAATATGACTTGTACATTAAATTTAAATTATACTCAAAATATTTATGCTGTCGTCTAAAAGTACGGGTAAAATATACACTAATAGGAAATATCTCAAATTCGAAGCCAAAAAACTAAGACGAATTTCTTTCCAATTTTAATCCAGGCCTTATCATTTGCAGTGAACATACATTTAAATTGTACCTTCGTATCTAAGTAAGGGCGCGACTTAGGAAGTAGAATTTTGAACGTACTTCTTTTATCCAGTCCTTATTTAAATACCTCTTAAGTCAACTTAAGTATCAACGACTTGGAAGGAGGTAAAAATAAATAGAAGTACTCTTTAAGTGTTTTTATATTTTCGGCTTTGCATCATTAACTAAATTACATTTAAAGATACGGTGAACACATGTGTAATTACACACATTTGTTTGCATCTTATACTTATTATTTAAAGTATTTTATTTGGCTAAGCTAAGTTACTAGAGTAATCTAAGTATGTTTAAAAGCGTAAAGTATACAATTATAACGAATCTAAAGCTTGCCAAGTATCTACATTACTATATAATTGTAGTATTACCTTCACGTGTTAAGGTTTTGTATGTGAGAGTATTCGTCTGTGAGACTATGCATGTTTCTTAGTGTGCTTTCTGTTATGTTCTTACTATTCATGTTTCGCAAAACTCGGTAGTATCAAATGATATACATTTATAAACATTTAAAACTAACATTTGTGCATCAAATAAATATAATTGTTATTATTCGTATTTTAACCCTTTAATTTAGTTCTTAAAATTAGCTGTTTTTATTCAAATTATTGGAATTCGTCTTAGTAGAGCAAAAGAGTGTTGCTTAAACATATAAAATTACTGTAAAAAAAGACAAAAAAAAAACAAATTATAATTAAACATAAGGTAAAATGCAAATACATTTTAATGAAATATTACACCTTTTTTAAGTAAAAGAGATAATAATAATGCAAAAAAAATTAATCCAGGTTTTCGGTTGATGCCTCTAGAAGTTTTATACGTGGGATGAAAATGAATTAACGTGTGCTGTCCAGCAAAATGGATGTTAAGTCAAGACCCCAATCCTTGAGTATGCACTTAAAAAATCTTTAACTCTATATGAACCTGGTCTTTAGCTAATTTAGGACTCTCTAATAACGCTACATTAGAATAACATGTTTTGGTGCCACTGGTTGCTTCGTGGCCATTCCTTTGTATTATTTTAAATTAATTATTTTTTTTGAAATTTATATAAAATTATCTTTTAATTATTTATTTATTTTTTTATCTTTTATCTTTTTATCTTTTCTTTTTAAAAAAAGAATGAAATATTGCTATTATTTCCCTGAGCAGTTAGTTGGTTCCTGAGGCGAAAGCCAAGGGAACCAAATCATTTCGCGGATAATCCGAGGGATTTATGTGCACTTTCACGACAAAGCCGAGGGAGTTATGACATATTAACTCCCGAGTAATATACGTGGGGTGAAGACACTTAAATGTGTTGTACATGTCCTTTTAAACGGACATTAAATCGGTGGTTCTGTTTCTCAAGTATGGGCTCTATATGAACAAACGACTTAGCACTAAGAACCCTTTTGAGTAACCCTTTGGCCCTGATCGCTTCTCGTCAACTGCTTCTTATAATTTTTTATTTTAAATTTAAAATGTATTACTTTATAAAGAAATATTTGGCTATTTGGATATTACGCTATGGTTTCAAAAAAATGTCTATGTTTCGGAGCTAAACTATATCTCCTAAGACTAAATAATTTTTAGAATATATTTTGCTCTGAATTTTTTAACTCTAGTATCTGTGAACATAATATAATATTCGTTAGGTATGATTAAGCATCATACATACTAGCAATTATATAACTAAATAGTTTATACATAACCATCATATACTTTCAGACGTTTGATATTTATGGTTCTTGTATTATTTCTTACATATTTTATAATTTAATTACGTCTTGTTATATTGAAACATTTATTTTTTTCATAAAGAAAAGGAAATATTTTAACTTTTAAATAAAATTTTACTATTTCTTTAAAAAAATGTTTTTAGATTAATAAGTACGCTGTGCCTATTAGTGTGAGGCTGGCTTTATAATAAGTTTAGATAACTTATTATAAAGCCAGCCTCACACTTAATATTTATGTTAATTAACTGTTATAAATATAAAAAGCCTTTTATAATAGAACAAGATATAAAAATATTACTTGTAAACAGAAATAAAGGCAGTAATTAAAACATAAAAGTGAAATCTAATTAAAAAAATGTTTTAATCTTAACTGAGTTTCAGAATACTTTATTTTCTTTGAGATGGTAAAATATTATTGTTAGTTAAGACTTAAAGATAATTTCTAGAATTCTGGAGTAGAGTTAACTTAAAAATTTTAATAAAGTATTACTGGCAGACTTTTTGTCAATTGAGAAATATTTAGGTGAACCCCCCCCCCCCCCCGCATTTCCCTTATACTTTTTCTGAGAGGCTCTTTTTATCCCTAAAGTTTTAAGGATGAAAATGTTCGCCTCCTGCAATATCTGTTTCAATAGGGGCTTTTGTGTAAGAGTCATATAATAAACAAGAGGAGAAATTGTGTAAAAGCTATCTTTATGAATCATTTATAGAGAGGAGGTAAAACTTGTTCCCTTTTTCTAAGCCTCAGAATCTCGGATTAACGAGAAAATGTTAAAATTGAAATTTAACAATTTTCCTAAACTTTTATTCTTTTTTCAAATAAAAGGTAGATTTTATAGTACAAAAGTTAGTCTCATATTTTAGAGCGAAAAATTTTACAAATGAAACTAATATGAAATAAATATATTGAATAATCCGAAACCGGGATGAAACCGGAATTATCCATTTCAGGGGTTTTTATGGCCTCCTGAGTGGTTTTCACAAAGTTGTCTGTCTGTATGTATGTGTGTGTCTGTTATCATCGTAGCACCCAGTGTATTTATGCTAGAGAGTTGAAATTTTGTACAAAAATTAGTCTACCAGTTAGTTGTGCTATTCGGAAAATATTTTTTTTATGACTCAGCGAAAATTTCGAAAAACCATAAAACGCAAAAAATGATGCGATCAGATTGAGATTTGGCACGCATATGACTATATATAAGACTAACATATGTGCTAAGTTTCATCTTATTTTCAGCATAGTTCAAGTTTTATTGAATGACTTGTGTACGTTTTTTAAAAAATTGAGAAATGCTCCAATTGAGTTGAAATTTAGAACAAGTGTAAATTATTATGTAATAAATAAGTACACTAAGTTTCGTTTCAATACGATAAGTATATCCATGAATTTTGTTGGATCATAAAAATTAAGAATCATTGAGCGTTGTTAGTGCTGTATGGGTGACCCCTGAGAATGATTCGGATGCATTTACAATCTGAAGATGAGCGAATTGAGTCCGAAGTAGGAAGCATGAGCGTAATAAGGAAAAGTTCCGAGGTACTCCGCACCCGATTTTTGTCAATAACTTAATAAATATGATCTCAAATTAACGTTTTTCTCAATTGTATGAGAGCTACTGGTGGGACACTCAATGTTGTACTAAAATAAAGTTAATCTCTATTAGAATATTATCCCATGTTGCATTAAGTTTGTTTAAAGAGAGAAACGAGACTTTTGGTACCCTAAAAAAAAATTTACTGATAAAGTAGAAGATTCAAATAAATCCTTAAAAATAAAAACATCGGAAGAAAACCTTTGGAAAAGAGAATCGGAAATTTTTGAATAAGATTTAAGCTTCTACTTTCAAAATCTAACTTATCCATCAACTTTCTTATTTAAATTTCCAATAATACTTTTGTAAGTTAAGGTAAAAACTTTCATAGTGGTAATCTTTTATAAGATTTCTTTAGTTGATGTTTGCTGCCACAAAAGGACTTAAACCACAAGATTGTAATCTTTTTCTTAAATTGAATAAGAGATCACTAAACTAAAAATCTCGGTAAAATATTTTTTTCCAGTTAGAAATTTTAATTTAAAAAAATCTCCTAGTCCGCAGGACCTTGAAATAGAAAAATTGAATAAATGATAAAGGTTGAAATCTCAAAAACTTTATTTATTCTATTTTTAGTATAGTTCCTCTTAACGTCTATCAATGCCTCAGCACAATTGTCTCCTTGTTTTCATCTATTCTCCCTCTTCTCAAATAAGTAAAAAGATTTTGATTCAACTTATATTTAACTTACATTTCCTCACCTAATACCGTGGTTACGAGGAAAAGTCTTCACCCAAAAACCCCGGGTTTCATCATAATTATCCGTTTCAGGGATTTTCATGACGTTATGAGAGGAGAAAAGCTTGGTCTGGTAGTGGGGCACGTGTTGTATCTTGTGAAAGCTATAGAAACTTATAGTAATAGTGATTATTATGAATAGTGAGTGTCAAAACTGCTAGTAGGTTACATGTGTACATCAGTGAAACAAATTTCTTACAATTTTAAGTGAGCTTGTAGCTTTTTTATTTGTAGTATACTTTCATAAAGCGGGACCCAAAGTATACACACCACTGAAATAATGTTCATTCAAGCAAAGTACTAACCTATAAATTAGTACACAATTTATTTTAAATTTATTAAGTTGTTTTCCTTTTTTTTTAAATATTTATTATTTTAATTACGAGCTAGATATTTAATTTGTTTTAACTTCTTTTTAACTTCAGAAATTTCATTAAAAAGTTAGTATTTTCTACCTTAAAACTTTTATATACAAATAGAAAAGAAATTTATGTTTATTCCTTCTTTAGTGAAATTTTCTTCATTACATTGCTGTTATTATAATGACTTTTTCACAACATTAGAAACACTAAATGCCGCGTATATATTTACTCTAATGTAATACGACTTACAGTCGAGCTTTTGGTGGTAATATACCTTGGTAACAGTTGGGTATTACAATAATACCCTAAAAGAAATAAATCAACAAAAAGTTATTGTTAATGGTTGAAGATTTAAATATAATGTATGCAATCATTTATTTTCTCATTCTTTACAATACAGTAATGTATAAGTAACGAAAAAAATGAAGAGAAACAAAATTATTTATTTGCTTTTTATTAATTTCAGTTGGTTGATATTTTGGCCAAATTAAATTTTTCTTTAGGACATTTTCTAATTGAACTTATTATATGGTAGAATTGAATGATTTTTCTTTTTTACTATAGTACCTTTGTCACTGTTGTATGTAACTTAAATTTATTTTTGATTTCTTTTTAAAGTGTGATCAAAAGTTTTGAGTATAATGCTGACTTGCTTCGGGCACAATCGTAATTACGAGCCTTGCCATTCACTAGTTATTTGTCTCGACCAATCTAATCTCTGATTTGTAATTTAGATCTAATTATGGATTTTTAAGCATAGAAAGATTTATTTAAATCAAAATAATATGAAGTTCATAAATTTGCCTGGTTTTCATTTTTTTACTGGCTTTACTCTAGGGTACCTAAATATGTAGACCTAGGACCTAAATATGTATACCTATATGTAAACTAAAGACCTAAATATGCGGCTTATTATGTACTGTTTCCATCCTAAGATTACAACAATGAATGGAATGATAATTGAGTATTGTCAATGAAAAATTAACATTGCATACATTTTTCAAATGAAGAAGAAAAACATGCCTACGTTTCTAAAGTAGGAAATTTCATACCCTGGCTTAATAAATGAGATGAAAAATATTTGTTATCAAACAACAGTGTTAAGAAGCATTTTTCTTCTCTGTTATAATCAATATTACAATATTAATTTTATTGGAAAAAAAAACATTTCAGAAAATTCAACTATTCAAAATTCAACTAATTTCTCATCAGTTCTCAAAAGTCAAATTTTTATATTATAAGTAAAATATCGACATTTACCTAACCACGCCAAGGAGTATCACCACTGGGTGATTCCTCCTATCAAGACTGCCAAGTCACTTTAACCAGTATGAGCACTATGTCAAATACATTTATTGTAGGCAATAATCAATAAAGTTAAAAAAAAATATATAGCAATTCTGGGTAGCATTATAATGTACAACAGAGACGTTGTACATTATAACGTCCACGTTAAAAGATGGAAAATTCTGGCAACCCCAATTATGCCTTATCTGGCATAAAGCAAATCTGCCAGATGTGGTAAATGCCGCATCTGGCAGTGTGTGAATGTATTTTTCCATACTTAAATTTAATTTCTGTTTAATTATTTTTATAAGTATATTTTATGGCCTGTAAAATACCAATAAAAACGACATGGTCTTAATGCATTAGAGGACATAAATACTTATTTTTTTTTGATATCCTTTAAAACCCAACAAATATCCTTGTTTTTCTCTCTGTAGTACTTTATATTTTATTACAACAGCATAGACCCATGCAGAAGTAGTAAAAGTGGTCAACATTTGCAGACATTTCTTATTTTGTTAAGAAATTAGATATTAGAGTTAAAAGTATAATAATTTTTAGTAATAATAACACTTAAAAAAAGTTTTTATATTATTTTAGGTCAGTAGAAGTTGGGCAAAGTTAAAAACAAAAACTAATTTAATGGAGATGTAAAGTAAACATTGTTTTATTTCTTTTTTAGCGAAATATTTTTGGTCAATTTCGCAAATGAGGCAGGTACCACACATATTCTTGGAATGTCTTTATTAGTTCGGATTATTTGTAATAATTATTTAGTTTATCTTAATTAATATCTGCAATGGTTTTTCATTTAACTATCTGAAAATAGGTGTCTAGAAATAAGTAAAAAGACTAGATACATAATAAGGAAAAAAAAAATAACACAGAGAATGATTTAATAACAGAAATCAAGTATTAAATATAAATTTTTTTAAGAGTACGCCTTCTGCATTCTTACGGTTTAAAGAAAAAGTATGCTAAAAATTTTCTCAATGCGTTCATTAAATGTTTGACCTTAAAAATTAGAGTCCGATATTTCAAAATAAATAAGCAAAAATATAAAATAATAAATGAGAAAAGAAGAAAATAAAATATAAAAATTGTCTTAAAAAGATTATTAATATAAAGTTATTAATCCTTACTATTTAAAGATAAATTATGTTAGAAATCCTCCTGAAAGCATTCATTATTGTTTAAGAATTGAGTTATAAGGGGAAAATTTGGTGCTATTATTTATATGAGACTAAAACACTATCATCCCTTCGTTTCCTTTCCCCTTCTTTGGCTTCTCTAGATAACCCTCGTTTATCCTTTCTATTCTCTTTTTCTGTTTAAGAAACAAAAAGTTCAAACTCATTTAATTTATGGACGTAATGTATTAGTCTTCGTTTTTATTATTATTTCTATTAAATCTTAATATGAGTAGTTTGGTTAAGCAAAGAAAGTCTTTACTGTTATAATTATATTTTTAGGGGGATTTCGGAATAAATTTGATTTTAAACAGGGTTTTTTTTGAGAAAAAACATAATAATTTTAATTTCTCATGATAAAGCAATTTTAATTTCGTTATTGTAGTAATTTACATTTATTTAAACTGAAATTATTATTTTCTCATTGTTCATTGTTCTACATTTTAATTTTATTGTTCATTCGATAAAATTGGGGAAGTAATATGTTAGAAATAAAGAGGAGCCACTGGCTCCTGGACGGTTTAAATTTTCATTTAGTCCTAGATAAACTTTCCTCATCACATCGGATTCGCTACGCTCGTCCTCCCTACAACGGAGACTCGCTTCACTTGTCCACAGAATATAAAAGTCGCTAAATGTATACTATAACACATCTTCGGACTTGCTTCACTCGTCTAGTTCAAGTCGATAGTTAAGCCATATCTTCATTTCTAGCGGTTACCCATCCAGCCACTGACCACCCTTGATGTAGCTTAACTTTTATGATGCAATGAAAGTCATGGATGTACTTATCATGTTGAAACGAAACTTGATGTACTTATTTATAACGTAAAGGTATACATTTGTACCGAATTTTTAACTCGATTGCCTAATTTTCCGATTTTGTAAAATTTTTTAAAAAACGTTCACAAGTCATCTTATAAAAATTGAACTAATAATGAAATGAAACTTGGAACATATGTTAGTCTTATACATTAAACATGATTACATGCGTGCTAATTTTCAAATTGATCGTAACATTTTTTTTGCGTTTAATGATTTTTCAAAACGTTTGCTGTTATTATTGCGGGGTTATGACGTCACAAAAATTTTTTGTGATAGCGCAACTGCATCTATAAACTAATTTTTGAACAAAGTTTCAACTTTCTAGCATAAATACACTGAGAGCTACGATCATAACAGACACATACAGACAAACAACTTTGTGAAAGCCACTCAAGAGGCCTAAAAAACACCTAAAACAAATAATCCCGGTGACATCCCGGTTTTAGATTTTTTTTGCTGACACAATACTTTTCTTATATATATATATATATATATATATATATATATATATATATATATATATATATATATATATATATATATATATATAATTATACTATATATATATATATAATATATATATATATATATATATATATATATATATATATATATATATATATATATATAAGTGTATAAATGAGGAAAAGTAAAATTAATCAATATGAATAATAACCATATAATAATTAAAAGGTTATTTGATAATGGAAGGCCTACTGTAAACATTTTGTATAGAATTATCTACATTTTTGTTTAGATAAAATAAAAACAAAAAAAGCTGATTTCATTATATTTTCTTTTTTTTAATGGTAATAGTCCAAGAACGGGATAATAAAAAATGAATTAATGTGACGTTTCGGCCAAGCTGGCCATAATTATGCCTTAAAAAGAAAAAGCAAACTTTTTAAGGCATGATTATGACCAGCTTGGCCGAAACGTCGCCACATTAATTCATTTTTTATTATCTCGTTCTTGGACTATCAACATTAAAAATAAGTTAAAAGGGATACAGCTCAACGTCTTGATCAATTATATTTTCTGTGGTACTGATCATTAAATAGCTGTTGTACTAATTTTTGTCAGGTTCTGTCGGCGTCGGCACCCTGATGAGTTTGACGTACTAAACAAAGTGGGACATTACATTATGATGAGCCATCAATGATAACGAATGTTGAATGATGTAAAAGTTCCCAGATACATTTCCTAGGCGTTTTGCGCACAATTATATTGTGTCAATTATTTCATTTTATTTGATTCATGTAAAGGTTTGATTGATTTCTTAAACAAGTTTATATTTACATTAATTTTTAAATTTAAATGAGGAGGAATACTATGTAAGATATTATTTATGGTCCAATGAATTGAAAGGTAACTTTAATAAAGGGTACCACGATTTTAACACTTGATGTTTCTTACAATAATAAGTTCTCCCTCCTAGAGATGAAATCTTAAACATACCTAGGAAGAAAAAGGTCGCTCCCGAGCTGTATCTAACTTCGCCTCAGGAGTTAACCGAATGGCTCCCTACTAAATAAATTCCGCGTTATTAAATAATGTGGCTCCTTCGGCTTTTGCTTCAGGAACCAACTTGATTACTCACAGAGCAAAATCCTACTTTCCTCCCTTGCAAAATAATTACTATTCTTGAGAGTACTAATAGCTCTAAAGATTGCTTAAAAAGTTTTAAGCTTTTAGCATAAACAGTGGGTGAAGCTACGACGGCAACAGACTCTCACACACATACTTACAGACATCTTGGTAAAAACCATTTAAGAGGTTTCGGCAGCTCCTGAAACGGATAATTCAGATGAAATACTTGTTATTTAGTGATAACACAATACTTTCTAATAACTACGGTATAAATAAGAAAAGGTAAAAAAGACGATATGAAAAACATGAAAAATGGGAAAAAATATATAGGTTTTCTATACATTTAAACAATTTCTAAGAAAAGTTTAAGATACATTTATTTGTTTATATGGCAATCGATAATGTGAGTGTTTTCGTTTTTAAAATATTATAATTACTTACTTTTAGTTACACATTGTAAACTTTTTACTTGAATTAATAAGTTAAAAAAAATATTCTTTTTATATAAATTTTGTTTAATTAGCAATAACTTATTAATAAAATGTTAGTGGTGAAAAATAAATATAAAAGTCTAGTTTCATGTATGGAAAAAGATTCTATTGTCTGAATACACCGAGATTATGTTGTAAAAAAAGAAAGGAGAAGAAAAATGCGGGAAAATAAGAAAAGCAAGAGAAACGTGGTTTTGATATTTAATTAAAAGGAAAGGTTTTCCGATTGTGTTTTTTACTAGAGAGAAAACGGGAAAAAGGAATAAACTCACCTCAAATCCTTAGTTTGATATATTTTAGAAAACAATATAACAAAATTAATAACTCAATAACAGCTAAAAATATAACACGTAAAGCATAGAAATATATTTTAGGTTATATTTAAACTAAAAAATCAAAAATAATCCTGTAAAATCATAACTAATAGTTGTACAATTTTTGTGCATATAATTTTCAATGCCTGACTGATATTGTATACACATATACATACATAGATACTTTGCATTTAAAGAAAAAATAAAAGAAGGTAGGAAAGAATATAGGGCTGGTCGACATGCAATTTTATAAATGCAACAACTGTATTTTTATTTATAAAATAAGATTTTTTTCGTTATCTGTATAACTATTTTTTTAGAAAGGATTTTTATTTTGTTAATTGAAATTTGAAGTTGTATGTGCTGCACTATTACATAAATAATTATATAATCAAATTACTTCTATGAAATTCGTGGCCTCCGTGCCTCCGATATGTTTGTTGTCTAGCAGGAAATTTTTATATCAGTAGTTTTGTAAGCGACATAATGTCATATAGCCAATATCGAAATGTATCAGTGGTAAAGCGTGATTTGTTTACATAAAGCAATATATGTTAAACAACATAATCTTAATAAAATTTGAATTCTGAACAACATCGATTTATTAGTTATTTTTTTTTATTAAACTAAACATTTTATTAAAAATCGTTTAAATAAGTAAAATAACTAATTAAGTTGAAAAATAGCAGGTGTTATTTTCTTTGTATTAAACACAAGTATGAAAAGTTTTATTTCAATACACCTAGTATAAAATATCTATGGTTTTCTTCAATTCTTTTTTGTTAAGGAGCGTTAGTTTGGGGATGGGTGTCCGTAGGGTTTAAAATAGGTTTTTGTCTGAGGATGACCAAAAGGAGATTGAAGAAGAACTAAATTATAAGTTAGGCGTTGTTTATTTTCTAAGGACGAGCGAAGCACTTTCGAATTAGTGAGTATGAGCGTAGGAAATCAGATAAGGTGAGGAAACGTTCCTAGTTACTCGACTTTTAAATTAAATTTTTGACCTTAAAGGAAAGTTTGTGCAATAATTAAAAAACAAAGAAATTATGTATATTTCAAACGATAAAATAAAAACTGCGGTTAATACTGACTTACTCCTTTTATTTGTCTTATTTGCATGCAACAATTTTCAGCTCAAGTTGATGAATTTGGAAATTATAGAGAATTTTTAAAGTTAGTATTTAGTCCTTACAGTTGGTCAGTGACATTATACTAATAAAATTTGATGATTAATTTTCAAATTACTAAAAACTAATTTGTAGATTACTTTTTTTATATGTTTTATGTATATATTTATTAAATTAATATTTTATGAATACTTTTATTCATAGTTTCAAATCGTTTGAATGATTTTGTGAGACAAAAACTTCAAGGTGCTCGTACGTACGTACATACACACATTGACGAGCCTGTTCAGCTAATTTTTCATTTGGAAATTCGCTAAAACTTTTAAATTTTGTTGTAACATCAAAATTATAAAGTTGTGACGTAATAACGGACAATCTTTTTCTAAGAGATAAAACTTGGGTATACGTTCTTCATTAATTAGAAAAAAAGTGAAGGGGTTTTGTAAGTTTGAAAAAGATCAATAACTAATTATAGCTTTTTGAAATCGGAAAAAAATACTTATCTCTTTCATCAAATAGCTAGTTGTAGGTTTTTTGGGTCTTTATAGGTTTTGTCTTTCGAAAATTATTTACTGCTTTTATTTAAAATGTTTAAACATTTATTAAAAGCTGGTTTATGAACTTAAAATAACTTGTTATAAGCTTTTAGCAAAAAGTTGAGAGCTTAAAGAAAAATGAAAATTTAATCTTTCACTTTAAAAGCCTAAAATAAAGATTATCTTCTAAGTGATTTTTATAAGGTAGGAAAAACGTTATATTAAAATTTAATATAGTTTTAATATAGTTTAACAGGTACTGCCTGACAATCGAATTGTCTTTAGCAGATATCAGCAACAATATTTTTCGGATTTGAGTCAAATTTGATACCTTTGCTCGCTGGCCAGCAAAGCAAGCCTTCTGTTTTAGTTTAAGGAAGTATAAAACAAGCTAGCGATCGAGTACTTCTTGGATGTATTATTTATCTAAGCGATTTACCAAATGTCTAATGAATCTAGCCTAATTCATACAATCTTTAGACAGCATGGTGGACAACTGAACACAACTCTCCGGCACTGTAGATAGCATCTTTGCCAAAAGCTAGCTCTGCTTTAATAAAAATCTACCATAGCGAAGAGGGGTGTTCGTGTCTCTTTATTTGCAATTCTTCACAGCGCTTTTAAATGTATTTTTATTTTTTTTCTAATTCTAACTTAAGAATCTGATACATGATGCATGCACAACTATTATATACTTAAAATAATACTGGTATGCAAGGAGCATATAGGACCGTAAACACAATGTGATTCCACTGATAACACGAAAGCCAGTTCATTAGTGGTCTTAAGAAGGGGTATCACTTTAACAACAAAACTTTTTTGCTTCCCTACTTTCTAAAAGAAGAGCAATGCTTTGATAAAGCAAAATTATGTTAAAATGGCATTAGAAAAAATCCAAAAGTCCTCAAACACCAAAATTCATTTATTAGTAAAGAGTGCAGATGGGTCAATTTATATAAAAGTGGCGTTCGCTAGCAGTTTCTAGCTTCGTGTTTAGCATAGGAAAGTCGAATTTGAGATTTTATCAGGTAGGAATACACACACGCACAAAACAAATTAAAAAAGTCACCACATATCAAAATGTGTTCAGCAGTTTAGGCTGCAGGTTAGTTTTTCGCTCCGCGTTAAGCGTAAGAACATCGAATTTGAGATTTTATGAGGTAGAAATGCACACGAGCATAAGACGAATTTAAAAAGTCCTCACACATCAAAATCCGTTCAGTAGTTGAGGCAGTAGGTGCGTCAATGTATAAACCTACCGTTCGCAAGCATATTTCTCGCTATATTTCTCGCACATTTAAAAGCGTTGTGAAGAATTGCAAATAAAGAGACACGAACACCCCTCTTCGCTATGGTAGATTTTTATTAAAGCAGAGCTAGCTTTTGGCAAAGATGCTATCTACAGTGCCGGAGAGTTGTGTTCAGTTGTCCACCATGCTGTCTAAAGATTGTACGAATTAGGCTAGATGCATTAGACATTTGGTAAATCGCTTAGATAAATAATACATCCAAGAAGTACTCGATCGCTAGCTCCGCGTTCAGCGAAGGAATGACGAATTTGAGGTTTTAGGAGGTAGGGAAGCACACGAGCATAAAACATAAGGCTGTAGGTGCGTCAACAAAAAGTGCAGGGCCGGGCAGGGCAGGGCCCACTTCTGCTGGGCCGATTTGGATGATTTTTTTATTATTTTTGATCTACAAGGCACGCCCTTTGAAGATATTATAATATTATTTATGTACCTATAGCCGTTTTTACTCTACAGACCCTCAAAAACCCTACTTTGTTGCGTACAGTATAATATACACTGGCAGCTTAAGTAGATGTTAGACTTTTACTAAGCGGGGTATTTTTGCTTTTCTCCTTGATTTGGCGGGGCGGAACGCTGCTGCGTTCCCTAAATATACATACATATACTAATATACATACCTAAATATATATATATATATATATATATATATATATATATATATATATATATATATATATATATATATATATATATATATATATTTGCGAAACGTATTTTCTTCATAACGTCTATCTCATTAGCAAATTTCTTCCCAAAGGAAGTTCGCTTAAACAAAAAATTATAAGATCTCAAGATATTATAGACAAAGTATGAAACTCTGTGCAGACTGACGGAAATATTCTTTGTTTCTTCATTTGCACTACTTTCAATTTATTACTTCAGTACTGATACTCGTTCTGAAAGTTGTTCAAAACAAACTTTTAAAATAATCCATTAACATAAAAGTTTAAACAAAGTTAGGAATGGTAAAAGATGATTGTCCTAAAAAAAGGACCTTAACAAGATAAGCTCAAAAAGAATAATAGGTAGAGATAATATAAAAAGGTAGAAAAAGATCCGTAACTTGATATATAGGTAAAGGGTATTGTTTGGCTAAAAAATAAACAACATCAAGATTGTTAGAGTAGGATGAGTGCATGGAAGAGAAAACAAGGTTCATCTTGAGAAATGTTAAACCTTTTGTTTTGATTTGACCTTGATTATCACAACAAAGTAACTCGGTTTGACTTTGAATAAAACAACTTCTCTTGTTTGCCAACACACCTCAGTAACGATGTTTCCTCAGTGTAATGCTATTCTTTCTTGAAGATCAAACTACGACAAAAGTAACATACTCGAGCTGAAACAGAGTAAAAGTGGTTTCTATATTTTTCTAAATTTCAAATTTGTTACCTCAGTCAGTACACTCTCTTCGCAATTGCTTTTCAATTTTCCTTATCTACTAAACCGTGGCTGGACTTCGGCATCGGAGGTCCGGGGTTCACAGCCCGGGCTATCCTCTCAGTTTTTATGAATAGAATTTGTTGTAAAAAGATTTCGCCAACTTTAGCTTTACTTTGAACATAGTACATGTGACCCACCCGAGGTGGTTCCTGCAGGGCGAATACCCTGAAGGGCCGAAAGGCCCTAAAACTGGCAATATTATATATAAACCGTGGGTGTATTGGCAAATCATTGCGTTCACCGTAAAATCCGTTTTAGGCAATTTTATGACATTCTGGACGTTTTTCAACAGGCTGTCTGTTTCAAACTGAACTCTTGCTGTGTTTAATTCGCATTGTTGATGTTACGTATTATTTGTTATGTTATTATTTTTTCTTACATGGCATTTTGCAAGATTATACAGAAAAAGCTATCTGTATCATGAATACAAAATATTGTAATAATACTCTAAGTGCAAACAAGTTCGTTACAACTTCAGAGCAAAGTTGAGCAAAATGAGCAAAGAGAATCCCGTACCCAGTTTTTAAATTTATTGTATGATGTAGGAAAAGTTAAACATTTTATATTTTCTTGAGATAAAATAATATAAAGACACTACAAAATTTTGATATAACTAATCAAAATTTCGACTCGTCAGAGTCGTTCTCTGTAAATATAAAACAGGTAATATATTATTGTGTAATATAAATAAAATAAAAGCTGTAAAATATGATTGTGCCCAAATATGGAAAAAATATGGGAAATTACTTAATTGTAAGTAATTTCCCATATTTTTTTCATATTTGGGCACAATCATATTTTACAGCTTTTACTTTATTTATATTACGCAATAATATATTACCTGTTTTCCTTATTTATTTAAAAAAAATTAAAACACATTATTTTGTTTTTCTTTATTTGTTTCTCTTTATTTTACAAACATCTTATATACAACGTTTTGTTGTTTAATTCTTTTCTAATAATTTAATTTTATATCTTTATTTTTCTATTCTTAAAACATTCCAAAATCGTTTTGTTTATTTTTGTTGTATATCAATTAGAAAGATTTATATCTCCTAAATAATTTTCTTTACCTATAATGTAATGAATTTGGCATCAGAATTCTTCTTTAAATCGATTTTTTATTTCTTTCTTTCCAGAATAAAAAGTTTCATAACATTTTTTTGTAGTATTGTTTGTTAACTGACAAAAAGCTATACATAGATTTTTTTCTTTTAATAATCTATGTTTTCTCTTACACCAGTTTTTAGTGAGAATAGCTTAAACCAGATCCCTTAGTATAGATTAACGTTTTTTCTGCCTCTGTTGTTACTCTTTTTTGCCCATCTTTCTCTTCTCCGTCTAGTTATAAACATATACAGTTTAAAAAAATCTCGGAATAGATTTTCATACTCCTGACGCGGCCTCATTCAAGCACACTTTTGTTAGTGTAAACACTGAAAGATTTTTTTTATCCCCACTATTACGTTCTAGTTTGAGCTAATCTGAACAACAGACATTGTAAAAAGAATTTTTCCTAGGTTAATGATACAAAGCTTTTAAGTAATTACTTTAATTGAGCATGGAGCTGCAGAGAAAATTTAGAATCTTTATAGCATGCAGCTATGAAGAGTTATAAAATTTCTATACTGTAGAGCTATAAAGTGACTATAGAATGTTTGTAGTATAGAGCTATAAAATATCTTTAGCATAGAGCTACGGAAGGATAGTAGAAATTTCATACTATAAAGCTATGGATTGACTAGAAGGACAGTAGAATTTCTATAGCACTATGGAGGGGACAGTAGAATTTCTATGGCACTATTGAGGGACAGTCGGTATACCTTTGACACCACGGAGGTCTGGGGTTCGCATTCCAGGTTACGCTCTCAGTTTTTTTAAAATTATTGTTCATATAAATTTTTAACCAACTTTAGATTACACTTGGAGCCTAACGGTTGCCATACCACCTGAGGTGGTTCCCGCAGGGGTTATCCCTGATGAGCCGCAAGTCTCTAAACGGGCATTATTATTATTATTATTGAGGGACAGTAGAATTTCTATAGCACTATAGAAGGACAGTAGAAATGTTATAGTGGTTTGGAGAGAGAGTAGAATTTTTACTGCACTATTAAGGGACAGTAGAATTTTTATAGCACTATGAAAGGACAGTAGGATTTCTGTAACACTATGGATGGACAGTAGAATTTCTATAACACTATGGAAGGACAGTAGAATTTCTATAGCACAGTGGAAGGACAGTAGAATTTCTATAGCACAATGGAAGGACAGTAGGATTTCTATAACACAATGGAAGGACAGTAGAATTTTTATAGCACTATGGAAGGACAGTAGAAATTTTATACTGCATAGGAGGGACACTTGAATTTCTATTGCACTATTGAGGGATAGCAGCATTTCTATAGCACTATAGACTGACGGCCTGCCTCAGTGGCCGTAATCTATAAGCACTCAATTTCGGTACCGGGGTTCGCAACTGTCGTGTGAACAGAATTGAACACGTGGTTCAACCCTGAAACTCATTTTTCACAGTCAAAAATGAGTTCAAACTACCGAGGGGTTTGAACACGAGGTTGAACTCCCTGCTATACCCCGTGTGTGAACAAAGTATATAGAGAAGCTATAGAATCATTTTTTATTAGTGAACTTGGTTTGGAAAAAATCGCTGATAAAGCAAATGGCATGGCAGGATTTGGACCAAAACCTGTTTAAAAGATTTAAGTAAATCTCAGAATACTGTCAGTACAAATTGTTCATAAACTTTGGAAATAAGTAATTAAATCAGCACAATTATAGATTTAAAAATCAGAATCATTTTAATTTTGCGTCATCTATCCTAAAAAAAAAATATTTTTCGCTACGCCTAAAACTCATTATAGCACTGAAGAAACACAAAAACAGTTTACATCTCTTATCTTTATTTATTTTCTAAGTTGTGTCTTCTTTTCTTTCCTTGTTTATCGTGATCTAAAGAAGCATAACAATAGTCTTTAAAAACTTTTTCTTCTTTGAAAAAGAAGTATCAAACTTTTATATAACATAAACAAATGTAAAAGCATGAAGCCCTTTTAACAAAATTAAGAAAACAAATTTCGTTTTGCCAGTGTTAACAATTTTGTTTTAATACAAACCTTGATTTTTTTGTGATATAACTAAATAATTTGTATTGATGAATTATTCATTGATATTTTTTAATATTTTACTATATTACTAAAAGTTTTATTTTCTTAATTATTTCTTTTTCATTAGCAATATAAAATTTGCAACTTTCCGATGTTGTTTACTATGACTTAGCAGTTTTTAACTAAAGATGACATTATACGTAATTATAGAAATTTAATATAAAATATAGGGTTTTTATATTAACAGGAAACTTTAGAAAATCGTAAAAAGTAAAGAATTATGGTAGCAAAATACGTTAAGACAAAATTGTAAAATACCAGTGGTTTTTAAAAAGATAGAAAATGTGAATACATTTTGTTTTTTTACTCAGTATGAGCAGAATGAAAATATAAGGCTTGGTGCTTCAATGGCAAAGAAGTGAAGAGACATTTCTTGTGAAAACTAGACACGAAGCTCGGTCAAGTGGGTACTTAAGACTTTCGACTTGTTTCGTGGTATAGACTTTTCCATAATTAGAGACGACGACAAGAAACATTATAATTGGAGTTGGGTCGAAGGAAAGATATAGAAAATGTAAAGATTAAAAGGATGAAAAGAGAAAATAATGAAAAGAGATATAAAGATAAATTTTGAATGAATAAGATGTTAAAAAGAAATGGATAAAAAAGATAGATAGAAGACTATAGTTAAGGGGGTCTGTGGCTAGACGTGTCCTACTCTCCTAATTAGTTCTCTCCCTGAAGGCAAGATCCACACCGCAGCTTTCTAATTGTACCTACCTAATTAATATTCTACCTCTAAGGTGAGTTCCTTCAGAACCCTTTTTCTTGCCATGACCCTATATTTCAATGTAAAACAGAGCCAAAAGGAAAATGTGGTTTTAAAACTTACTCGATACCCTGACTTAGTGCGAAAGTTTTAAGTCTTGCTTTTCAACACTTCTGCTCCCCAGTGTAAAGCTTTTTTTGGGGAGAGTTTTCTTTGTACTACAAGATGTTTAGAACTTATAAAGTTGTTTTTCTTCAACTAAGTTTCCCTTTTTTACTTTTATTTTATCATCTATTTAACTTAAAGTTTCATTTGTTCGGATTAATTTTTAATTAAAACAATTGAGTGATTAATAATGCTAATATATCATATAATTCATCATTATTTAATTTTTTTTATCATATAATATGGTTTTTGTCATGATGCTGTTCTTATCTAATAAATGCTAATTATTAACTTGGGTTTCAATTATAATAAACCGCATTTATTTTAGGTTCAATTAAGTTAAAGTAAGTTTTAAAATGGCCCAAATAATAATTAGGCACAAAGTTTCGAGTTTCATTTTTTTTCAGATTCAGAGACTCATTTTTAATCTTTACATAGCTTTCAAATAGCAGCCATTTCTTTAATCTCAATCTCCTATCTATATCTATATCTATATATATCTATAATATATAATATATATATATATATATATATATATATATATATATATATATATATATACTATATATATATAATCTAATAATATATTTTATTAATTAGAAATATTATTTAACTAAGTTATTTAAGTTATTTTTATATCTTATCATGATAGTTAGGCTTGTAAGAAATAATAATAAGAAATACATTACTTTACATAAATATTACTCTAAAATTTGACTAAAATAAAATAATGACTAATAAAGTTTAATCAAAAACAGTACATATAAAATCATAAATTTTAAGTCATGTATTAAAAAGGTTTAATCAATAAATTTTTTAAAATAAAAATTACATTTAAAACTAAGTGTTTTTTCAGCATTAAATGTTTTAGATTAACGTGTTGGTATGGGAGGGTGGCAAGCCAATAAATTAAAAGAGCTAATGGTCTTTTACCCCGCATTGTTTCACGTTTTCCATATTATTGTATATTTCCCTTTTCCCTTTCTATACCTTTTTGAGTATTTTTCTAATGAAATACTCGATACAAAACGAAGTGCTTTTATAAGGTATAAATGATTTAAGTAATTGTGAATGTTGTGATACTTGAATTAATGTCGAATATCATTGTAGTGTAAGGACACTACAAGATTATTAAATATTAGTAGATGGTGGCAACACTTTTTCCATTTATTTTATTGTAAAGTTTTCAAGTTTCTTAACATTTTAAACGTGACCTTAGCGATAATCACTCCATCCATCTTCGTTCTCTTATTCGAGTCAGCCCACCAACCAACCACTTCTTTTAATAGTACATAACTTTAACTACTATTGTTTATTTAGTATCAATATCTGTTTTTATGTAATAATAATAAACTCAATTTAACTATTTTATTTATTTAATTTCATTATTTTTATTTATTTATTTTCCCCTGGACTATTCTCCATTAAACCTAAAACATTACGCGTTGTGTATTCTAGTGATTTATGAGACCACACCGCAATTTATTTTACTAATATAATTTTATTTATTTTAATCCTCTTAATTTATTTATGCTTTTCTTTTATTTTACATATTTGTTTAATTTAACTTTATTTAATCAATTTTTATTATTTATTTTTTTTATTCCAATTTCTTTTGTAACCTTTTTATGTAAATGAATATTTTTCATGTGCTGTTGTGGCGTTTTATTTTATTCGTTTGATCTCTGAAACGTGTTCATCGTGTTCTTTTCATGTACTAATGAGGTTACACAGAGCCCCTGAGAGCCCCAAAAAGTTGTTTCAGGTCTCTCAATGTATTAAGATATGCTATGCCCCCTCTAGTATATATCTCTATGGCAGAAAGTCTGAAAACACACAAAACGGATGATCTCGATTTCGGATTGTTAGTGAAAACAAAATACTATTCCTATATACTATCGGTTTAACTGAGGAAAAGTAATATATTAACGAAAATCGACGTTTTGATTCAAATAAACAGAATATAAAATTTCACGATAAAAGAAAGTTTATGTGTAAATATAACTTGAGTGTTTGAGATATGAATTGCCTTTATTGACGTTACGTCTAAAACCAGAGCTGTTTGAGAGCTTGAACAGTGTTGTTATTAAACAGATATTCTGACTTGATATTGGACTTATCATAACTCTCTCTCGTATATTTGATTATTGATTAAATGCAATTAACAGAATATGTTTCAAAGTTAATGCTTTTGATAAAGTTGAAGTCAATTTAAAATTAATTATTATAAGTTAATTTCTTGGTTGATTTGTAGAAAAAGAGGGTAGAAAAAAATAGGTAATAAAAAAATTTAATAGGTAAATAAAAATAATAGGTAAATAAAAAATAGGTAGAAAAAATTTTTAAAATAGTAATTAAGTCCTTATACAAATAATTAAGTAAATAAAAATAAATTAATTAAGTAATACGGTGATAACTAGTATTATTGATACTTTTAGTGAGTTTAAAAAAGAAATACGCTAATGAGGTCGTTATTGGCATGAAAGCGGGGTGAGGAAAAAGAGTGTGAAGGACGATTCTGTTAAGCCTTATGATTATTAAAAAGTTTCTTTTTGTGGACTTATAAAAAAATATATAAATAAAAACAGGTTAATTACACAAAAGTCCTTTATTGTTTAATATATAATAACTAAGCTTTCGACTAAAAATTAGTCATCATCAGAGTTTAAAAAATATAAAATAAAATACAATTTTACAAACTACTTCATATTGCACCTTGGTATGGTTTGGTAAGCTATCAAACCTATAGCTTACCAAACCAAAAGCTATAAGAAAATAGCTTACCAAACCATACCAAGGTGCAATATAAAGTAGTTTGTAAAATTGTATTTTATTTTATATTTTATATTTTTTAAACTCTGATGATGACTAATTTTTAGTCGAAAGCTTAGTTATTATATATTAAACAATAAAGGACTTTTGTGTAATTAACCTTATGATTATATGGGAGTATGCAAGAGTGTCTAGACTAGACGTTATCTTTGACTGACTCTAACTCTTCAACACTTGCTCTGGTTAGAATGGAATTTGGCGTAAAGATTCATCATGAGGATCAACACAGGTTTACGGTTTGTTTGGAAATTGTGGCCTGAAATTATTAATATTTGCCCAACTTTATGACGTTAAACAAACTTTCAATTTAAAATAAAACACTGGGGTCCAACCAAGTGTTTCAGCTTAATGAAATGTAGGTGAAAGAGAAATACATAATTTGATCTGATAACTATTAGTATAATTATTAATTAAAATAGCATTAAAGTTAATTACATAATAATAACTTTATTTATTTATAGATTACATGATTACAACATAATTTTAATAATGTTACATAACAGTGGTGTTATTAAACAGATATTCTGACTTGATATTGACTTGATGGACTTATCATAACTCTCTCTCGTATATTTGATTATTATTACATGTTTTTATATGTTTTTGATTATGTTTACATATTTGTTATAACATATTGTTCATTAGCTAATGGACCTCCTTATTTCTCTTCTCGGATCCCCAGGGGTTTGCAGACAACACTTTGCGTATCCATCTAACAAATGGTACGTTAAACAACTTACCAGTATTAATTAGTCAATAATCAAGTTATTCATTCCTTCAAGGAGGTTGAGCTGGGTGTCCGTGACGATTGGACAACTATTTTGGCCTGAAAGTAGCTACGGGAAGCCGAGTGGGGCGATAGTCTCAGAGATGGCCAATGATCGGTGGCCTTTTATACTGGCCAACGATCATTTGAGAAAAATATTTCAAAACAACAACAATAGATATTTCATAGATACTTTTCCTCACTTATACCTGAGGTATATAGGAAAAGTATTGTGTTTGCAAAACAATCCTGCACCGAGATGAAACCGGCATTATCCGTTTCAGGTGTTTTAAAGGCCTTCTGAGTGGTTTTAGAAAAATTGTCTGTCTGTGTGTGTGCGTGTGTGTCTGTTATCATCATTGCGACCAATGGTGGTTTATTAATGCTAGAGAGTTGAAACTTCATTCGAAAATCAGTCTACCGCAGTAGTTGTGCTGTTCGAAAAATATTTTTTTATGACGTCATTAACTCAAAACAATGACTAAGCAAAAAAATTGAAAAATTACGCGATTGAGATTTGGCACACATGTGGTTATAAGTAAGACTAATATATATGCTAAGGTTCATCTCATTATTAGCATTTTTTTACATTTTTATCGAATGACTTGTGTAATTTTTAAAAAAAATGTATAAAATCAGAAAATGATTCAATTGAGTTGAAATTGTACAAATGTTTACCTATACTTATTAAATAAGTACACTAAGTTTCTTTTTAATACAAGAATATCCATGAATTTTGTTGGATTATAAAAATTAGGCAGTGTTGAGCGTGTCAGTGCTGCATGGGTGACCGCTGAGAATGAAACGGATGCATTTTCTATTTGAGGACGAGCGAAGCGAGTCCGAAGACATGTTGCAGTATAAACTTGACGAATTGTATATTCTGAGAACGAGGAAAGCGAATCCGACGAGACAAGGAAAAGTTTCGAGGTACCCCGAACCCGTTTTCTTTAAATTTAATTTACAAGAATACAAAATCTTTCAAACATTTATTGTAGAGCAAAATATTATAAAAATCAATAAATAAAACAATTGAAGAACAAAAAGCATTTGTCTTTTAAAAGTCTTACTTGGAAGAAATAAATTATTATCTTTCATTATTCTTTTCATGTTAGGAGTGGAGTGTACGTTTTTAGTTCTCTATTTTGTCTTGAATGTTAGGAGGGAGCATCAGAAACACGTTTCTCAAGCACTATGAGCATGCTGGATCCACGAAACGAAACGTTTTTTAGGAGTAACATCTGTGTAATACGATACTTTATCTCACATATATAAAGTTACTTCTTTTATCTTTTAGATTTAACTTATAAAAAAACTTAAACTTTTTTGTGTTGTTGAAAATAACAGTTGTTTTTTTAAGAGAAATCTCAGGTTTTATTATTAAAAGAATTGTTTGGAATGGACTGTATTATAAATAACAGCAGACAAATAGACATAAATACTTAAAACAATAGACAACATTTGGTAACATACAGAAAAAAACTATTCGGCAAAATTTTAGTCCTCGAGAATAATAATGGTTGCTTTATAAAAAAAACTATTTTTCTTCTCAATAAAATGTTTTAAAATCTTTACTAATCTTACAACGCAAAGGATTGTAAAAATCATGAAGTAGACGTTTTTACTGTAAATCAGATTAACTATAACTCAGATGTTAAACTATATCTCAACTTGAGCATACATTTTCACTAGACCTATGATCCCGATTGAGTTTTAAACGATTACGAGATTCCAATCCCAAAAGTTTTAGATAGAAACCGTGGATTCATGTACATGAGTGGCTTAAAGGTTACTCAGGGAGGTTTATTACAAATTATATTAGAAAACTTTCATTTTTTGTGGTTTCCGCAAGTAGGCTGGAATCATTTGTTGAGATTCCATCATATTACTTCTTTTCTATAATTTCATATTATCCAACCATTATTTTTATAAATATGGTTTATTATTTTATAAGTATAGGAGAATTATTTAAAAAATTAAAAACATATCCCATAGATTAAACAATGCACGGCACAGCATTATTTGCAATTATTGTCTTAGTTTTTGCTAATTTTTAGCACATCTTTCAAAAATTCAAAATAATTACATAACACGTTCTGACGCCACTTAGGTTATGACACATATACAGAAAACTTAAGCAAGCATTGGATTGATAAGCACGAAATCACACATTTTAAATAAAATTTGCCCGGCTTGTGGACCCCCTCGTCTGAATTATTTTAAGGTTAAAAAGCCTTAAAAATTTAAGGCTAGTACCAAGATTCGAACCTACTAACAATACATTTGAGTAGTTTAAGTAGTCTTATCAACTCTGGATCGGGTTTATTTGATCCAACACCCAAAAAACATAGAAAACAACTATGTCCTTGCAAGACATTTGTTGATTATCGATTTATGTTGTTTACCACCGTGTTTTCGAGTTTTTAGTCAATTAAGAGTGGTTGTATCGAACTCTGGTACACACACACACAAACACACACACACACACACACACACACCCACACACAACACACAACACACATATATTATATATATATATATATATATATATATATATATATATATATATATATATATATATATATATATATATATATATATATATATATATATATATATGTGTGTGTGTGTGTGTGTATGTGTGTCTCATTAAATCTATTGAAACGGATTTCGTATGAATTCCCACGCCTCACCACACGAACGATATTTTATCAAAAATGGCTTGAAGCAGCTTAAAAGCAGTTTAATAAGAGTAATATAATGTTTTCCAGTCCTGCCTCTCAAACTAAACGGCCTGTAGCAAATCATGATTGTAAAAGTTGTTTTTATTGATTGATTTTGTGGGCCATTCTCCACGCAATGCAAGACGCACATGAATTCATTTATTTACATTACTACCTAATACACAGGGTTTTAATATTTATTCAGTTAAGTGCTTATATATTGTATGGACATAATTAAAGTTTAGTTTTGAAACCATTTAAATGTCAATAAACGTATTGACATTTTTAATCTAAACCAAAAGGTGAGCTGGTATTGATTTTGCCTGCCTATCTCCTGTAATAAGAAGAAAATATTATAGTAACTAGCTTTATATGGAACCGTTACAAAAAGCGCGTATACAGTTATGGCAATATAAGGCTAAAAATTCAAAAAAATACATTTTTTAATTAGTTGCTGAACCGTAATGCTATTTTAAAATATATAGGGTCGAGTAATCACTGGCATTCATTGCTTTGAGTTTAGCAAACCTTGGCCTATAAAATTTAACGTGATAAAACGCTCATTTTTATACATGAATTCTTATCCTGGTGTCTTGACACGTGTAATACGTCCAAAGTAAAGCTCAAAATCCATAAACAAGCCGGATTCAAGAATGTTCGATCTTATGGAGGTACGTTTTTCTTGTAATAAGATACGCGTCGCGTATTGTTAAAGATGTTTTTTATTTATTATACTTTCAACGCATGTAAATTTTTACTCCATTGGTCATTGCTTATTTTGTGAACCTATTTTCATATCAGATACGTCAATCATAATATATTTATTTCTCTTAAAGAACATACATATTTTTTACAAAATATTTGGTTTCTGTATGTATAGATGGTTACAGGTGTGTACTCTTCTCTCGTACGCTTGGAGGGAACCGACTTAAATGATTCAGTTAAGGTCAGAAAGAAATAAAAACATATAATATATATATAATATTATATAAATATATATAATATATATAAATATATATATATATATATATAGTGAGTCTCTTTTTAAAAAAAAAACCACCTATTCCCCTCTTATACCCCAACCTCATTAGCTCATTATTCTATTTATGAAACAAATTGACTCCATCATAATTTTATCCTGACACCATAATAACGTAAACGTAAAATACAATTATAAATGTCATGATAAATCATTTAATTTCGAAGTTTCTTATTAATTAAATCAAAGTTTTCAATGCAAAGTCATTGGGAAACTTGACTAAAACAACTTTTAAGTTTTACTCACCATAAATTACTTTTCTCCTTTATTATTATTAAGTTGAAAAGTCAAGTTGTTTAAACTTTATTAACTTAATAATTTTCTATTTTATTTAAATATAGATGCCATTATATTTACCTAAGTCTCAATGCATTAATGGACAAAATTTTTAAAAAAAATCTGTAAATTTATTATTATAATGTAGGAATTTAGATTGATTGGACACAAAATCTCTCATTTTCTGTTTATATTAAGATGTAGGATGTAGATTTTGTATTTCGCCGAATCATAATTAAGGAATATGAAGTTTTTACGTATATTTTTAATTTGATTGCCTAAATTACAGGGAGTGATTACATTTGGTATTCAGTTGTTGGCAAAATTTGTTAATTTTGTAATTTACTTTTTAGATATTAAGCCCTTTAAAAATATTCTTATTTTTATTGTTATTTTATTTTGTAATTTTTATAAATTAAGACGTTTTTATGATTAGTTACGACTATAAAAATATGCAAATTATTTACTATCTTTTTTTTAAAATAAAAAAAAACAGTAAAAAATTGCTCACTACTTAAGTTCATCTACTTAAAGCATGTAACTCTTGAAAAACTTTAGTTTAAAAACGTGCTTGAGTAAGGTTTTCTTGCGTCCTCATGAGAAGGCACTTATATAGAAGAACCTCTGTATTTATCCCCCTAAGGAGTCTAAAAGATCGTATTTGTCCCTTAGGATACTGAGAAATCTTTTTAAGTATTGACATTGCTTTTTCTTTTTACACAGAAGTGTTTAGGAAAAACTGATCCGACACCATTAGCTAAGTACTAGAGAGAAAATATTAAATTATAAAAGCAAATTAGTTTTTAGAATTACTAACTGGATAAAATAGTATTAGACATATTATATAATGAATAAAGGAAGGAATATTATATAGTACTGCTTTTAATTACATTTAATTAAAATTATTTTATTTTATGATTTTATATTTTTTAAAGCAATTTTATGTTAAATTAATTCAAATCTAAAATCAAGTTAAACAAACCCAAAATATGATGTCAAATATCTCTTGCATCCTTAAAATATTTATTTTATCTTTAAAATCACGCTTACGAGGTTAGATAAAAAAGGGAAAAAGAAACGTATTGACATTGCCGCTACTTGGCCTCGATCGGAAATTTTCCACTAATAGAATGAAATAAAACATATGCTCTATGAATACATTACATTACATATATATATATATATATATATATATATATATATATATATATATATATATATATATATATATATATATATATAATATATATATATATATATATATATATATATATATATATATAATGTAGGAATTTTTATTAGAACACCTTAAATTTGAAACTGAACCCGCGATTAAAGTATGCAGCATACTAAAAGTAAGTTCCCAAAGCAAATTTATAAAAGAAGTTCGGTGTTATGATATTTATATTAAAATCAGGGACTTTATAACGTAAATAAATTTTTCTTCCTTCTTTTAGCAGGAGGGCTTTATGGAATTTTTACTAGACAATCTAGTTACTACATCCTTTACTATTTAGTCAAGTATTCTAACTCTTGTATTAGAACGAGAAAAAGTCAGTACCCCAAAAACCCTTTTTTCTTACATTTTATCTATAAATCTAAAGGAAAGAAATAAGAGTAAAGCTAAGAATTTGTATTAAATTATTTGGGCCCAAGCTGAGATGAATTATAGCCTAGTAAGTCTGACACTTAGCAGTCTCCTCTGAAATATGTTGCTTTTATATATTTTCTTACTAAAAAAAAAAGAAAATTACTTACTTTTTTATAGAAAACTTTATCGTATAACCGTTTAAAGTATAACAAATTGGATAAATTATGTATATTACGTAGATAAGATGTTTATAAAATAATTTTAATTTATTTATGGTAAGTTTGACACTTGCAGACAGAGGAGGTAGAAAAACATTTGTTGAGATAGTGGGCTTTACATTTTTCTATATTACAATGCTTTCTCTACCTATTACAGGAGATTGGGAAGGAAACTATTGATGTTTTTGATTTGTTCATTCTAAAAGTCTGATATACTAAAACTATAATATTTTGTTTTGTTAAGTTTTTATTACAAATGCTATAAATAAAACTATAACCATTTAATTAGACGGCGCAATGACTAGTTTCTTAAATCAAGGTTATTAAATTTTGTACAAACATTAATCTTTTTCGTTTTTAGTTAAAGTTATAATAAATTTTGGTCCGCAAGACGAGCAAAATATCTTCATCTGCAATCCAGTTGTTGCTTATATTTTCGGTTTATGGTTCATATTTTGAAGATTAACACTTCGACTTGCTTGTCAATATTCCTTAATATTTTTTTTTAAATGTGCCTGTTCATTTAGCAGGTTATCCAAACCTATATTAGCCCTTGCTTAATTAGTTCTGCGCTTATGCAAAATTCTAAATTAGATTCCCATCCTAACCCTCTTGTTCAAACCCTACATTTCAGAACCATACCTTCCAATCCTCTAAGACGACAGTGGCCGCGTGATCTTTTGTAGGAGCAAAAATCATAGCGTTTTTTCTGTTAATAATGCAACAAATTTCAGAAAATTTAACACTTCACGTCATCTAATTTATATTCCCCTAATTTAATTCGAGCCCAATTCTTAAATAACAATAAAATATTAACATTTTCTTTCCCACCCTAAGGAGTATCACCACTAGGTGATTCTTCTTATCAAATTTGCCAAGTCACTGAACCAGTAAGAGCACTATGTCAAATTCATTTACTGTAGACAAATTAATAAAGTTAATTATACAAAAATTAGGTGCGGGGTACCTCGGAACATTTCTTCATCACATCGGATTCGCCATGCTCATCCTCCTTACTTCAGACTCGCTTCGCTCTTATATAAAAATCGTTAAATGTTTTTATAAATTTTTATAAAATTTATATTTTATTTACGCCTCAGAATATAAAAATCGTTAAATTTATACTGCAACGCGTCTGCAATAGTAAATACATCCTTATCATTCCTACTTGTCACCCATCCAGGCACTGACCACGCTCGATGCTTCTTAAGTTTTATGATCTAACAGAAATTATGGATGTACTTGTCGTATAGAATCGAAATTTAGTATACATATTTAATACATAAAGGTATACACTTGTACCAAATTTCAACTCGATTGGATTATTTTCCTGTTTTTCCCAATTTTCTAAAAAATATAAACAAGTCATTTGATGCAAATCTAACTAATGTTGATAATAAGATGAAACTTGGCATGTTAGTCTTACACATAGCTACATGCTTGCCAAATCTTACAACAATTGCAACATTTGTCCTCATTTAATGGTTTAATGTCATTATTGCGGGTTAATGTCGTCCTAAAGAATATTTTCTAAATAACGCAACTACACCTACAGACTGATTTTTTTACCAAATTTCAACTCTAGCATAAATACACAAGGAGCTACGATGATAACAGACACAACCACAATAACATAGATATACAGACAGACAAATTAGTAAAAACCACTTTAAATACTAAAAATGTATTTCCGGCGATAAAAAGTTTCAAGGTACCTAGTTCCTCTTTTGTTAGGTTGACTCTCTCATGCTTATATCTTCTCCGTTTTCAAGTACTTATAAGCAGCTGACTATGGATTAATTGTCCAGTTGATCGATTCCTCTGTGATAATGTATATCATTCAATTATATGATGATTCCGGTGACATCCCGGTTTCGGATTTTTTGCAAACACAATACTTTTCCTATATTCGGTATAAATGAGAAAAAGTAAAAAAGCTATACAAAACTCAGTTTATGATAATCTTAAAAATTGGATCAGGGAGTTTAAAACAAAAAAAAATCAGGAAAGTTAAGCTGCAGCTCTACAAACTATGCTATTTATATTCATAGCCAGACAAATAGGGACATTTGTTCCTAGCCGATATTCAATATTTTTAGATCTTTAATACACTATAAAGTTTATTACTTGTTTAAACTGCATAATTAATAAATTAATAAACAAATTTCTGTAGCATTAAAATGCCACTTGGCTATCTAATTTTACAATAAATTATTTTTCTATTCATAAAAGTTATCAGCGTTCATGGTTCAACGTCAAAAATGTTAGCAGAGACTATTACTCCGTGATGTTACTATTACTCCTATTACTATTACTCCGTTCTAAGTACTCCGTGATGTTAGTCTCAAATAGAGCTTCGCTACTTTTGTCGTCTTAAAAGCTAGCAAGATGATAAATAGTCACACAGCTAGCTCTCTTTAAGATTACACCTTTATGACTTAATTCAAACACACTTCATTATTTTCGGTCCACAAATTTAAATATTAATGTCTTTAATTTATCAAATTATTATCTTTTGTTACAATAGCTAAAAGAAAATTTAGCCATTACATAAATAATCATGCTAATCTTATTATTGCATTATTCATAATTTTTAAACCCTTATAATGGATTTAACCTAATAATGTTTATGGGAAGCTATAATAGATAGTAAAAGAATAAGGGATTCATAACATAATTTGATTTATTAAAATTTAAATGCATTTTAAACTTTTATAGTACAAATTACCTTCATACCACTAATAAAAGTAGATTTATTAGTAAGGACCTATGATGACTACTTTTATGTGTTTTTACAATATCTTTTGTTTTTATTATAATGTCTGTCTGTGAATCTTTGATCTTTAGATTCTTGACGGTTCGATATAATATTTAATGTGAGGCACTAGCTCATTATATAAATATATATATATATATATATATATTATATATATATATATATATATATATATATATATATATATATATATATATATAATATATATATATATATATATATATACCTTATATTGTAATATAAGGTAATATACATATTTTATATTAACATATAAAATATTTATATATATATACATATATTTGTGTGTGTTTTTGTCTTTAAATAATTTGAAACGGATTTTTTATGAATTCCGGTTCGGATTGTATTTATATTTACACTAACTAAGTGTGATTATAATATATAGGTACAGAGTATAGGATAATATAAACAATGATACAACTTGCAATATACAGAACCTTATTAAGATATAAAGCAAATAGTTAAATGCCATGAGACGTGAAAATGTCGAGAAAAGTGAAATGCCATGTATTAAACTCATCTTGTATCTATTACATAGTTTTATAGCTAAGCATGTGAACGCTTTAATGTACTCAAATAAGCGAACAAGGAATCAAAGATAAAAACAAACAAGAAAAGAAGAAGAACAATGAAGATAAAAGAAATAAAGGAATAAAAATATAAGGAAGCAAAGATGATAAAAGAAATAATGGAATTCAAATATAAGGTAATAAAGGAGATAAAAGAAATAAAGGAATTCAAATATAAGGTAATAAAGACAATAAAGGAATTCACGTATTTAATAAAGTAATTAAATGATACTTAAATTACATGACCTATCATACTTAAATTATATAATTATCTTAGCATCTCTATTTATTCGATATAAACACGATAAATAGGGTTTTGGCTCTGTCATCGTTCAATACTTTATTTAAAGATTTATTACTAATTTTTTCTGCCTACAACACAAATACAAAAGATCCCGGAGCAGTAAAAATGTATTATCACTGAAGTAGTTTTAAGTTTTATTTCTCTTTTGATCAAGTTATAGCATTTTGTAACTGTACTGCAATATAAATTTAATTAAATTACACCTTATTAAGAATTCAACGATATGTTTCAATATTAAGAATTCTGTTAAGTTAGCACTAAGCCATACTTTTTTTTTATTTTCAGATTTATTATTATTTTTAAGTACTTTTTACCTGAGAAAAGCCAAGAAAGATTTTTAAGAAGCAGACTGAGATCGAATTCATCAAAAAGTTGTTTTTTTTTTAACTAAAGGAAAAACCGTTTACAACAAGAAAAGTTAAAGGTAATTTTATTTTGTAAGATCTCTCAAGAGTAATCACAGTGATAACCATTCCATGTTTAACAACCTCCAGTTTAACATTGTCAAAATTAAATTTTTGTAAAAGGAAAAATATTTTTTTAAAAAGAAAAAGTTTGTAATATTCGAAGTTTTTTTTAAATTACATTAGCGGTTTTGTGTTGAACGTATTTTTTATAAAAGTTTATGGATGATATTTAGATTATATTCTTTAATTCTTAATTATGCATTTATAATTAATTTATATATAAAATTAATTATTCGGCCACTTCTAGCGTCCTCCTATAATTTAATGGAACGCTCGGTATGATTTAATTTTAAATGTCTTAAAATTTAACTCTATCCACGACTCGTAACCCCTCTATCCTCCATTCGTAACCACAAATAACCAATAATTACAACCCCTGCTATAGCCTAAACTTAACTTATTTTAGGCCAATGTTTGGTAGAAGGTAACTTTTACACCATGCTAACTAGCGCAAGGAGAAAAGGGGTCGCAGTGTCCCCACGAATTTTGAACGGACTTAGGGAGATAAATATGTTTAATAACCAAAGGTTTTATTAACTTCTTTATTTTTATTTTATAAACAGCGTGATTTTCAAAATAACAATAAAGAGACAGAGCCCTCGCTCTAGGTTTCTACTGGGAACTCTCTTAATTTTTAAAACATTTTTTTTTTTTTATATATATATATATATATATATATATATATATATATATAATATATATATATATATATATATATTATATATATATATATTATATATATATATATATATATATATATATATATATTTATTAAGTAATAATAATTTACTAAGTTATAATTTACTAAGTAATAATTTAACCTGATTAGTTTATTAAAAAATATATATTTTCAGTAAATTCATATTCGCAATAGTTTAAAAAAATCGTGTTAGTAAAAAAGAGTTGGAAAAAAGTTTTAAAAAGACTTTATTTATGTGCTTTGAGGGCGCTGAATGGAATAAATTCGGTCCGGAGTAGATACATTCACGGTTAAAATTCAAAACCTAAAATATGGTCGGTAAACAGTTAAGGTTAAGTGAGGTGAAAACCGATTCTGAGTCAATTAGACCACTATAAGTGGCCGAAAATCAAAAAAACCAAGTAAATAAGTGGAACCTAAAATAAAGTCTAAAAAATAAATTTTAAGAGGGCTTATGTTTACAATGTTTTTGGGTGGTCTAAATTGAATGAATTTGGTCCTGAGCTGATGAAAGTACTCGTACCAATCCCTGGGGCCCTGGTTCGAATTTTGGTTTCTGGGATATCTTTTTATCATACAAAATAAATCTAGCGCAGAGGTCCGCAGACTAGAAGTATTTTTTTGGAACACTTGCTCTTTTGCTCAGGTTAAAACAGTACCACTTCTCTTTGAAAATCTAGGAAAATTGTCTAACAATTATAAGAGTTACTTTTAAGCATAAACCAAAAATCTGAGCATTCACTGGATTGGTGTGCTAGAAAATAAAAATTCTAAATGAAAGCTGCCTAGCTTGTAGACTAGATTTATTTACACATATTTTATTTAGTATCCACTCAGTAATGCACTTTAGTTTTCCTCATATCAGAAGCAGATCATTCCCTCTATCCTTTCCTTAATCAGTGTTAGGTATTCCGCCTTCCTCTCATAATAGTCTCTCTGTATTTTATAACTTCGTAAACTACCAGGGATTAACTTAGGGTCTGTGTTTAACTTACATAGTACTATCAGCGTATCAATATTCCTCCTATCCGTAGGTTTAGTAAATCAAGTTTCCATCGAGGTTAGTTAAATTTTTGAACTTTTTGCTGACTCATTAATGTGGATTAATGTCTGCATACACATTAAAACAAAATAGGTTTCAGGCCATTCATAAGGTACATTTTTGCTCAAAGTTTCATTAAATTCAGAAAAAGCGTTCTTATGTTAATGTGTTTCATAGAAACATCTAGAAATAAACAAATCTCGTACATACATACACACACATCGCAAACACAAAACTCACACATACACACACATACATACATACAGACATCTTTATAAACTAATAAGGAGGCCTTAGAAACACCTGAAACTGATAATTCCGGTGTCATCCCGGTTTCGGATTTTTTGGAAACACAATACTTTTCCAATATAACTGCGGTATAAGTGAGGAAAAGTAAAAAGGCATATTAATTAATAATAATTAGTTTTAATTTAAAAATTCACATTTGTACTTTCCTTCATAAATAATACTAAAAAAGAAAAAGTCGTAAAGTAATAAGTTAGAATTGAGCAAGTGGATCGAAACTGTAGCTATTTTAAGACTATTAGATTGGTTTCGAGTCTGTTTGACCCTGGATCAATATTAGACTTACTATACTTGTTGATAACTCGCTTATTCCACACGCATGCGCTATAAATAATAAATGCTGAAACTAAAAATAATTCCAAGGCAAATAATAAGATGCAATATAGTACGCCTTTTTATCAATATAATTCAAAATACTAGTCTTATCTTTACAAGCTATAATATAGGTTAAATTTGTAAAATTCTTTTTCATAAACACTGCACTTACTATTAAAATCGTGGAAATACTGATACTAACGTAATACTAACGTTAGAGACTTTTTTAACGTACTTAATTTAGATATAATAATAATTATATAATAATTTAGATTTGATTACGTGATAGCTGTTGTTACTGCATCAGCAGTCTGATACAAATTAAGAACACAATTCTTTACGGAAGAGTATTTTATTTGGTTAGATAAACAACTGTTATAAACTTAACCTTATTATAAACCTTAGTTCTAACCACCCTGACCTTTACTCTAATATCCGTTTAAGAAATTTGGTACTGAACTCAATTTTGACAAAACTCAACTAAATCAAATTTGGATTTCTATAAAAATAATGACAAATTCTGTCATATTAAATTTAGTGCAAAAAACATCAAAACTAACAAGTAATAAAAATAAAAATTGACACAGCTTGGCAGCTGTGACAAAAATTCACTGGTTTCCTGAACTACAGAAAGTTTATTCAGGGACTATTGCTACTCCTTGCTAGGGACTATTAACTACAGTCACTTTTAACTACTTCGTGGTTTAGTTACATATACAATACTTTCAAAATCAGGCTAATATAGTGGATAACTTAATAATTTAAATTTACAGCTTTAAAATCAAGTAAAATAACTTTCTGGAAAGCTTTGGAAAGTGCTCAATGTAATATCATGTTTCAAAGTGAATACATAAAGATTGGCTTCGACTTATAAAGTTCGCTTTTACTTCAATAGAATTTCAATATCCTTTTGCGTAAAATAAGTTCTAGTACAAATATTTTCTAAATGCATTTTTATGTTTTTATACTTTATTTTTTAATACTTTTAAAAAAAGAACCAAAGTAATATTTAAATATATTTCAGGCAAGATATTATAAGAAAATATTACTTTTTCATATAAAATTGAATTGAGTTAGAAATAGGGATCTTTTGGGAGAAAGAGTTAAGAAAAACGCTTCAGAGTCTTTATAGATTATGCGGAACTCCTGCAAAGTTTTTCTGTGATATATTAACCTAGTTAAAACCATTTAAATGTACTAATTTCTGTGACGTATTTTTATTGATATGACACATTCAAAATGTGATAAATTACAAAATGTTGCCGACTTTTTTAATAGGTGGCACAATCTAAATATAAAATATTAAAACCCTTTAAAAAGTGAAATTTTATTATCAAATACTTCCAATAAGTCGATTTTTTACATTTATATGAATTTATTAATGAGTATTTATTAATGAGTATCAGTAGCTGACGTCAAAATCTAATAAAAATTGGTCCGTCATATTGGCTGTCATATGACAATTATCGGGTATTTTGATAATTTTATGCATGTTATGTATATAGTTTCTTTTTTTTTCTGCAAGAGCTTTGAAACAATATGCAATGCAATTTTTTCAAATAGTCCACCATATCGACCGCCACTATAACCTAAACCTATACAGCTCTGAAGACTAATTTTTACTAAATGTATACTAAGTTTCATTAAAATCGGTCAATGATTACGGGACTTATCACGACACGTACAAACATTAATAGTGGTCAATATTTACGGGACTTATTACGACACGTACAAACATTAAAAAAGTCAATATTTACGGGACTTATCACGACACGTACAAACATTAAAAGCGGTCATTGTTTATGGGACTTATCACGACACGTACAAACATTAAGAGCATTCAATATTTACGGGACTCACGACACGTACAAACATTAAAGCGGTCGATTTTACGGGACTTATCACGACACGTACAAACATTAAAAGCGGTCAATATTTACGGGACTTATTTCGGTCATATTTACGGGACTTATCACGATACGTACAAACATTAAAAGCGGTCAATATTTACGGGACTTATCACGACACGTACAAACATTAAAAGCGGTCAATATTTACGGGACTTATCACGACACGTACAAACGTAATATTTACGGGACTATCACGATACGTACAAACATTAATAGTGGTCAATATTTACGGGACTTATTACGACACGTACAAACATTAAAAGCGGTCAATATTTACGGGACTTATCACGACACGTACAAACATTAAAAGCGGTCAATATTTACGGGACTTATCACGACAAGTACAAACATTAATAGTGGTCAATATTTACGGGACTTATTACGACACGTACAAACATTAAAAGCGGTCAATATTTACGGGACTTATCACGACACGTACAAACATTAAAAGGGGTCAATATTTACGGGACTTATCACGACACGTACAAACATTAAAAGCGGTCAATATTTACGGGACTTATCACGACACGTACAAGATTAAAAGCGGTTAATATTTACGGGACTTATCACGACACGTACAAACATTAAAAGCGGTCAATATTTACGGGACTTATCACGACACGTACAAACATTAAAAGCGGTCAATATTTACGGGACTTATCACGACTACAAACATTAAAAGCGGTCAATATTTACGGGACTTATCACGACACGTACAAACATTTCAATATTTACGGGACTTATCACGACACGTACAAACACATAAAAACACAAACATACACATCGTCACAAACTTCTGAAGTGAAAGGCTCTCGCTGATGCTCGCTTAAATATGTGTATAGAACGAACAACCCTTCGTCAATGCAATCGCCGTGCCACTTTAACATAATATGAAACTATTTACAAGAGCCTAAAATTGAGTTATCTAAAATTAATTAAAATTTATTTTATAATTTATTATTTGGTTTCTATTATAAGTGATATTATTACCTAAGGTAATAGTATTACCTTACTTAACAGTTTTTATTAATAATTTTAAAAGGTTAATATGGAGTCTACCATTATTTGAGATGCCATTAGTATTAGGAATTATATATTCTAAATAATGTTTCCTCATGTAGTTTACCATGATAGTATTTATTTAGTTTGAGTCATACAATAGCTGTATTATAATTTGCCGGAAAAACAATATTTTCTCCTAAGCTATAGTTAAATTCTGAAAATTTAGGCTAGCATATATTCCAAAATATTTGAAATAGTTGTTATCTGAAAACTGTAAATTAAAATCTACCAATAATGATTCCGTTCGAGCCGGCACATTATCCAACAGACAAACTATTTTTTTAAGTCTTAAGCACCCCGAACGAAAATACTGTCGAGAGGTGAAGTTTTTTCTGTATAACATATAATCCTTTTAAAGAATCACTAATCATTCTCATTGTACGAAATATTGTATACTTAGCAGATGAATAAATGATGCCCCCGCAAATCATTTAGTTTGCTTCAAATTAAAAACATGTATAGTTGAAACTTCTACATAGCTTTCCGACAAAGCCTAAGGCTAAAGTCATAGGAGAAGCAAAAATAAATGTAATAAATCTGTATTTATATAAATATGAAGTATAATAAGCATAACCTGGCTATGGTGGGAGAAATATTTTTGTGTAGGATTCACCAACCCTTGCCTCCGACTGCGTCCCTATTTATAATTAGTGTCCTATTGACGAATTGCATGAATTCTAATGCCCAATTCATGCATGATATCGTATAGACCAGTGTGATCATGTATGATTCTCTGACATCTATATATTCTTCTCTACAGCACTAATGATGGCCGTTCGGGTTTAAAGTTAGTTTTAAATAAGCATTATGAAGAGAATTTTGGCTCTGATTATCTATTAATTCTAGTTTAATCACCCAAAAAAGTATGCAGCGGTGATGCTTCCGGTTAGTTTAAATAATATTGTTATCTAGCCTGATTCAAATATGATACAAATGATAGGAGTTATTTGCTAAAAACGATTCGATAGAGGACTGTAAAACAAGCAATCGCACTTTAAATAAGTTCATTGGAAAATATTCTCTTATTTCTTATTAGTTTTTTTTTCAATTTATCTACGGCTTCACTGTTGCTATCTTACCCAGTACCTGATTATAACATGATATGCTCCAGATACAAATTTCTAATGTTTTAATGAAGTCTACTAGAAATTACAGTATATTTTTAAAAATCAATTTTCAATGTATTTTTCAACGAAATTTTCACTCAGTCATAGTTAAGCCATAGATAAACAATATTAAAATAGATGGTTCACTCCCGAGTGTAGTAGGAACACTCAATTGACAAGTTTGTGTTTATGATTTAAGTTGGGGGCCTCATCACTAGAATTTTGAAGAGCACTAGTAGTAAAAATCTATTTGCTCTATTCTCTACTAGATTGTGCTGTAGTATTTTTTTTAATACAAACAGTTGCCAATCGTTTAGTAAAATAAAATAAAAGTAAACAAAGATCTATGGTATTTATTTAATATTATCCCGAAATATTTAAATATTGTACCCCCCACACACAGCGTTGGCTTGTGGGATTGCTAAAAATTAGTTTTTTTTAATATGTAGATCAAGCTTAGATTTGTATTTTTTTTTATTATATACTAATTGTATTAAAAATTGTATAATTGTATATTAGCAAAAAAGGAAGTATTTGAATTTGAATTTGAATTTGAAAAATTTGAATGGTATGCTGTAGTATTTGCGATGTATTTTTGTTTTTCAAACTTGGGGGCCTCATCACGCGAAGCAGCACCATCGTTTTTCTTAAAAAAATAACAATAATTCATTTTAGTGTTTTAGACTTAACATTTAAATATGCTATCTGAATATAACATCTCGGGTTGGCGCAAACGGATAAATAAAGGAAACAAACAAAAATTGAAACTCTGACATTAGAGGTTCAAATCCAAGAGGGGACGACAGAATGGGTGAAAGTAAGAGTGAGAAATTAATTATTTTCACTTTTTACCAATTTATACGAAATTCTTATAGAGCTTTCTTGGCATCACTCATCCATCGACTCCTCATCATTCTAGCGCTGAAAAGCGGATGGAAAGACTTGATTACCCTCAACAGCTCGTTGTTTGGTTGAATAAAAATAAATAAATAAAGTGTCAGAAATAAAAATATCTGACAGATTCACGTTGTCACCACTAGACTGTACTACTTGAGCCTCCCGCATCCCATTAACTATTTTTTTAAAAAAATCTTTGAGTGAACCATCTATGTTAATATTGTTTATCTATGAGTTAAGCGTATCTTTTTTCATAATAATATAAGGTTATTATAATAGATGTATTATAATTGATAATATATAGATAATATAGAATATGCTTATGCATAAAAATAGATGCTTAAATACAGAGCAATATAACAATCTAAGTTTTCGTTGATGTTATATTATTTTCAAATTACTTGTTTATCATGATACTTAAAACGGATTTATTTTAGTATAATGTGGCTATTAAATCTATCCGTATCTTAATATTTTCCAATTTAAAGTTTAAAATTTACTATAAAAACAAAACCTAGTAGCAATATCAATACTTTTGAGCAATATTTACAAATTATTGGTAAATTTAAATTTACAATTGTCTGCTAACAGCTTTCGGGTGTCTTGCTGGTTTTCAGAATTTAAATTTGGCTACGGAGTAAAGCAACACGAGGAGTAATTGTGCGAGAGACACGTAGGAAATGTATTTTGTAAGTATTTTGCTTGTTACGTTTCCTAGGTGACTCTTGCACAATTATATTGTCAAAAAATATATATCTTTCAAGTCTAATACTTGTAAAATTTAATGTTTTTTAACAGATCTAAAACTATTCAACTATTCCTAATTGTAGTCTTTTACTGAATAGAAAAGAATAGAATAAAATAAATTTATTGTTTTCAAGTATTACACTTATACAAACGTATTCTTTTACTGAAACTATAATATAACTCATTTCAGATCAGACTTAAATTTTACGTTTTTTTTATCGTTTTATATTTTAAACTAGGTTTACGTTAAATGACGAAAGCGACTAAGAAACTAACCTGCAATTAACGCTTTATCTAGGGCAATTTTTTTGTAACTCTATTGACCATAAGTATAAAATAATAAAATTGAATACCCTTGTAGTGTATTAAAGATAAATCTACGGGAATCAAATCTAAATTAATTATATTTAATTGACATGAATTAATTCATGTCAATTATTTATAATTGAACAACATATAACATATATTTATTATAAATATAATTTATATAATTATATAAATATAAATTATATAATTTAAAATACCTGTAATTCACTACTCAGAGTGAAAATACAGGCCTTTCTTCTGTTCTGTATTTTTATTACGATATTACATCTAAAGTAGCAAAGAAGCTATGTGACTTATCAAGTGTTCCATATTTTTTTTAAAAAAAAGCATCTCCTTTTTTTATTACTTGGGTTTCTGCTGTAAAGAAGAGATTCTGGTTGAGACACTTTCTTTTCCTTGAAACTTCGAGTTATCTGAAAAACTTAAACATGATAGGCTTAACTTTTTTCAGGGTTTTTATATATTTTTTAAAGAAGTTTTAACTTTAAAAAGGAAAAAGAAATGTTTTATAAGGCATTCAATAAGAATAGAAGTCATTTCTCCAACAATAAAAAGACAATAAATAAAAAGCTAAAGAAGGAAGGTGTAACTTTAAAGGGTGTTATTTATAAAAAATCTCTATTTTTTGTGCGTTATGGACAAAACATTAGAAGTTTAATATCATACAAAGTAAAGAAAATTGCCACAATAAACACAGATGTTCTAGTGCTTTGTATTTTAGCTGAGATACCTACCAACCTACATGTCATTGAAATAATGACATAAGCTTATAAAATAAAAATAATGAAATAAGATTATAAAAATAAGTTAGTAAAAGTAAAAAATAAAATAAATATTCACTATAATATTTATTTTATTAACTTTTAATAATAATAATAATGATTTTAATATTATTTTAAGTCTAAACATTTGATTGGAATAGTCAATTGCTTGTTGACTTTTGACTCTAAAAGATTTTTCAAAAAAACATTTACTTGGGATTTATTTTTTAGGAAAAAGGGATTAAATAATTATTTTTGCTTTTTTATATAAAAAAAAATAGCGAAACATATTTTAACCACATTTTTGCTGGTTGTCATTGCCTTTATTTTTTTATTATTCTTTAGTTGGATCTTAATTATTTTTTAGTAAGTGTTGCTTGTGATATTATACATATAAATAGGCTAAACATAAACATATTTAGCAATTATCTAAGCGTCACGTTCCATTTATATTTCCTTAAATGTTATACAAAATAGTTTATAGATGTATCTTTAAAGCTATACTATAAGTATTTATTAGTACATCAATATGCTATCGATGTATATGCTATTGATGTTGCTTGTGATATTATACATTTAAATAGGCTAAAAATATTTAGCAATCATCTGAGCGCCACTTCCCATTTGTATTTCCTTAAATGTTATACAAATAGTTTATAGATGTATCTTTGAAGTTACATTATAAGTATGCTATTCTTAGACATGGTCACTATCTAGTTAGCCTTTATAAATAAGCTGTTGGGTTTCAGATGTGTAAGTCCCTTAAAATAAATTAAATAAAAAGTTTAGGTTTTTGTCACTTTCTGAGATATAGTCCATTTTTTATTTTGTTAAATAATTATTAGTAAATATTTTAGAGACATCAAAAGTTAAGAACCTATATCGTTCACGATACCAACAGATATCGGAGAGGTCATTGACCTAGACGTATACATCATATAAATGTTGGATTGATCCGATTCAGTTGAAACCAGTCTTAATCAATTAAACATGACACCTTGTTTTAGAGTCATTTGAAGTTTTAAAAAAAACTTCTTATGACGGCATAAATTTTTCACAAACATTAACAACCCTTGATAGCCCTAGTAATATATTTCTATGGCTTTAACTACTGAAAACCTCTTGGTATCAACAATTTAATAATAATAATTTATTTATAATTTTTTACATTTATTAAATTTTTAAAGAAAAGCAATAGCAATTTCTCAAGCACTATGCATAAATTCAGGTATACACAGTGAACGAATACCCACATATTCCTTGCTTAATATACCAATCCTGCTTCATTGGTCAAAATTAAGTCAACGTTACAGATAATTAGACTTAATGCAAAAAATAGGCTAAATCTGTTTTATTATTTTAGAGTAAAACATTTCTAAAAATCTATAAAAATATTATAATATACTACAAATAAAAAAAAAAAATAAAAAAAAATTTAAATTTAAAATAATTAATAAAATCCTAATTGCAATCATATTTTTTTAATAAATTTAAAGACGTGTCTAAAAGTCTAATAATAATATAACTCTAATAAAAAATAAATCAAATCCAAATTAAAAAAAAAATATTGTAATTGCTTGCTACATTCTTGATATAAGTTACATATTTTTTTTATTTTTCATCTAGAACCTAAAAATATAATTTTTCTATAAAAAGCTTTATAGATATTTTTTACACTATAGTTTATAAAATGGATGTATCACGTTCATCGTTCCTCTTAAGGAATAATAAGATCTTTTCATTGAAATTCGTTGATAATTTTGATCTTCAAAACTTTAATTGTTTGATAATTTTGATCCTAGATTGTTAAAAGCCCTTTTGTATTATTTACTTATAATTGGCCATCAAAATTGTCTAGTTTCCAATATGTTTTTCTTAGTAAATAAAAATGTAATGTTTACTTCTTTTGAAACAAAATTGAAATCAATCAGCATCGATTTAATTTCAAGATGATTTTAGTTGATTAGTTTACACTTGTTTCGTTTATAAAACGCGAACAAGTCTATTTTTAAAGAAATCCAAAATGAGTTGTTATTTTAGCTAGGTAGTTATATATCCGGTACCAGTTGGATTATATCTTTCTCTCTGTTTAGCCACTCGTATTCTAAAAGTTGTTTAGCAGTATATCTTAGGTGCATGTCGGGTTCTAACATGTGTCTTATCATATCTTTACCAGAATCGTCCATAAGTTTGTCCGCTTTTGATCTAAACCGATATTCCTTGTTTAGTTGTTGTTGTAAGAGTTGTGATGCTTTCGTTTTGTTGAAGGGCTTGTTGAGATTGACCATGATAAAGAAAACGACGCCTAAAGACCATACATCACAGTATTTAGGTGGGTATGGTTCACCTCTTAAAACTTCAGGTGCAGCGTACGACATACTTCCACAATAAGTTTTACTTAAGACATCCCTTCCTTCTGAATCTAACCAGTGTCTAGCAAAACCAAAATCTGCCAATTTCACGTTTAAATTAGCAGTAATTAAAATGTTTTCGCATTTGATATCCCTATGAGCGATGTCTTTAGAATGTAGATATTTGAGACCTAAAAGCATTTGCCGCATCCATATTCTGGCGTGAACAGCGTCGTCGATTCTCTTCTTCGACAAATAATCAAGTAAGTCACCTTCTTCAGCATATCTCATGAATATGAAGCATCTGAAATCATTCCAAGCAACACTTTTTATTTTTTTTGTCCTTGGTAATATAATAACAATAATAATAATGCCCGTTTAGAACCTTTCGGCTCATTAGAGATAACCACTGCGGATTGCGGAGGAACCCCCTCAAGTAGTGGCAACCGTTACGAACCAAGTGCATATCTAAAATAATTTATTTAAACAATAATCTTATATAAACTGAAAACCTGGGATGCGAACCCCACCCGTCTGGGTGGAGTCCGTGGTTTCAGTATAAATACGGACGCTTTAACGACCTTGACCACGGAGGTGGCTTCTGGGTGTTATACAACGTAATAATAATTAAGAAAATATCCAGATAACATTTTGGATAATAACGACCTATTTCTTCATGTTTTCCCTAAAGTTAACGCAAAATTAAAAACAATATGTTTAAAACATGACTAGACAAAATCATTTGCAGATTCACAGAAAAGTGCATAAGGTTAGCATTATGGGTATTTCAGGGGACTAATGCATCGACAGTAATGATATTGACTCGAATACACTTCACTGCTTTTACTTTCATGTTTCTAATAATGTAATCGAAACGTCGGTAACTTCCTCTTTACACAGTTTCTATCTAAAAAGTTTCAATTTCAAAGTCAATATATAACACTTGTAAAAAAATAAGATTCGTCTTGATATCTGTTTTGTTAGATAAATAAGATATGTATTAAAGACTAAAGTGAAAATCCTGAGGCCTGTTTCTGTCACAAATTTCGATATGGAAATGATGTTATATAACGAAATGATATGGGAAACAGAATAATATTTCATTTTTTTGAACTAACAAAAAAGACTGAAACCTTGTTATGTTACTAATACGGGATATAAAGTGAGTTCGTAATTGCGAAAATTTCTACATTTAAATATTTTACCGCAACAAGTATCTAGAAACTTTTATTTTCTTTTCAAACTCATTATGATCATCGCCACCAATTCAGATTCGCCTTGCTCGTCCTTAGAATATAAACATTACTTATTTTATATTGCATTACGTCTTTGGACTCTCTTCGCTCGTCCATAAACCACGGTCATGGATTTTTTTTTAAGATAGTAACCCTATCTAAAAAGCATTTATTTTATCACATGCCCCATTTAAAATATTACATGTGTTGTTATATAGACACTTCTAAAAGGAATTGAATTTAAAATATTGACTTTTTAAATATATAGTCATGCAAATAAAGGAAGAATTTATGTATATATATATATATATATTAATATATATATATATATATATTTATATATATTATATATATATATATATATTTAATGGCATAAAACGGTCATGGATTAAGTCTTAAGTCGGGTCAAAAATGTATACATGTTATTTGATAAAAATTTAACTAATACTCATTTAGTTAAATATTGGGGCAACTTGGGGACATCTTGGGGACATCTCAGAATTGAGATAAATAGGGAAAACTCAGATTTCAATTTATATAGAACTACATGCATGCCGATATTTCAAATCGACGCGGAAATTTTTCTCGTTTTATAATTTAAGTATTCGGTAAATTAATAATAACGTCATTCAAAATTTTCCGAAAAGTACAGCTAGACTTAAAATTGATTTTTGGTATCAAATTTTAACTTTCTAGCATATACACACTAGAAGATTTAATGATAACACACACAGATAGACATCTTGGTGAAAACCACTAAGGAGGTCTTATAACACCTGTAACTGTTAATTCAGTTCAAATCCCGGATTCGAATTTTACTGTGCATATACAACATTTTTCTTTTTACCTTCGAGACGAATGAGGCAAAGTAAAAAAGGAATATTACCAGTTGATTATCTAAATTACATTTTCGTTGTCTGAAACTTAATCCTGAATCTTACGTTGTACCATTTCTGAAAATTGGATAATCCTTCACACGTGTTACGCATTAGAAATTGTTACGCATACTAGGTTTACCTGTCTGGAAATTCATACATCCCAAAAGTCCTGATACAGTATGGATTACTCAGCGAAAGCAAAATGTGAAGCTCTCTCGGTAAAAATTTGGTTAGAAATTTTGGATCTCCTTTCTTCTTATCAATTACTTTACAGGCCAGAGTAACCTGAAAAAATTGGTTTTATTTAAATAATTTATAAATTGTTTTAGAAACGAAAATACTAGTGAAAATACAATCTGTACAGCTAATACATGTATGAGCAATGAAAAAACACGCAGAATTTACATTATTACACGCTTTATAACGAATGAAAGCAACATCGAAATGCAATGGATAAAATGAGCTTATTAGTTGCTTATTAATACACTTTATATCGTCCACTATGCTACATCAGTTTTCTGTATCAACCACCAAAAAGCACTTTTCGGAAAATTCCATATGAAATCCATTTAGCCACTTTAACGAAAATTCGTTTAAATGTGACTGATCAAACAAGCGACCAATCTCTTTTAATGAGCTTACTAAAAATTGGATTGACAGTGTTGTGAATAGAAATAGATTTAATAATGAATCGTATAAAATGTATGATGCAATAGAAAAAAATATATCTATTGTCTACAATGGTTTTTAAATATACTGCCGGCGGTTCTCAGGCCCACCTTGGGAGTTTATTTCTTGGCGAGTTTTCGCTAAGGAAATTTACTAATATGTAGTTTTAAATTCCTTTTATTATCAGTCAATTTGAAAAATAAGTCAATTTTTATATTTCTTTGTCAATAAGTCAATTTAAATTGTTGATCCTATTTTAAAAAAGTACCCAAAAGCCTTCGATTGAAGACGGCTTAAGATTTTGGCAAGAAAATTTGAAAAAAACAAAGTGTGAAAAATTAAGTTAAGAGTAGTGTTCATCAATTATAAGTGTAAGAATAAAAAAAGATATACGTCTGTGGGATTTTTCGAGTTTAGTCATCTTCAGTCATCAATTTAATGAGCAGAGCGGTAGCCTTATAGTAATGAAAAAGGTTAAGACCTTTTTAGATATCTTAAGTTCTCCAAACCCCTGTGAACGAGGTACTAATTCTAGGACCAGAGCCAGCTCTCTATAGCTGTTCTGTTTTGCCTTAGCCTTCACGATGACCTTTATAGGTTGATTATTGCTATTATTTTATTTGTAAAGAATCTTTTTATACTTTTAGTTATGCTAGATGTTTTTCCAAGTTTTTTACTTTCTGTTAAAGGTCAACATATTTTATACGTACCGAGGAAAAACCGGTATCTTTGACGAAATTAATTTTTCTAAGCTCATATAAAATTTGACAGCCTCTAGGAAATGTACGATGTTTGTTTACATATTATTATTAGATATATAATATGTAACTATAACAATGTTTTTCCGAATTACAATTTTAATATGTATAAGTGCAAATAAAAATGTTAAACATATTACCTTCTTTCCATCGTCTACAGTAGAGGCTAGGTAGATCTGTGCTGATACGCCCTGTCCAACTCTATTGTACAGCTGATAGCCTCTTGAAGCTAAACTCTTTCTATCCTCATCCGTAACTATACTAAAACAAATTGTAAACGCTACACTCTCGCATTTGCTAGTTCAGGTAAACCATATTTTGTCGCGGAACTTCAACGGCCATATATAGTTCATACAAACTATTGTTTGTTAAGAAATTTGTATAATTAACTATAATATAAACAAATTATTGATAAATTCAAAACTTATTTGATATTGTATAGCTCAAACAAAATAAGATTCGTCGTAAAACATCTGTGATTAAATACAGTTCAAACAAATTCTATTTTGTCAAGATACTCCTACGATGAATTATTGCTCTAGCAAAGTATATAGATAAATATAATTTCTACAATTATAGTTCCCAAAAACTGTAATCTGTCGTAAACTTTTAAAATTAATTATATCGCTTAAACAAACTATGGTTTGACATAAAGATTTCTCGAGCTTTCCAATCAAATGCTACTTGATTATTCAAGTCCACTAGCAATTGCTTTTTCTCATCAAACTTATTTATTTACCTAATAAAGCAACCTTATTTACCTATATTTATTTATTTACCTATATTACTATTACCTATATTTATTTTATTGCCTTATTTACCTATATTTATTTACCTTATTTTTATTACCTAATAAAGCAATTGTATACATTTTTTTGTAAAACAAATTACTTGTTAAGGGCAATCTTAAATTTTACACAACACTACTCCTCAACTTGACCTTAAAGGAATATTAAATATTAACAATATATAAATGCAAGAATAAGACAATAGTTAAGATATCAAGTTTAGTAGGCCAAAAACTAAACAAAGACTTAAACCAAGGCTTAGTTAAACTCTTATGACTCAAAGAACTAACTTCTTCCTACTTATAAAACTAGAGTTCTCTCCAATAATTTTTGGAGAAAACTTTTTGTATGGAACCTAAACTTGTAAATTTGAATCTTTTAGTCTTGTATTACAGATACGAAACTAGTTGACTTTAATTTAGTAATATGAAAAGATAAAGATAGAACTGCAATGCGGGTTTAGGGAAATCTCATTCCCATGTCCCCTTCGCCTACGGGGGTCGGCTTTACGAAAACTTAAGGTTTCGTAATATATACCCCACACCATGTCTTTGAAATGTTCAAAGTTGGAGCTAGTGTGTTATTATCTAGTTTGTTTGATGATGTTAAGAGTTGGCTTTGATTCTTGTAATATTTCCTTGACATATTTAGTACTCTAATTTTGTCTCTTTTTAACTTAAATATAATCATCATATCTCTATAAATTCTGAGACTTTTGGGTGAGCCAAAGGTCTCATCCTTTCTTAAATTTTGAACAGTTAGACATAAATCAATGAAGTTAGAATAAATCAATGATATTTTAGGCGATGACGAAATCAATATTAAAAAACCTATTAAACTATTTACAAGAAAGGCTCTGATCTACAGACTTATGACCGGGCAGAAGGTGTTAAGTTTTATTAGTTTTAAGTAGTATTAGGTTATGAATCCATGTGTGTACAAGACAATCTAGTTCAGTTTAGGCAAAAGTAGTTTATCCTGAAGTTGCTAGTTAAGTTGTTAAATTAAGCTTATTTTAAATGCAATGTAAAAATAATGTTATCACTTTATATATTTCATTTAAACAGAAAACGGGTTTCTTAAGAAATTCGTTAGATACGAAAACATGTTTTCGTTTTTATTTACCTGGATCATATAAATATATACTAGAGGGGCCATAGCCTATTCCAATACATTGAGAGTTCTGAAACATCATTTTGGGGCTCTCAGGGGCTCTGTGTTACCTCAATGAAACCTCGTCCAAGAGTAAGTTAAGTTTATAAGTAATCAATTTTTTTTCGGCTTCCTGCACATTGTTTTGTGTTTTTATTTATATTTTCAGCGTTCTACTATATAATTCACTTTAATTTTGTTCAGTTCATTTGATTATTGATAGTCGAAGGTGGTCAGGTTATGTTTTCGATGTTTCAAAATTCAACCAATAGAGCCCCTCTAGTAATACATCTCTATAACCTGGATCGTGTAAATCTCTGGACCATACCTTTTTATCTTAATCCTTCTCGTAACGGAACTAGACGATCCCCTTTAATTTACGGCCAGGTTGCCAACTGATCATAACCTGAACTATTGTAATATAATTAAATTTTTAAGCTCCGGTATAGTAAAAGACACAAAGAAAAATCTCTTTTGAGGACGAGCGACTCAAAAATACTAAGGGCCGTATTCAAAGACATTTTCCTAACATTCTCCTTAAGGAACAAGTTAGAAAAATGTTAGGAAAATGTTAGGAAAATGTCTTTTAGTACGGGCCTAAGTATCAACTACCTCTCATAATTTGTTTTATTTCTGTTTTAATATTAATATTTAGGAATAATATTAGTTTTTCTTTTCTTTGTTTTAGAAAATATATTTCATCAACTAATAAAGAAACAGAGAATCCACCTTCGAACGACATTTCTTTAGTGGACACCAGATTGCGGGTAAGATTTATTTTATCAATAGACATACCTTAAACAGTTCTACAATTATTATTGCCTTAGTTAGCTTTGTTAATAGGCCCTAAAGGTGATATCTAGTCTTAACGACTAGATATAACAAGGCGAGAAGTATTATAGAGGACAAAGGCTTATGTTCAATGTCAATCACATTATAAACCTCTGAATTCAGAAGGGTCAATAATTATTGGACCTTATATTCATTTTGGGCAGAGGGTATCTTTGACTAAGGCTATGACCTTGCTTAGTAATGGTTATAAACATCAATTTTCCTCTTACTTATAAATTTATCTAGTCATATTATTATTTTTTCTCTTTAAAACCCTTAAATAATGTTATTTTGTGTTTTAAAAACTTAATAAACAAAAATATTCATAGCCAGCTAAGCGTGTTCAACATTAATTTTATTGCTTTCTTATCTTTCTAATGACTGAATGTTTTGCTGTCGCAAAAAATATTTCTTTCTTTTTTCCTTTTATATAAGACATCGCATTTGTTCAAGTAAAGTAAAGAGTTTGTTATAGTGTGAAAACTAAAATACTATAAGACAATCTTAAAAAATATCATACCTTGCACTTAATACCGTATATCACTAATAAAAAACTTAATATATTTTATCTTAGTGGTATCATGGAAATAATATCAACCAATACCTAATAAATAATTATATAATGCATTAAAATTTTGACTTAATCAAATTGGCCGTATTTTAGTAAAGGAAACAGTATGATTATATTCCATTCTGGTTTGATTCTCTTTCTTATCACCTTACACCTACATTGTATACACCTACTTGCGTAGGTGTATAGGAAACTGTAATTTGTCGGAAAAATCTGAAACTGAGATTTTATAAGATTAATCCCGCTTTAGACATCTTAAAATTTTAAGACGTGATATCTGTTTTTGTGTGTGTGTGTGTCACGTACAGTAATTATGCTATAATGTTGGAAATTGACAGAAATGTCACACTTTAAATCTAGTTTTGCTGCCCCAAAAAAATTGTTTGTCTATGTTAACCTAATTTGCTAAATTGAATGTTTGACCAATGGAATTGAATGTTCACAGGGACTTTAATTTTTAATCTTGAAAGATAAAAAGTAGGTTCATTTAAATAAAATGGAGAGGAAGGGCTTACTTAATATAAGCCCTTTAAATCCGCCTATACCTAGACATGAAGCTACTGTACCACTATCAGGTCAAGGGTATATAGCAAGACCGAACTACCCCGTGAGATTAGGTGAACATGTCATTCTAAGGACGAGCCAAGCGAGTCCAAAGATGTGACAAAATTACCAAGGTACCCTGTACTCGATTCGAGTACATAATTGATAATACAGATCGAAATAATTGCAATTTTCTGATGAAAATTCGCAGACAAAAAATATGTCTTTAGCAGAGATATCTATTGACCTAGATGTTAAATTGACAATTTTTCACTAGAATTTACTTGTCAAAAAACTAAAATCATTTGAGAGGAGGAATAAGGGACTTCTTAAATAACTTTACAAAACATACTAGGTTTGTTCATTACAATTTTTACCTGTATTTTAATTTCATTAGCTCTTTTATCTCTTTTATATTACCATATCCTGAATTTAAAAAATATTACACATATCAAATTTACTCCTAGTACATACGTTCTCCACTCAAAATTTGTAGTAATTTAGAGATAAGTAGGAAGAAAATGGTGTTACTTACAAACGCAGCCTTATTATTTTAACATTTATCATTTTAATATACAGACATAAGCCTATTATAATATGTTTAAAACTTTCGCACCGTTTAAACCGTATCTTAAATGTATAATAGTGAAAACACATTTAAACAATTTTTTGTGCTAGATTTTTTGTACTCATAAATCATTTTTGTCTTCCTATCTGCAGAAAAAGCTCTAAATACTAACCACATAAAAAAGTAAAACTTAGTAAAAAGTTTATCATTTATTCATAGTGAAAAAAACTCAGGTTTTTTGAAATATAGAATAAAGGTAGGAAAATTGCAAAAGGGAAAATCCAAAATAGGACCACCCCTTCCCTGTTCTAAGATATTAGGACATGGGTATGACAGAGATATTGGAAAGGAAAATCTTACAATGCTTGTATCAATAATATAGAAAAAATCCTATGCATAAATCATAAGTATCTTATATTCAAAATCATTTCTGGTATATGGTTGGGGTTTTGCTTATTTCAGGATAAAATATAACCAGATATTTAGTAACTATTTTATTGGACAATTGAATAAAATTGTTTAAAACTTATAATATTGAAGATTTTTTGTAATTTATAAAAAAACAGAGGAAGAGTAAAACATAATAATGAATTAGCCCAAAATAATAGAGAATCTTAGAAATTGATGTATAATAATATTGATTGCTTCACATAAAACTGTAATGCTGGGTATAGCGAAAGATAATAATCACTTATAATTTGTATCTATAACTAACCAAGTACGGTCGCGCTTAGCATGCATTTTGACGTCCGGTTGTTGTTTTTCATTGGCGTATTACTTTTTTCTCACTCGTCTTTGCGTAACTCGTACCAGAAACGTTCGCATCTCATCCACGAGAAAACCTCGTGTCTGATTGGTATTTAGCCATATTCACTCGTACTGGGTAAATCTTAAATATATCCCCTCCAAAAGCACTCTTATCTCGCCTACGAGAAAATCTCGTATCTCCGTTTTATCGCTGGTATTGCGTCAAATTCACTCGTACTCAGTATCTGAGTTAATCTCAAATATATCCGTTCTAGAATCAATCTTATCTCGTCTACGAGAAAACTTAGTATCCCGCTTGTATCGCTCGTAATGCGCCATATTATTGCCCTATCTATCTGAATTAAACTCAAAATTGTCCACTCCAGAGTGTAACATAGTACGATACTATACTTTAAAATTGAATAGCATTTAAGTGTTTAAATCTTTAGTATGATTAATACAAACATGAAATTTTGTTCAGCGGTTTTTAAAATTTTCCTGTTATAAATGACGGACGAAGATCGTTTTATTAATATAGACAAATTGCTAATAAATTTTTAATAAAATCATCCAGTTACATATTTCCTAAATTTTGCATTGAAGTAAAAAACGCGTAAAAATTATCTTATTCCGGGAGGGTTTTAATAGAAAAAAGGAAAAAATGTATATGGATATGCGGGGTTATGGGTCGGTTGTCAGAGTTCATATGACATATGTGAAACCTTTCACAGTATGGCCTGAAAAAGGCTACAAATCAATCCATTTATATAGAGGATATATATTCCCCTTAACTAGACGTTTGCTACTCTATAACATATTGCAATCCATTCCCTATGTTTACCATGTACATTTATACGATAAAAAACTGAATATTTCATGTTTCGTGCTAGGCCTGGTTTTCAATGTAATACATTAACAGGAGGATAAATAATACATTTAAAGTGATATATGTAATAATCGTCTAAGAATAAGAACAAACATTTTTCAAAAAATTAAAATAAGTCCTTAAATTTTGAATTTATTTTACCTTTTTATGGTAGTTAATTTTTTTTATTTAAAAACATTATACCGAAAACCGGTAACTCAGTGTTCAAGCGCTCGCCTTACGGCCTGGTAGTTGAGGGTTTCAATCCAGCCTGGGGATGACCTTATATAAGACTATCCCTTGTACCGTTCTCTTGGGAGGTCTGGAAGTTAAGGTTGGCCAACCTGGCCACGGTTTTACATTTGGCTGTTACGCAAATGCGGGGTTGGATTTTGTCCGGTACAAGTCTGGTTCTACGTTTCTGTTGTCTCCAGCTCATGTAAAGACAAAGTTCAGCGAGTCGGTGAAGGTTCGAAAAAATCGAACTTTTGGACCATATACTGGGAAAGTGGAGACTTGAATTTAACTGCCTATGGTCCCACAATTAGCGTAGGTAATCATGAATGCTTTGTTCGGTTCAAGTAGACGCATTTTATTGATCTGCGGAACTTTGGTTTTCAGGTCAGGGCTTCGGTAATAGGTAAAGCTCACTAACATCGTTGTTGCTACCGACATCTCTCCTCGTCGGTTTTAATCGCACTGAATAGAGCAGTGAAAACAAGTATCAGGTGAAACTAGAGAATCTAGTGAGCTTGATTAAAAACTGGTTGCTGGCGGGCTAGATAAGACTAATAAAATCAGAGTGCCTAGTGTGACTAGAGAAAATAAACTAGAAAAACTGTGAAATAATTACAAGAGGATTCCGTAAAGGGGAGGGTAGAAGTAACGAAATCTGCCCTGGTGGATCTTCCTCATAGACTCTGGGGGATATCAGAAGAGTGGCATTCGGTAAAGGTTTTAAGAGAAAAAAATTAAGGAAAAAATTTTAAAAATTACATATAGCACGACTTAGAGAGAGCGTAGTAAATTAAAGTGGTTAACAATCAATTAATGCGCCATGTTATTGCCATATCTATGGCAATAATAGATATGGCCAATCTGCCGAAGGCCCCTTTTTTAGTCGTGGTAGCCAGTAAGAAATTGGTGGGCTGTTAAAGAAAAATTGCATATAATTTTTAACTTACCATATAACTCTAACTAAAGCTATATTTAATTAATACGGTTCATCGCGTCCCTTTGAGATCATTCTGACAAAACCAATTACAATTAAATGTAAAAATAAAATTTGAGCTAATCTGTTTAGTAGCTATGTAATACCGAAGTTATGACTCGTGATTCCATCTCACACTATATTCCCAGCCAGAGATTGACATTGGAAGGAAGGGAAAAAAGTAATTTTCAGAAACGTGATTTGTCTGTAATAGAAAATAGATCATGAATAATTTATTTACATTCGTCTTAAATTATCGTGGTTATATTTTCGATTACAAGTCAATCATGTAATTTGGAAATTAGTCAGTTCAAACACTAATTAAACATAGATTTTAAGAGAACTCACTCGTGATCGTCCTTGCTGTCACTCTCTCCTTTACCAGATTTTCGTCCGGAACCTAAAATTGAAAAAAGTCGTTGAAAAGAAATTTTAAGTACCCAAAGCCACAATAAAAAAAGAATGTATTCCTTAGAACTTAACAATTTGCAATAAACCTTAAAAATTAGCCACTATCTGACTACAAGTGTCATATTTCAGATCGCTAAGCTGCCTACAATCTAACTTACGGCTTGTGTAGGTTTATGTCGAAAGCAAAGGCTATATTACAAGTGCTTAGTAGCAAAAATAGGTTTTTAGTGTTTATAGAGTCTTCCACCAAACTTTTTTAGCCATCGCTCTATTTTTCGGTCACGTCCAAAAACCAGACACGAGCTTCGTGTTTAATAGTCATCGGTTTGAAAGTACCAATTCTTGTGGCACCTTTTACTAAAATAGCTGGTTAGGGTCTACGTCTACATAAGCAAGTTTAGTTCAAGTTACGGCAATTGCGAAGGTCTGACTTGTAATTGACTTCTGGCAATTACTTACACTTATTGTATTTTTAACTTGCATTTGTAGATATAGGGTATAACCTGAAACACTATTTAGTTAACTTTTCCAACGTTTTCCAAAAATTTAACGTTTCGCCGCAAGATGACGTCTAAAATTATAACTTTGTTGTCATTTATTTGTACGCTCATTTTACGGAACTTTTCTGTTATCAGTAACGTTCCTTCTATAATAAATACAAAGAGACTAAAACTATAGTTTTCGTCTCTTTGAATAAATAGTATTATTCTAAGATAGTCAATATGTCTTATCCCGCTTTATTCTTATTAATTAGTTTCTGTTTCGGTATTTTATTTTCTTATAATTGTTTTTAATGCCTTTTCATCTTTAATGTCGATACTTACTAATTTTCTAGAATGATAGCCTTAGATATCATTATCACCTCTTTTCAAAATAAAAAAAAAGAAATCGAGTACGGAGTACTTCAGAACTTTTCCCGCATCACATCGGCTTATCTCGTGGCAGTATTCCACTTATAATTGTAATTATTATAATTATACTAGTAATCTTACGAACTGATACAAGGCAATAACTTAACCTTTGTTTTGCATTACGTAATTTACTATTAAATTAAGCTTCAGCGTGATTCAATTAGTTTTCGATTATTCGAAACTATTTTTTTCTCTGAAAAGTCGCTAAATTAACAAATAATTAGTAGCGGAGTGGAAGCGGTTTAAACTCAAGCTGATAGAGTTAGGGCTAGCTGTCTATCACCCTGGTTGAAAGTGTTTTGATTTTTGTTGTAAAGTGTTGATAGTTGCAGTCACGTTACCGTTTAATTTTTCGAATGGAGATAAAAATAAGTTTGGTCAAATTATTTTCAAGTCAAAATCATAAAGAAAAATATTTCCACTTGTAATTATGTTTGACTTTTAAAGCAATAAATTAGTAACATTCCGAAATGAAAAACTAAAATCTAAAATGATTGATATTTTCCGGCGATAGAGACAATTTTTATTAATTTTTTACTTTTTCTTTCCGTTGGAGTTGAGAGTAGAGAAACTTTATTTCTCTGGATTATCAGTATTGATCTGTACGGATATGAAGTTTATATGAAACTCTATAAATGTAATATAGCTTATAACTAGAGCTTCAAAATAACAGGCTTGAAAATATAGCAGTTCCTAAATAGAGGGTTGCTTCAAATCTAAAGGGTGCCAAACTAACCATAAGGGCTCATCTTCATACCTTGTATAGGGCTTGTGTAAAGGGCTAGTGTAATTCTATGTCAGGACATGACAATCTGCCAATTTCATTACATACTACCTTATACCTTGTAAATACCCTCCTTACTTCTCCTCTTCTAATATCGTATGATTGGTAAGAGGGGCTCCAAGTATTTTTTATATTCGGTATAAAATATTATCATTAAAGTATATTTATTAAGCATATTACCGTATTGAAAAGGCGATTAAATTATTATTTTTTAATGCCGCGTGAAATAATATTTGAGTATTTTTTGTGAGAGGAAATATTTTATACACATCAAAGTTTAAAGAGTGCAAAATATCATAATTTTAAATATAACAAATTTTAGAATAGATTAAAAATATGGATTGTACTTTTAGGTACAATTGTTTAGGCACAAAAACTATAAAAATAATTTAATGCTAACCTGGACTAATAAGGTAGGTACATAAGTCAGCTTCCCATAAATCCTGGGTTCCAACTCGGTTGTTGTCTCTAGTATTTATGCGAGTTATAAAAATTTATAACTCGCTTTCTGTGGGTCGTGTGCAAAACATGAAGGGCATTTTTAAAGTTGATAAAATTTCCTATAAAATGAGGGTTTAATTATCAAAATCCGATGACTATAACAAATTTATGAATCTTTCAAAAACACCTAAAAAATGGTTAATTTATGCAAGTTGTGTGAATTTCTTTCAAAAATATTGGCTTTCTGTGCATTTTTTGGGCCATTTAACAAATGACATAACTTTACTTACAGTAATCCGATTTTAATGAAAAACTCTCGTTTTATGAGAAATTTTATCCGCTTTAAAAAATGTTCTCTTCATGTTCCTTCATAATTTAAGGCATAATTTCAGAAAAATGTGGTTTGAAGTAGTACAAAATGAGTCACGTATTTTAGGTTTGGCTCTTAGACTATGAAGTAATACTCAATAAAGTAAAACCAATTATATATCAATTATATGTAAGTAAAATTACATTAGTTTAAGCTTAGTTGCACTTCTTTGATCATATTTAATTAAGAGTTACATTAATGAGGTTATTCAAATTAAATAATTACTTATAATTATATAGTTAATCTAACTAATTAATAACTAATTTAAAACATTAAATATTGAACCATTTCATAGTAATTAGAGAATACATGAAGTAATTAGATTATTGCTCTTTATTACAAATATCAGATATTTTTGATTCTATTTAAACAAATACAGACTTACATAAAAAGCTTTTGGACTTGAGGTAACTGTGTGTATAGAATATAGGGCTGTTAAGCACATAGAAGTCAAAGCAGTCCATCATACGACCCTTCTAGCACCCTTTCAGCCCTATAACATTCAATATAAGGACTTTACCACCAAAACTTTTTAAATAGAATCAAAAATAAATTAAAACTAGGTTTAGGTCTTTCAGTTTTAATGAAAAATCAATAAAAGTTATCGAAAGAGGTGATAAACGCGTCAATGTAGATGATGTATCCGACGTTTTGCTTCTATTGTTTGGGGCATCATCAGGAATACTGGACTTCATGGATGAAAACTAAGTTCGGTTCAGTTTTGTAGAGTTCATCGAGTTTTCATCTATGATTTTCGGGGAAAAAGAGGGTTTCGGACAATTGAGTTTAAAAGTATTCCAGAATTTCATAAAGTTTGTCTTTTTTACTCTTAATATCTTTAATGCTTGATTCTAACATACTTTAATCTAATATTTTTTTAAATTTTAACTTTTATTTTTTTTAATATCGCAAGTATTAAATAAAACACGTACAATTAACCTCTACACAGTATTAAAGCACCAAATCTAGCCACGATATGTGAGATAGGAGTATCTTGTGAACTGGTTGTTGCTTGTGTTAGATTGTAATTTTTATTACATGCCATTATACCATGTATTTAGCAAATTTGCCTGTGTATATGGCCGCATTGCGGGCCTGTTCAGCTCGCCGTGGGCGAAATATGGTTATAATGCAAAGTTGAAGAAATTTATTACGTCCCATTTAGTGTCTTAAATTTTAATATTATATCCATATACCATTTACACGACCAATATCTCAAATACTTGGTACGGCTTTGAGCACCCGTTTAACCCTGTCCCTAAGTAACCTTTTTTGGGTCATAATGAGACTCACTTCCTTTTATCACAACTTTTAAAACCTCTTGTCTGGCGTCGCTATATTGACGACATCTTTCTTATTCGGTCCTTTGATCTTCCTTTCCTCTAAAAGTTTCTTACCTCAACTGTTTCTCTAAACTGTTCCACTTCACCCATAAATTCTCCAAAGAATATGTTATTTTTCTGGATGTGGATGTGCATCTCCAGAGTGGCAGACTGGAGACCGACCACAGTCTAGATCAAACCTACAAACCTCTAACAATATTGATGAAGTCCCTTATATACAATATAGCCTTATATACAATATAGGCTTTATATACAATAAAGCCCTCTGAAGATGATGAATCTTCAGAGGGCTCGTCGTGCTCATTGAGACAAAGTTAATCATTAATATAACTTTATTAGTTGAGAGCTCGAGTGTTGCCCCGCCTGCTGATGATGGCGTTATGCCAAAACCGGTTCAGGGATATTCATACCCAACAGCAAGTATCGATGGTAGCTGATTTTTCGATTGCTTCTTCAACTTGCGGTAAATACAACCTTTTTAATTTTAAAATAAAATAAAACAATCAATGAAGAAACTATTAAACAACTTCGCGATTCAAAGACTTCATGAGGTCTAATAAAAAGTAAAACTGAAAAATCAAACCTATCTGAAAATTGAGATGCTCAATAAAAATAGTTTCATTGATTTTTCAAATACCACTGAAAGAATTAAACTTATTTTGGTTTTGACAATAGCATCTAAAATTACTCATTTCATTGAATATAACTGTGAATTAAATTAATCAAACCTAAGAACTATTGACAAAGCCCATTGTTACTCAAATAAGCAAATACGTCTGGATGTATAACAAAATATGATTTCCAATTAATTGGTTTAGTATAATACGCAAATTAATTTGGCTCGTATAACATTTTATAATCATAAATCTTGAATATTAATCAACTCCTTTTTCGTATTATTAGAATTTCATGTACTCTTTCGCTATTAATGATATCAAATTTCTTATGAAAATTCAATTATATTTGCGAGCCTTTTAATAAAAAAGTGAAATTTTAAAATGAAATTTTTAAATTTTTAAATTGAAATCTTTTATGATGCCTTTTAAGAATGCACCAAGAATACTTTAATTTTTTTAACCTTTAAACTATCAATAAGGTTTTGTATTTACAAAATGTATTTCCTAAACATATCCAGAATTTGATTGAATCAAGTCAAAATAAATGTAATATTCTCAGATTTTTTCTTCAGATAAATTTTCTCCTCAAAAGACATATAATAATAGGTAGAAGAAAATGTTTAAGTGAAGCGAGTGTAATGCAAGTAATGCAATCTTAAGTTTTGGACAACCATGACATTCTAAGGATGATCGAAGCAAGTCCGAAATTGTAAATAAAACCATTTTTAGAGCTGGTAACTTTGACTAAAGCCCCCATGCCCTAGTTTTTAATGTAAATATTGTTATAAATATGTTAATTAAGTCTTATTGTGATGACTTAAAGTTTAAGTCATCGACTTAAGTTTAACTTTACTTAAAGTTTAATTTCTCGTGAAGCCTCAGCAAGTCTCGGGATTTAAATAATATGGTTCCTTTCAACTTGGATAATATGGCCTCTGGAACCATTTTGGGTGCCCAGGGAGCATTGTTAAAAAATTACGAAAATATATGTTTGATAAAAAGTGTTTTAATGATGTTTTGAAGTTTTTTAAGTAGAAAAAATTTTCAATCATATCCTCTCTAGCGCAGTTCTCAAGATATATTAATTAATGTATGAAAGCTACTTTAATAAATTTTAGCATCCTCATAGTGCCTTATATCCAAATTTAGTGACCTAATCCAAACTTATATCTGAACAATGGGGCTTTAGACATAAAAAGAAAGAGTTAGTTTGATAATTTATTTATTACATATTACTAGAACTACATAATAACGACATAACATGGGGATACTTTTAATATAGCATTTGAACCGATACTCAAACCGAATCCCTGAAGGGAATCGAATTAATAACCTATAATGAATATTAAGATAATGTACCTGCCACTGATTCGAAAATCAAGTCCGAATCCACTCTGAGGAGTATCGTCTTAAGTCCATCCCCCTGCACTATCCCTCTCTTTTATCTTTATACCCTCTCCATAAAAACACTAGTTTCCAGCATAGTTAACATTCATTTTATATTAAAGGTTAAGCCACCATCTTTCCATGAATGAAATGATTCAGATTTAACATGAGGATAAACTGATCAGATTTTGGTTTTCGGTTTATTAAAATAGCGTCACTTTAAACTTTTAAAAAATCATAACATATTTTTCTTTGGACCAAAGTGTTTCTAATAATATTTTGAATTTTTCTAATCACAAACAGGCCTCAACCACATGTGGCAAGCATAATTATCGAGATATTTATATAAATAGATGTGCACTTTTCTTGTAAACACTTTAGCATACACGATAATATTATATGCTTCTTTATGTTTTTAGCCTATTGGTATCCTCTTTACATTATTGGCAGGTAGTTTTACTATAAATTAGATAATTTTCTTTGTATGTCATATCGAATAAAATTATGCATAAAAATGTTTTACTTGGTATAAAAGTAATTCATTGTATAGTGTCACATCTTTGTCATTTACATATTGAAACAGCCAGGCAAGGATATTTTATAAACGACTCTTCTTTTTACTTTCATATAACTAACTTTAGTATGTATTTTTATTTAAAAAAAACCTCTCCTACATCAAAAGTTATGCTACCAACTCACGAAAATAACATAACTTGTTATAACGTATAAAACTTTATGTACTTTGCGGTTTTTTCTACCTTAGGTACGAAAAAACTTGAAATTCAGTAATAATGCATGGTTTTTCTAGGAGAGAATATTCTGCTAGAAAACATTGCTATTGACACAGGTTTTCCCTTTGGATACCTGACCTAAATCTCAAAGTTGCCGCACATTTTCCGGTGACATTTATAAAGAGCATTTTTGTTTACTTTATATTTTTGGAATACTTATTTTAATATAATTTTAGGCTGGTGAGTTTTCCGAAACTAGTGGAAAAAAATGGTGCGAGAGGCACATTAGAATGTTACAAGCAATACAAACAACATTTTGGAACTGCCGTGGTTAGACATTTAAATAATGTCATGCCTTTATTTTGTTTTGTCTAACTCATCAGGACGCTTCCCGATTCCTTACGTTTTTGCCCGGACTCTATTTCGATTACTTTTGACTTAACAAATGAGATCTGTTAAGAGGCCAATAAATACAAATTGAACTCTTCGTTAGGACAGTTCCCTTATGTGGCTTATTGATTGTTAGATTTTCATCTGTTTCTCGCAGACTTATAAATTCTGTCATTACAAATTTGTTTCTTCTCTTAACTGTATTATCGTAATTTTTACTATTCCTCGCTTATACCTTAGGTATATAGAAAAAGTATAGTATTTTTACTAAAAATCCAAAACCGGGATGTCACCTGAAATATCTGTTTTAGGTGTTATAAATATATCCTTAGTAGATTTACCTAACTGTCAGTCAGTATGTGTGTGAGTGTGTTTATGCTTGAGAGTTGAAATTAATCATTAGGTCTATTTGTACTATCTGAAAAAAAGTTTATAATACCGGTCATTTTATTACCATTTTGAAAATTTTGAAAATTTTGAAAATTTATAATGCGCATAAAATGTTTCCTTGATTTTAAAAGTTAACACAGATGTGTTAACAGTGTTAAAGCAGTTACCAGTAAGGTTTTAAAAACATGGTTAAAAATAAAAATATAATTGAAGAGTTAAAATTTTACACAAGCGAATTCTTTTATGTAATAAATAAGTATTTTTAATTTAAATAAGGCTATTATTATTATATCTACGGTTTTTGTTGGATCACTAATGTTAAGTATGGCCAAAAATGGTCAGTGTCTGGTTTCCAAACAGCTGGGAATCAAACGGAATTGTTTATTGTTAATGGACGTGTGAAGCGAACCAATTTAATAACAACTCTATACTATTAAACCTGCCTCCGTGGCCGAGGTCGTTAAGGCGTTAGTCTTAACACTGACCTTTGACACCCACGGAGGTCTGGGGTTCACATCCCAGGTTATGCTCTCAGTTTATAGAAGATTATTGTTTAGATAAATTATCGCCAGCTTTAGAATACACTTTGAGCGTAACGGTTGCTATTACCACCCGAGGTGGTTCCCGCAGGGTTTATCCCTGATGAGCCGCAAGGCCCTAAACGGGCATTATCATTATTATTATTATTTTTATACTATTAGTATACTAATACTATTACTATATTATTAATAATATAAACAGTCATCTACTGTTATTTGATGCTACTAACGAAGATCTAATATTACACAATAAATGTATAATATTAACAAATTTATGACTATGCTCTGTTAAGTATTAATAGTAACAGGGTGGGGAGGCAAAGCCAGGAAAATAGGTCATGTTGTTGGGCCCTTCTTGTCATGCTCTGTATAGTTTAGTTAATAAAAATTAAGGTAATACCTCGGTTCTGTAATCTTAGAACAAACACAGTACTTTTCTATTTACCAAATAAAGTAGGCGAGAAAAAGCAAAAAGAGTCAATTTTGTATTTCTATATATTTGTTTTTCCAACTTTAACCTCTCCCTTTTCCCTTACTCTCTAGTTTAGTTCAAGAAGATAGGTCAACAATTTTGTCTCCCTTTTTACCTCTACATCTTTTTATCTCTGAGATCTTGTGTTTCTAAGAATTTCTTATCTTTTTGTGAGCTTTCAGTTATTTCTTCTTGTAACAGTTCTGTATGCACTAGGGTTTTTATTTAAGCATACTCTGTAAGGATATAAGACTTTTCTACTGTTTTACATCCTCATTAAATATTTTTTAACAACCAAATATTTTTCGAGTATATTTTTAAAATAAACTTTTTCTGAATATTTTACACTTTTAATTATTTACTTTGAGGATTTATATTTCGGGAAAAGTATGAATGTACTTCAAAACAAAGATACATTGTATAATAACTATTCCTAAAAATATCCTTAACACCCAAAAGTTAAGTATCGAAACAAATTGTATTTTTTTGTTAACATTATTGTTTAAATAGCACTCTAATGGATTTTAAAAACAGGTATAGGGTAGCACGGTACTTTCCCTAACAAATTCGGTCTTATTTTGCTCGTCCTTAGAATTTCATAATTATGCGTAGCTAAGAGTAGAATAAATTCGGTCTCACTTTGCTCGACCTCAGAATAACATGTTTATCTAAAGTGATAAGTGTTATTACTGTGGCTTAGCTCGCCCTTAGAATGCCATGATTATCAAAACTTAACGTGATATTACTTCGTTCTCTCTATACTCTACTTCACAATAATGTAGTAATGCAAACTCTAAAGTGTTGTGACTTCAGACTCGCTTCGCTCGTTTGACAATACTGTTTTAGAATTACCTAAACCTAAAGTTCAAGGTGTTATTACTTGGGTCTCGCTAAGCTCCATCTCAGGAATAGTAGATAAACAAATTTATTAAACTAAATAGCCAATAAACTACGTTTTAACAACGCCATTAGACTACGTTTCAACTTCGTTCCTATGTTCACGAAAGCCTTAAGAATACCAGTAGTATATTAGCTAAGTAAATTATAAATTTTAATCCTTTTGTTAAATAATAGCAATTCATTATACTATTATACTAGCTTTTCATTCCTTTTATTCATTACAATAACTACTATCATTACTTTATTTTTTTACTTCTTTTTACTATTCATTATCACTATTTATTATATTTAGAGTTATTTGATTTTTTCGCGATAAAACATTTTTACTGATAATTTTAAGCATTGCACCAGTAAATATCTATTTTCTCCTATAACAAACAAAGTAAATAAAGAAACTTTTGACTACTAGTTTTTCATGTTTTACGCTATTTGGGTATATACATCAAAATTAGTTGAAAGATAATTTTTATAAGTCAAGTTTTGGAAACCCAAAAGTGAATATTTTCAAATTGGCGAACAATTTCAAAATTAAATTTTATGTATAAATTTATCAATTAAGGATGTACATTTCTGTCAATTTCAAACAAAATTTTTCACTTTAATTTATTTATATTTTATAATTTTTGAATTTTATTTAATTCTCTGGCATGCACACAGCGGAAGTTATGCGTGACACACATACGTGAACACATACAGACAAACAGACAGCATGATAAAAATCACTTAAAACGTCATAAAAGTATCTGAAACGAATGATTATGATGAAAACTTGGTTTAGAGCGAGTAAACACAATAATATTCCTATATACTAACGGTAGTAGATATTGAAAAATAATGTAATATACTCGTACATAAACACCGGGTTCAAGTTACCTCGTTACTTTTTCCTTACATATATAGTCATTCTAAATCCGTCTTTTATGATCCCACAAAAACCGTAGATTACCATCTACGATTTTTGTGCGATTAAGCTTTGTCGAGTGAGATTAGTGCCTGTTTAGGTGACCGCTGAGAGTAAAACGAATGTATTTACTGTTGCAGTATATATTTTTGATTTTTGATTATTTTGAGGACGAGCGAAGCGAGTCTAAAATAGTGAGAATGAGCGTAGCAATTCCGATGTGGTAATGAAAAGTTCCGAGGTACCCCATACACGATTTTTTAAGAACAATTGAAGAAATATAATGATTGTGTACGTTATACAAATATCAGTTACCTGTAGGTGTTTTCAACTTAGTTGATTCAACTTTCTTTCTGGTTTTGACTTGTTTCGAAGCCATATTCCTTTCATCTATATCTATCTTGTTACCCAGGTTTAAGGATATGTTGTGGATACATTAATACATTGATGGGAAGCCATAAAGTTTCTATTATTTTAAACATTGGTGGAAATCGATCGCTTAATTTTCGTACATTTGAGGCCTCCTGTAAGCAAACAAAAATAATTGATTAAAAAAACAATAAAGTGAGAAATATCTATTTACGCACCAAGGGAGAAAACACAGTAGTTACGCTTTAGCGTTTTTCTTAATTTTAACCGAGGGAACCAGGGAGTTTAATCCCGAAGCGTGGCCGAAGAAGCTAACTATAGCTGGGTGTAATGATTGTTTTCTCCCTTGGTAAGTACAACAATTTCCCCCCTAGAAGAGAGAAAATTAGGTTAAAAACACAAATATATATAATTTTATTGCGAACAATTAAAATTTTATATTTATTTTATAATGGATTGAATAATTTAGTTACAATATTAATTATATTAAACAATTTAAAAAATACAATCATTTAAAGTCGAAAGCACAAGTTGTACAATTTTATGCTGTAATTGGACTGTTAAAGTCATTAGTACCTTATATTAGGATAATAATAATTATCCCGGTGCCGAAATCGAGTTCTTATACGATTACAACCACGGGTGCAGACTCCGTAGGCAGACTTTAATTGGGATAATGATATTAGATAATTTAAGGCTAATCATGATAGGACCTGGTTGTGGCCTTTGTACCATCATTTAACTATTACTACTTGTACTGTCATTCTTTACTGGAGTATAGAAAATATTTGTAATCAATTATGGAGGTAGATGGACGAAAGTGACTGGTACCTCAGGTAAAAGCTAATTTGACGTAATGTAAGATAGTGTAAAGAATATATATCATGAGATTAACTGAATTGAGCCAAGTGGAAAATCATTTTAACAAGATGATATAAAACAAGTATTGAAAGTAGTGGCCGTATCTTAACTATTACTCTGCAGTCCTTTTTGACCCGCTTAAAAAAGTCCCTTGTGAAAGAAATACATATGTGTATATAATATATATATATATATATATATATATATATATATATATATATATATATATATATATATATTATATATATATATATATTATATAATTATAGAAATAAATATTAACACGTAGAAAGAATAGGACAATACTCTATGACCAGCTACCAATAAGTACTTAAAAACTGAGAAGTTAGGGGCTATGATAACTAAAACTGGATAATAAATGCGATGCTGCAGCTGACTAGGCAAGGCGGGTTAATGGATGTTTTCAGCATGGTTTGAACTGACCCTTACTGTCGAGTGGTGCTACTACACGCACCTCGCCACAGACTTGCAGCAGATGACTGTAACGGCCAACTCTAAAAGATCTCAAAAGACGAGACCAACAAGTTTAGAAAAAATAGAGCCAACGTTTAAAAAATGGATGAAACTTAAAGGATGCAACCGCAGAAGAGTAGAGAGATGACACAAACAAAAGTATAAAGATAACAAAAAAGATAATAGATCAGTTGAAGGGCAAAGAATCAAAGCAAGTGATGTACGTATATTTATTTATGAGTTTGTTTTTGCATTATTTGCTGTTCTCAAAGATTATATAGATATTAAGAAAGATTATGCTGGGATTTATTATTTGGACATGAAAAGTTTCAAGAGGATCCAGTGGTCCAGGCTCTCAGTTGGCTAGTCTTGTTCAGCTGTTTACTGGATGGAATTTATTGAGACCTTAAAGATAAGATAAAAAGTCGAAGCTAAGATATGATGAAAATAAGGTTCTAATTTGTTCCAAAACATAATCAAGTATAGTATTAGATTATTTAATTAAAATAAAGGACGATACACGATAGACCAAGAGCCCAGGGGTGTTTTGTTAATAAAAAGTGTAATGGCTGGAACCGGTCTCAATTCTTCGTAAATACCTTCCTGAACAAGGATCTGCAATTCTGCCGACTCGTATCGGATGGGTGTCCCAGGCAGAACGCACTTTACAGGTCAAATTTACCACCCAAGTTAATAAAAAGTGTAATGGCTGGAAACAGGTTTAATTTTTCGTAAACACCTTCCTGAACAAGGATCTGCAATTCCGCCGACTCGTATCGGATTGGTGTCCCAGGCAGAACCTTTGACCCGTAAAGTGCGTTCTGCCTGGGACACCCATCCGATACGAGTCGGCAGAATTGCAGATCCTTGTTCAGGAAGGTATTTAAGAAAAATTGAGACCGGTTCCAGCCATTACACTTTTTATTAACGAAACACCGCTGGGCTCTTGGTCTACGATGTAAACATTAAATAAATGAAAAAAATGCAAGTATTTGAAAAAACTAAAAGGTGGCGGCTTCTGAAATACATTTAAAACATTGTCTTGCATATTAAAAGAAAAGGAATAAAAAATAAGAAGAAGAATAATTTCACAAGTGCTTGACTTTTTAAACTATATTAAAACATTTCTATACGACCACCAATTTTTTGAACGAAATTGGATTATTTCATTTTTGAAAATGAATTAGTTTGTCCAGATCCTTGAAAATAAAAAAAGAAGATTGAAAAATAAATCCTTTGCGCTGAGTAGCATTTTGTTATACATTCTTTGAAATATTCTAAAACATAAACTAGTTTATTCTCCTCTGGACTGTATTTTAAACATTTTGTATACTTTTTATTTTATTTTTGCTGCATTTTTAAAATATTAGATAACTTTTTGTTTCTTTAAATTTTAGGGAAAAATAAGTACTTTTATCGGAGTTAAAATGGGATTCGCATCATAGAGTACACATCACATCTGACACATCCCTTTTTCTTTTCGATACCACTACTCGAGATTAATTCTCAATTTTTTATATTTCTAGTTTGACTTAAAATGAAAATAAAATATCGATAGATAATGAATTACAGGGTTAAATATACTATGAAAGAATTTATCTGTATTAAAAATTAATTTTCAAATCAATAAAACCCCTAACTATACTGTCTAGCATTTGTATTTTTGAAAGTACACACAAGGAGCCGAATTGGCTTTGAGCCAAAATTTGGCTGTTTTAAAATTTACTTTTTTCAAATTTAATCTCCCTTTGCTCGACAATAAATATTGTTAAGGTTAAAAAAAACTTGGCTGTCATGTAGCATAAATAAAAATGCAATCTTCATCTTTTTCTTTTATAAAAACTAATGAATACTTTTACAGCCCAGTGGAAAAATATGGTTCCAATAGACATTTCTTCAATGTATTAAAATGTATTAAAGAAAATAAATGAATTAATAAAATTATTTAAATAATAATAAAATTAAACAAAAGGTTTTATTAATACTAATGTAGCCACTTATAGTCGAAATTCAAACTCGAGACCGTAAGATATTTTATTAAGAAGTATATTAACCTTCACGAAATACCTACAATTTCTTTAAAAATACAAAATATTACTTTATTTTTAGTGAAACGTGATAAAAATTAATGATTTTAAATAAGATGAAAACATAGTTGTAGTACACAAGGAGGCCAAGTATTTTAAAGTCTCAAATCGCGTGATTATACATCATAATTTTGAATGAATTTTCATGAGTATAGGGACACTGGACTGTAATTAAATGAAACTCGAGTTATGACATGAAAGTTTAGTATTTTATACAATATTCTAATTAAGAGTTCTAAAAAAGAAAATAATTTTTTGTAAGTAATAAATTTAAAATTAATGAAAAAATATAGAACTTGTCAGTAAATTCACCATTCATTCCTGCGGAAATTTGTTTATTGACACACCAAATAGAGCCATAAACATTTTTATAGCAATTTCCTTTTATAGATTTTTCTTAAGACCTCAAAAATATTGAATGGATACATTTGAGGTCATAGGCCTCTTGGCTACTCAACAGCCCTATCTCTTTGCACCTTGGCCACTACGCGGCGTTGAGGCTGGGGGCAGCTTCGCAGCCTGATTGTTTTTGTCCTGCTCCTGTAAGTGGCATATTGGCACAATATTTGATTGGATAGAATTATATAGGTCGGTCAATAACATTTTTTTTTTAAATTTGCTGTGTCATTATTGTAAATTAATGATGTCATATATATTTAATAAAAATAAGGTCCTGTTTATATTGGTACCAAGTTTTATTTTAAGCTCATTTAAAGGAAACTATAATTTGTACAATATTAAAAAATTCGAGCGAGCGTAATTCTAATAAAGTGCTCTAGTCTGGATACACATAATTTTTTTAAAAAATAGAAAATACTATTTTTTCCTCTCCTCCGTTAAAACTTGATTCTTTAAGGATTAAAAAATAAAACCTTCAAAACAAAATATCCAAAACCAGGTTCTTTAAGGATTAAATAAATCATTAAAAATAAAATATCCAAAAACAAGTTCTTTAAGGATTAAATAAATCATTAAAAACAAAATATCCAGAAACAAGTTCTTTAAGGATTAAATAAATCATTAAAAACCAAATATCTAAAAACAAGTTCTTTAAGGATTAAATAAATCATTAAAAACCAAATATCTAAAAACAAGTTCTCTAAGGATTAAATAAATCATTAAAAACAAAATATCCAGAAACTGGTTCCTTAAGGATTTAGTAATAGCTTCAAAACAAAATAACCAAAAACGGGTTCTTTAAGGATTAAATAAAACCTTCAAACAAAATATTCAAATAAAAATCGAAAAAAATTTAAAGACAAAACTTAAGGGAAAGTATTTTGTTAGAAACTTGAGCAAAAGCCCTTTCTGAATCCTCTCGAGTTTACAAAATTCACTCTACCCTCAGGTCCTTAGAGATTTAGTCAAACTTTGTCAGGTGTTAACTTCCCTGAGACAAGTTTAACTGGGAGCTATCTTTTCTTTATAAATAATACCTTTCTTAGACTATAACTAAAAACTATAGAGATTCAGGAAAACCCTACATTTTGACAAACTGATGAACTGTTACAAAACTGGCAATTTCGGTAAGTAAACTTTGCGGCAGGAGCGACTTTGTTTGAATCAACATTGTCTTCTGTCGATACTTTAGTTTATAAAGCTAAGTGATGGAAGTATTATTTACCTCCTTCTTCTTTGTATACCTTTTTAGTATTGTTACTTGTAGTTAAACTTATTTCGTTCTGATATATACACTCAATTTACTTTACTTTGTACCAGATAAAATATGTTCCAGGATAAACGTATTCAATGTGCCAACAATAAAGCTTTAAACTTTATGAAAAATATTGCCCTAAACTTTTAAATAAGGTCTCAATTTGTATGAAAAGTTTACTCAAAGTTTTTTTGTTAATCTAAATAATATTATCTTACTGTCTTGTCTCTTTTTATCTCTTTCTAAATACTTTTTATTTTCTCTTTTTCTCACTACTTCCATATGGTCGGAGATAGTGTATGTCGAACTGCCATTAAATATTTAGAATATAGTGATTTGGGATACATTTCTTTTATTATGAAAGTTGTTTCCCAAATAACATACAACAACATAGAGCAATAAATGTTGCTTTACTGTAAATGGTCTACATCAGTAAATTAACCTATTTTTAAAAAAAAAAAACCTAGATATTTTCTAAAAGCCCGTTCCTACCATATTTTCAAGAATCGTATAATTTCGGTGTATCTTAACTGTTCCACCTATAGAAACAGATTTAAAATTTTAACTTTTTAGAGTTCTTAAAATATGATAGCTGCGATAATAAATGGGCGCCAGAATCTTTGTGGCTATAATTCTAACATTTAAGCTAAATACGCAGCGAAATCGAGCATTTCTCATTTTATAAAATAATAATAAATAATATATAAATTAGGAAACAATTGTTGTTTTGTGTTGTTTGTATTAATCTACTGATGCTATATTGTTTTATAATAATTGAACAGTTTTTACTTATTTTAATAATTTTGTAACTCCTTATCGTTAGTTATAACATTAATTAAGCCCTAGATAGACTTATAACCTCCCTTCTTAAAATTAAATTTGGCAAGATAAAGCGAACGGATTCGAAGCAGTTTTATTATGGAAAGTGTTGACAAAAAAAATTCCCTTTAAGGTAGTTTCATAAAATTATTTATACCGGAAAATGCATTAAAATATACCTTAAAAAGTCTATTTTCATTTTATAGGTAACAGTTCAGAAACATAGCAATATCCTAAGCAAAATAAAAAGGCATTAAAATTACGATTGCGTGTTTGTCGAAAACGAGCTATAAAACGAGCTATATTCCAACATATCGCACAAAACCTTGTATTACATTGTTTTTCTTGGTTTAAAATTATCTACTTTAACAACTTTTAATGTTTATAATATAAACTTTTTTTTGGCTTTTTGAAAATGTAAATTACTTTTAAATAATTTAAGTCATTCATAGGAATTAATAATTATTTGGAAATATATTTTTTAATTTTAACACTTTATGCACTGGAATGTGAGATGGAAAAGTGTCATAGTACGTATAATTTTTTTATTTTATGTGTTCTGTAAGACTTGTTTAACAATGCAATGAATTTACAATAAAGAATATATAACATGCAACGAGCAATGAATTTTCTCCAATGCAATTGTAACTTATACCAGTAAAAAATAATATTATAAAAGTTTCGTTTTTAAAATAATAGTATTGCTTCCCTACCTCCTAATAGGTGGGAAAGCACTGTATTAGCAGAATATGTAAAACCTAAGTTTCTTTAAATTTTGACATTTCAGCACCTACAAATCCAAAAGTCGTAGAAGTCGTAGAAAAGTGTAGATGTACACATTTCTTAACGGCTTATCCGATTTTAATGAAACTTGGCAGGAAAGTCAAGTAGTATGATATATACAATCCCATCAATCGTTGTCGCTATTTGAACATTAATAGTTCAAACTTTGATACTTTATAACTTTTAATCTTTTCGCTATTTTTCGACGTACGATACTGTCAGATAGCATTATACAAATAGAATTTATTAATTTATAGATATATAAATATATATATATATATATATATATATATATATATATATATATATATATATATATATGTATATATGTATATATAATATATATATATATATATATATATATATATATATATATATATATATATATATATATATGTATATATATATATATTTATATATATATATATATATAAACAGAAATCGAATATATACATAAAAAGGTATTTTAAAGGCCTCCTGAGTGATTTAGTGGTTTTATCAAAGTTGTCTGCTAAATGTCTGTGTGTTTGTTATTATCGTATCTCATTGATAGAGAGTTGAAAGTTCGTATAAAAATCAATCTACAGCTGTAATTGTGCTATTCAGAAAAAAATATTATTATGGCGTCATTAACCCGCAATTATGACAGTGAAAATTTTGCGTAAAATTTATGCGATCAGATTGAGTTTTGGCACGCATGTGGTTATGTATGAATAAAATAAATAAATGGTTTATTTACACAAGAACTAAGTAACAAATAAAAAATTTAAAAAAAAATGGTAAAAAAATAACATGCAAAGAACAATTTTTGAAAATATGAGAAAATTGGGTAAAAAGAATGGACTCTAAAAAAATTAGACCTTCCGCCCATCCTTTAAGACACGTAAGACTAACATATGTGTAAGTTTCATTTCATTATCAGTATTTGTTTAAATTTTATCAAACGACCAGTGTACGTTTTTTAAAAATTTGGAAAAATCAAAAAATAACTAATTGAGTTAAAATTTAGTACCTGAAAAGTGTATACCTTTACGCAATAAATAAGTACACCAATTCTCGTCTTAATATGACAAAAATATTTATGTTTTTTGTTGGATCATAAAAGTTAAGCAGCATTGAGCGTGGTTAGTGCTTTATGGGTGACCGCTGAGAATGATACGGATGCATTTACTATCTGAGGACAAGCGAAGCAAGTTCGAAAACTTGCTGCAGTATAAATATGGCGAAATTATATTCTGAGGACGAGCGAAGCGAGTCCGAAGCAGTTTGTATGAGCGTAGCGAAACCGATGTGATGAAAAAGTTCCGAGGTACCTCGTATCTGATTTTTTTGTATGAAGTGAATGATTGTCTTCATTGCGTCTATTTAAAATAAACTAACTATTTATAATAAACTAAAATAACTATAACTAATAAACTAACTATTTATAATAAACTAACTAACTAACTAGCTTATTAATATCATACTTTAAATAAAAACGGGTTTCATTTATATTTTATAGGTGGTACTTAGATATTGAAAGTGCCAAATATTTGTTCAAAGCCCTACAACAAAAGATAAACTTGTATGGAAACAAGGTTTTATTAGACATGACACATACTATCCAAAGCTTTTAATATAAAGCAAGTTTCCCGAGAGAAAACAATATTTTCCATGATATTGTTATAAAGTTATTTGCTGAGAATTGCTGAGGGAGTCAGCAGGAAATTCCTTGTTTATACAGGATGACCGTAGGATAAGGCAGTTGGATAACACTATCCAATAATATCAAACACCCTTTGTGTCCCTCCCTCTTTAATTTTAGGGTATTGAAACTATCCACTGCTCTTTATGTAGACCTCTTTAAATGCACGGCTCACTTTTTTAACATAAAAATATTTAAAATAAAAAATATTGTTATTTTGGTAAAACCTACATAATTATATAAAGTTTAAATGACAGCGCAAGCCAAAAGTATTTCTATACATAAATATTTAAAAAGTATAAGAAATATAGAAGTATAGAGGGGTTTTCACGTTCTATTTAATGTTTTGTATTCTCTATAATTTTAGGATCAAGCCTTTTCTTCTTGTTCTCTTGATTAGAGTTTTAAGAAGGATTAGGCTATATACGCTTTTTTTAACTGAATTGAATGATTTTATATTTTCATTTAAGCGCGGACTTAAATGGACTTTAAGTAGCTGACGTTTTGTTTCAACTCCTATAAAAACATCTTCTAAACGAAATGCATCGTGGTGGGATTCGAAGCAATTCACACTTAAACGATGACTTTTATTATTTCTAATTTTAGCGTGTTTTCTTTTAAATAAACATTTTGCTGCTGAAGATTTTACTAAAAGTTTATAAGAAACGCCGGGAACTTTAGCACTGTTCCACTGAGAGCTTTATCTTAAGTCACATTACTTCACTTTACTGATTTATCTTTGTATTTTTATTAAATCACAAAGATTAAGTAGTTAATAACTTAAACAGAATAAAGTTTAGTTTGTAATAAAAATGTTAATTTTTATTTAATTAACCCTCTAATAATTAAGCCTCTTAATAAATATATTTAAAAATGCTTTTAACTTGTTCGAGAAGATTTAGAACATATTTGTATTTTTATATTTTATTTATTATTATAATTTTATGTTTGGTTTTTATCTATCCTCCTTGAAGCAATAAGAGGTATTACTATATTATTTGAAATATGTTTAAGTATTATTTAATTGAATTAAAAGTGAATTTGAGATAATAAAATATTGATTGTTTTAGACACCACAATAAATAATAAGAAATTTGATATTATTACAGCAATTTTCTCTAATTCTATAGTTATACATAAATATTAGATTTTTTAAATTACTTAACGCCTTGGATTTAAAGAAATAACATTTAAAATAATTTAAACATTACTAAGGTGAAAAATTATCAAAATGTAATGATTTGATACTAAATTTCTACAGTTCATTGTGGTTTCCAAACGCTTTTGGACGTATATTTGTGGTATTAGGTAGCCAAAGTGAATCGATCATTCCTTTACTTCCGTTATCTGAATAATTTCGTGTCATTTTTATAATAAAATTTGCCATAAAAAAATAATGGTTCATTTTAAATCGCATATATTTTTGTAAGTAACTAATATAACAAAACTGAAGGTACTGGCGAACGAATTTTTTTGTAACATTTATCAAAACTTCCAGCACTCCTCATACTTATTAACTCAATAATAATACTTAAACGTTTTCACGAGACCTGCCCCGATTATAAATAAAATATTTTAAGAATATTGTTGAGTCTATTCGGTACCTTAGCTGAAAAAACAAAATTTATACTTAAATCAGAAATAGTGGATAAAGGAAAAAAAATTCGTGGTTCCTTACAAATTTTCGGAAAAAACTGTATATAGAGGTGACAAGACAATGAACTTGCCACCGAGTTTGACCCCACCTCCCTTGGATGCTGCACAGCCCCCGCCCCCAAGTAGTCTAGGTATCATTTGTCTTTCTTGACTTATTAAGTCCCAGCTATCCACTATACCTGTCATGCTATCACACTGACTAAAAGTTTTTATTAAACTCAATTTATTAGTAGTAGGAGTGCACAAAGCCTGTGAAAAACAGCCAAAAGTTTCAAAAGCAAGTTAACTTAAGTGTTGACAATGCTTCTTAATCGTTTGGATTTTAAATTAAATAAATATTTAAAGCATATAACCTGATTCTACTGGGCTTAGCAACACAATTGTTGACACATTTTGCAAACAAAAGCGTAGCATTTTGCTTGTAATATTTCTCGGTGTCTGTTGGACAATTATATTATGTTAAATATTTAAAGCTTTGGACAAAAGAGCAGTAGCATTATAGATACTCTGTTAATATCTCTGCCAATTTATTTCAAAATTTCTCGATTTTATACGTATCACCTATTCAATTTCAGATTAACAAAATAATGACATTTATTTATTTATTTGTAATTTACGATATAAGCCATTTTACAAACAATATAAATATGTTATATTTTAATAGTATAACTACCACATACTGATTAAAGTAGAAACAGGGATATAACTAGAAGGGGCATACCCTACCTCAATGTATAAAGTACATCATTTGATACATCATTTTGGGGATCTCTTTTTACCTCAGTGAAACCTCCTCTAAGAGTAAGTTAAGGTTGTAATAAATCAACTGTTTTTGGCCTTTCCCACGTTGTTATATTTTGAACGTTCTATTACATAAGTCACTGTAGTTTTGTTCTGTTCACTTGATAATAATAATAGTCGAAGATGTTCAGGTTACTTTTTGATGTTTCAAAATTCAACCAAATGATCCTTTCTAGTTTTATATCTTAAGACTAGAAATTACTAAATGAACGTTTATACACGCTTTACGAACAAAAATATATACTTTTTTAGGCAATACTTTGAACCATATGGTAAACTGCATCCGTCAAAAAATGACGTTTTTCCAAAAACGAAAAGTAAATAAATTAATAAAAAATGGTATAGTAAGAAATTATAACTAATAATTATTAGAATAGCTATCTACTATAATACTTCCCTAAGCTTAACCTTAAGTCAGAACTCTCTAGACATAGGGTTATTGTATTGCTTCGAGAATTATGTTTTGAGAACAAATAGTATCTCCGTAATCTTTGGATAAACGTGGGATTCCGAGGATACGCGAGTCTTAATTCACAACACTCCAGACCATGGATCAATGTTATATTCTAAGGCCGCGCATAGCCCAAAGTTGTAACATAATATATAAGAGCGAGCAAATCTAGACCGAAATTATGAGAAAATGTTTCTGATTTTTTGTGACAAAATAAAACGTGGAAGTCTAAATCATAACTTCATAAGTTTTAAATAATTTATTTTTCAAAACCGCGTTTTTAACCAATCTGCAAATCTAACAGTTCTAAATTTTGTTAAAACTAAATTTAACACAGCATTTTCAGACTTGTTTTAACATAAATGTTATAACAAGTCTAAAAATGTGCAAGAGTAAAATTAAAAAAAACTTCCTCCGTTTTAAAATTTAATAGGAAAATTATACAGAGTGGACCCTGTGAAAATTATACAGAATTATAAGTCCCTCCCCCTCCTCTTCCTCATAAATTTTGAATCATTAATGGAACTTTTTTGTGTAGAGGGAACTTCTTTTTGGGGGGCGGTGTTAATTTCCGGTGTTCCATGCAACAACGAATTCAACGAAAAAAAAATAATGGAAATTGGCAGGTACACTTTTAAGTTCAAGGGATGAAAACAAAACATTTTGCCACTTGCATATTTTTGTCCAAGACCGCTTTTTTGGTGGGAATAAGTGCCCAAATTGAAAAAATTGGATATTTTAACTCGAAATTAAAGCTTAAGTATTGTATTCGCTAAAAATAAAAATTAAGTTAATTAAGAAAAAAAAACACAAACCATTACTTCACCCTTATAATAAGGTATTGTAGTGAATAATACTACTAGAATTAGGGAAAATAGCAACACTGATTTTATTTTTTTTTTATATTAAAATTTAATGAGTTATTTGTGTTTAAAATCAAAATATGGCATTTTTGCTTTTGGCAAATTCTAATTTACTCCAACTAAAAGAAGGTTGGTTTACACATCCTTTACACAAGCAATGTACTTCTTCTAGTTTCATTAATTCATGTTTAATTGTTGGAAATTTAAGAGGGATAGAAAAGGCTTCTGGGTTAAAACAGAAAATATATTTTATATATTATACACAATATCATTTGATTGTAATAATGTATTAAAATTTAATTATTTAATTATGTGTATTTAAAATGTATTATGCCATTCAGATTTTTCATTGAATTCACATATATTTACGTAGATAATTTACATATATAATTTAAAAATAATTTTAATGTAATAATAGTTTTAATAAATAATATTAATAATTATAATAAGTAATAATGATAACTAATAATTAAAATGAATAATTATTATAATTAATAATTTTAAAAAAATAATAATAATTCATAATTTTAATAAATAATAATAATTTTATAATAATTTATATATACCATATATTTACATACTTAATACATAGTTTACATATATTTTATAAAAATTTACATTTTAAGACCATTGAACAATTATGCAATGCATACTAGTATAATTAGGTTATGAAAATCAATGTAAAACCCAACGTGTATGTGATGTAGAATATTCCACATGGCACATTCTGATATGTTAATAACGCCTTGTCTATGTTGTATGTTATTAAAATTTTCTCTTGAAATGAATCTTGCATGTATTATGCAGATTGTAATCTTAGGCAACATGCATGTTATCTAAAAATATATTGGCAGTCTTAACCGATATGTTATTCAAATTTTTTACATCGTATTTTATAAGATTATAATTTGAAAGCAGAACGATAAAAGAAACTGGGTGGCTTAAAAACTCAGCTAATATCCTAAACGTACGACATTGATTGAACTAGCATTAAGGACATCATAATAAACTTATGTTGAGTTCAATTTATTAGTTTATTACTTATTTATTTATTTAAGAATGCGTGTACATAAAATATCGGTTTTTTATACAAAAAAGCAGAATGCATTATTTCATTATTGGCTTTTCATCCGTGTGTTAAAGGGTAGTAGTTTGACTACATTATTTATTCTTTTATTATTAATTTAGGAAAATACTTTTCTCAAATGAAGCAATATTCTTGAATAATTCCCTATATATGAAGTGTGTGTGGATACGTCTTAAAATATTGAAGTACTTGGGATGTCGTAATCAAAATTATATTTCAAACTATTCTCCTAATCTCTTTTGAATATTAGGTTTAAGTAAGGCACTTTGCAGTGTTAGCAAGGTTTGCAATTTGATAAAAACGGTAAGAAAAGTGAGGATCTAGAACAAAGACTTGAAATCAGTAACTCAATTCACCTTCAGAAAAAAGTGTTCCTAAGGAGAAGTGAATTTTTTAAATATTCCTAACTTAATACCATAGGTATAAAGGAAAATGATTGTGTTTATCCAATTAATCTAAACGTAAAATTTTACTAAAAATCACTATAAGTTAGAGAGCTGAAACAAGGTAGTATAAGACTTCATCTGTGCCTATGTTTTTTGGCCGATGAACAGAAATGAAAGTAGTAGAATGAGACATATTCAAGGGAACTGTTTCAGCTTTCTTTCGTTTTCTTATTTTCCTCGCTTCAACCAGCACCTTTCTCGTACTAGTCGAAACCGAACCAAAACATAAAAGAGCAATCAAAACAACAATGTAAAACGTAGAAAAACAGAATCACCCCTCGGATTATCATTTCTTTCTTTTAGATGTTCATTACTATTTATCTGAACATTAGAAGGTCATATAATTTCCGCTGAACTTACTATAAAAAAAGCATGGAAAAGTAAACTCGTACTTCAATGTCTTGAGAGTTGACTCAAGTAGAGAAAAATATTAGCTAGATAAATGTCACTGTAAACGTACATTAATCATTTAACATTTTATTATTGTTTTTTATAATTTTAATAGCTCCAAAGTTGAACTAAGTTTTCAGCCCTCTATAACTTAAAGACTTAACGTATTTTTCTAAATGTTTATTGTTTCTATTATCTGACAGTATATATACACACACACACACACACACACACACACACACACACATATATATATATATATATATATATATATATATATATATATATATATATATATATATATATATATATATATCATCTTAAAAAGGTTTAATTAAATCATTAAATCTGTTATAAATAAAACGAAAAACTAGGCCTGCTATAAATTTATCATCTTAGATGAAAATTCGAAAAGACCATTTACAATGATAAAAGCTCTAACACCTCTCAAACACGCATTTCTTGAGTTAAGCCATTGATAAATCTTGAAAGAACATTTGAATAACAGATTCCTAATTTTACCCTACAATATTGTTATTTTAATTTATTTGTGTTTTAGACTTGGCATGCATTCGTTCTTTAATCTTATCGATGTGTTGTATTGTTTTAGTTACGTTAAAATATTCTAATTGGGTTTTAGCTCCTTAATATTTATCTGTTTAGTTTATCGTTATTATAGAAGAAATAAACTTAACACGGCTTAAATGTAGAAAGAGAATTGCTTTGTAGTAAAGTCAAAGCAATATAATATTCTGAGATATTTGCTGTTATCTTTATTCAAATTGCGGTGTTAGATTTATTTTCCTAGATCTAGCAACGTCAAAGCCAAATTTTTAGTTTAGCTATTGCTCATAACTAAATCTAGCTGCTAAGTTACGTTTCGAAAACAGGCAGTTTGTCATGTTATCAGCTCTTATTTATTATTTTTGAAAGTCTTTCTATTTTATTTTTGCACAGTAATAAACTTGTCGTAAAAAATTAACCTGGTAAAAAGTAGGATAACATCCATGACGTTAATAGAATCACTGATTTTAAACTTATAAGTAAATATAAGAACTTATATCAGCTGTATCCCTTAGTTCCCCTACTAGCTGTATACCTTGACGCTGTACTAAAAAATCATGGTCACATCCCAGTAATTTAAGCGCAATAATTGTGGACCAAAGTTACATCTTGTTAGTTTGGGAGCCCTTCTAGAGCATCAAAGTCACATTCCGCTAGCTAGCAGCTACTTTTTGAAAACGCTGAGGGAATCCAAAGTATCGCTTTGGATCGTGTTTGTATCGTGTTTATTTATGAAGATGTTAAATAATCAAAAGAAGTGCTTGTTTTGGTTAAAATTGTTTTGAAATCGTTTTGGTTATTATAGGCTACCTTGACAAAATAGAAAATATTTTTGAACTATATTATACAGAAGATAATGAGATCGACATCTTGGCTGTGCTAATAGTTTTAATAATAACTAGTTTTAGAAAGTGCTTACGATTTACGCCAAATCACAACCACCTCAGATAGATCTCTCAGGTATATGCCTAAAACAATGGGGTGGTTCATTTGAATTAATTTCTTAATGAGATAAATACTAAGAAACTTCAAAAGCATATGATAGCTTATAATACGGGTTACGCTCTTAATACGGGTTCTTACAATTCAATGCTATATATATGTATGTGTATATATATATATATATATATATATATATATATATATATATATATATATATATATATATATAATATATATCTGTGTGTGTGTGTGTGTGTTTTCCCAAGTTCCCCAAAGTATTTATGTATTAACCAAATTGCTCCGTCCCTATTGAGACTTTAAAATTTCTACAGATGCTAAAAAATTATTTAGATGAATTGCAATTTTTCAAATTGCCAATGTCAAGCTTAGACACCCATATTTGTTTATCCTAAAAAAATAAATTATGAATATATTAATTCTATAGGTTTATACATTACGTTTACCGAATCCGGTGCAATAATTATAAAAATCGTCGCCGTAGTTTGGGGAATAAAATTATATTTTTGTCTGATAAGAATAAGGCTGTCTGATGTCACAAGGTCAATGTGAAACATTTTAAAGTCGAATCAAGATTAGTTAATAACCTTGATGATCCAAAGACAATTGAAAAAACACCCATTATATTGGAAATATGAATTTTGCACTTATTGCCGAGGTCTTTTATCTCTTTGTGGTAATACGCTCTAACGTGTTTTAAATAAAAATCTTAGATTGAGCTGTGGGAGAATCTATGGTTAAATAATGTCAGAAATTATATCCATATTGGAAGGAATAATTATGATAGATGTTTTAGACATTTTGTATTAGATTATTTGTTAATTTTTATTTAATCAATATACTAGAATAGAAAAAAGTTGAAATTCCACTATATTAGTAAATTTATTTGTTAAGTATTATTTACTGAAAAAGAAACAATTCCAAAAAGAAGAACTGGGGCATTTCTTGTTTTTTTTTTCTATCCATTGGTATTTTAACTAAAAGATAAAGCAGAAACAAAAGAACTCGAGTTGAATGACTACAAAGCAAACGAGTTTAAATTTAAACCAAAACGTATAAACCTTGAAACATTTTTGAGTTTATCCAGATTAGAGATATTTAAAATAATGGAGAGGGTTTACAAAGTTATGAGTAGGAAAATGTTTTCGTATTTTAGTACCCGGGCCAGAATTTCCTTTGCTGATTCGTGAAAATAAACAGACAGTTATTTTCTTTTACGTATTTAAAGTAAAAGATATAAACTTATGAAGTGTTACACTTAGAGAATGAGTTGTATTTAAAATTGTTTGTTTCATAAAAGTAGCGCTAGCAAAGTGGAAAAACTCTTTGTTTATTACTATTATATGTTATTACTATTATTTATCTTTTTACAGTTGAACGTAAAAAGTAGTAGCTTTTCTACTATTACGAAACCTATTCTACTGACAACCTCTAGAGTTTATACGTACACTGCATTAGGGAAGACTTCGGTACTTTTACCCTCCCTTTAACGGCACGGTACTGCACGTGTTTGTCTAGTATAATTTTTTTATTCTCACTAGCCTCTCTTATCTCATTTTTTACTAATATCTCTAGTTAATAATTACTAGTATACACTTGTACATTTGTGAAACAAATTTCTTACAATTATTAGTAAACTTGTAGATTTTAATTGTAGTATACAAGACTTGTATTTTTGTGAAATAGGGCCGGTCAAAAAAAGATACAAATACAATGTTTGATTATTAAAAACATATTGTACTAATATATTTATGTGTAATAATTTGGTGAGGGCCCTCAGTAGGAGTGAAACTCCTACTGAGGGGTCCTACTAAATTTAAGAAATTATAGAGGAAAAATTCATTCAAATGTCAATTTAATAGATTAAAAGAAAACTTTTCTGGTATATCTCTCCCAAAAGCTTATTTTTAAGATTTTTTTTGCAAAAGCTGAAATCCATGCCAGCTAATGTATAAATCACAAAAATAATTTATATAAAAAATAATAAAAGAAATGACGTTGCTTCACTAAACAGAACTTTATTGGCAAAGTCCTTTCAACCTAACTAGAGGCCATCACCAGTGCAAAACCTAACAAACAAGTTACAATAGGATAAATAAAAGCCAAAAAATAAAAAAATAATAAATTAATAAATTAATAAATAAATAAAATAAAACAAATATAATATAAACATAAATAAAACATAATGGAAAAAATACATGGGAGATAAAATATGTAGATATATAAATGCAATTAAGAGGAAAAAAAACTTTAACAAGTTATTGTAACTTGATGGCTAGGTTTTGCACTGATGATGACCTTTATGTAGGTTGAAAGCGCTCTGCCAATAAGGTTGTTCTGTGGAGTGACTTCTTTTTTTTATTATTTATGATGGACTTTATTGACGCTCATTCTACGGGTATAATTTACTTCAGACTAAAGAAACTTATATTATCCAAATCAAGTAACATACTTCACTACGGCAATTTAAAAATACATTTACCAAGCATACAGTCCAACATGTTGGGATATTAATTAACATGTTATACAAAACTTTTAATCAATTTCCTTACACGACCTTAGATGAGTCAAAGATTGTTAAGAATTATGAACGGGCCATTTTTTGCCAATTTTGAGCTATAATTTTCTGTTTTCAGTGATTCAAAATATATTCATAGGTTTTATCTGTTTAATAGTTGACTAGCTAATACAATTTCATACGAATAAAATTGTATATATCTTTAATTGTATATATCTTATATTGTATATATCTTAAATTGTATATCATATATTGCATCATGTATTGTATCTCATACTGCATCATGTATTGTATCTTATACTGTATCTTATAATGTATATTTTACTGTATATATCACTCGTATTTCTCCCTCGCCCAAGCATTGGAAGCTAAAATGTTATTAGTCTCTTATAAAAATACTCTGTATAGCTAATTAATTTTTATTTCTCGGCGTGTTGGCCTAAAGAGCTAACGAAGTTTCTCCTTCCGCTAGGCCTTAAAAGGAAACAAATTTGATTCTGTTGTCCATAAATAACTATTTACTTTATAGGTTAGGAACTAATGATTTTTTAAGATCAAGGAATTGAATAAAGAATATGACACACTCAGTCAATTTGCCGTACAACAAAGTAACCCACAATGACGAACACATATTTCATAAACTATAGGGTTCGGGATATTACTAACAATGTTGAATATTGTAGCAATAATCAACACTGTTGTTTTTCGGGTTTCATTTAAACCCGAGAGAGCCCTCGCGAGCACACACACACACACCCACACAACACACACACACACACACACACACACACACATACATATATATATATATATATATATATATATATATATATATATATATTATATATATATATATATATATATATATATTCCTAATCAGTAAGTTCTTCTTCCAAATAATCTAGGACCATGGTTCCCCTTATTTTTAAATATGAATTGTTAGTGCAACCAAAAGGTTCTACTGATGTGTAGAGAAATTCTGACGCAGGAAGGGAATTATTCAAGGAATTTGAATAAGAGTACAGAGCTAGATGTATATTTGTCCTCAAGGCTGATATAATATAAAGTATTTTGATTTGTTTTGACGCTTTTCCTTTGATCTAAAATGTTAAAACGTACTTTCCTTTTGGTAGATATTCTTAAAAAAAAGACAAAATATTCTTATTTTTTACATTAAAAAAAATAAGTCATTGTATTTTTAAGCATTTTATTGTAGTAATATGAAGTTAAATTTTTTAATAAACTAATAAATAATGATTTTATATTAAAAAGTTGAAAAAAAAACAAACAAATAATCAATATCAAATTACCCCAAACGAAAAAATGTTTTAGAAAACCTTTTAACAAAAAATTTCTCAGATTTTTTTCAAACTATCCCTTGAACTCTTTACAAAAATTTTCTAAAGTGGGAAATTCTTAAAAAGGCGTTTAGCCTTTTGGAAAACCTAAAACCACACTTTTATACTCGAATACACAAAGAAAATCAATAGGTTTGTTAGAAATTGTAAATGTCAGGGTGTTGAATCAATATTTGATAAAAGTGAGTAAATATTATGACAAATTAAAAGACTGAGATAAAATCAAACATTTTAATCAATATGATAGATGAAAAATAATACTATTATAATTTATCTAAGAAATAAATATCCCATTAGCGAATTTATTTCCAAAGAAAATTGGCTAAAAGCCGATCAAATTATTGAATGTAATTATTATTTGCACATCACAGCACGTCACCAAATCACTGGGTTTTATTTGGTGTTATTTTAATTTTACATTTTATATACAAAACTATGGTTTCTTATGTTATTATTATTTCTATCATCAATTTGAACTAATCGGTTACGGGATACCTTCACTGATAGTTAATACATTAGTTTAATTTCCATTGGTCACCCATCCTGGCACTGACCTTGCTCGATGCTGCTTAACTTTTATGATCCTACAAAACCGTACATATACTTCCCGTATTCAAACGAAACTTAGTAAACTTATTTATTACGTAAAGGTAAAGGTGGTGACAACCACCACCGGGTGGACACCCCGGCGGACCCCACCCGCCAAGGGGGGGGGGCCCCGCCGGGGGCCTCCACCCTTGGCGGATTGGTGTGTTGGTGACACTTGAACCAAATTTAAACTCAATTAGATTTTTTTCGTTTTTTGAAAATGTATACAAGTTTTTTGCTCGTCCTCAGATAGTAAAACATAAAAAAACACATTGAAACATTAAACTAATCTTGATAATAAAATGAAACTTTACGTATATGTAAGTATACACTACATGCGCGGATAATCTCAATTATTGCGTAATTGCGTAATATCAATTATTGCGTAATTGCGTGATCTCAGCTATTGCTTAAAGTGTCCCCCTATGTGGTATTCTTGTACCAAATTTCAACTCAATTGGATTATTTTTAGATTTTATACTTTTTTTAAATGTATACAAGTCATTCACTTAAAATTGAACTAATACTGATAATAACGTGAATCATTCGTTTCATTCATCATCAGCGTTTTAATTTTTGATGAGTCATTATTGCCGGTTAATGGTGTAATAACAAAATTTTTTTCCGCGTAGCAGAACTTGACTGACTGATTGATTTTCGTACCAGGTTTCAACTCTCAACTCTCAATAGCATATATACATTGGAGCTACGATGATAACAGTCAAACACAGACACACAAAAAAAAGACAGAAAAAATAGAAGATTACGATAGAAAAAAATCATAATTATTTTAGAAGAAATGCAAAGCCTAAAACGAAATAAAATTGCGAATAAAAAAGGAAAATGATAGAACAATATGCTATGCGAAAGCGATGCATGTTTAAAAAATAATAGGCCATAGCAGGAATACAGACCGGAAATTATACAGATAATACAATGGAACTTTTTATGTTTGTGAAGCTTACAAAGTAGTATGCGTTTCAAAATTTTTCACTATACATAGATTTGTGATTTTTTGAAATGTTTGCGGGGTCATTT
>JACMZG010001870.1:28224682-28240377 GCA_018340805.1 Microvelia longipes
TTGATACATCTCTGTGATGTCACCTTAACTAGGGGCAATCAATTTTGGCAAAGTTGGTAGCAGTGCGTTCTTACTTTGAATTATTGGTAGGAACCAATAAAAACCGAGAGATCTCCCGCAATCCGTGCTTCAAAAACTAAATGATGGACCACAATAATAAATCTGCTAATAACAATACGTTTCTGTTTTAATATTCATATATAATGCTATTTCACTAACACCTTTGTAGAAACCATTATATTAAGAAATTTTAGACTTAGCCAACTTTATACATGAAGTAAGATTGAAATGAAGGGTGTTTTTACCTACAACTTCATTCGTCATTTTCATCAAAATGACAAGAAATCGGGGTTTGATGAAAGATGACACACACATGTGTTTTTGTTATACATCCGCCTCTCCAAGAAAACTAAAATTTAGTATGAAATATAGCTTTTCATACAACGGCAAAGCAATTCCTTTTTCATCTTAGCTGCAAGTTTATAATATCTTTTTAATCGGAAATGTCTTGTATTTATTTTCGTCTGCCATGTAGAGAAATAGTTGGATGAATAGAGTTATTACTTGTTTTGAGCTAATATCAATTTTATAACGTTATGATATAACGACATAAAACATATTAATATATCTATTATGATATTCAAAAATGACTGCAGATTTATAAATGTATATTTAGAATCCCAAGGATATTATTCTGAAATTTTTATTTATTGATATTTTTGAAATAATTATTCAAATTTAAAAAAAAAAATCTCGTGTCCTTATTTATGAGGTTACTTGCGTATATGTTATTTAATTTATAATTAGTATATAGTTTGTAATTATTAAAAAACACGTAATGTATTTACCAAATGTATAAGCTCAAAATAAGGCATAGTTGACACATTTAACTACAACATTTATGTTAGTGCTCAACGGCGGCTTTCTCCAAATTAGCAGTTTGTTGTTTGGTAAATTGTGTTTACTTGTCCGTTAGATTTATATAAGGTTACAGTCATATAAGGAAAAGTATAGTGTTCTTTAATTTTTTTTATTTGAGTTTTGAAATAACTAAATTTAATCTTTTCGACTTCCTTTATTTGTGATAGTTATAAGAACACAGAAACAATTTTCTAGGAAAAATACTTATATCGATTTTTTTTAATACTCATCAATCTTTCAAAATATTTTTTTTAATTGTGGATTTATAAAGAATCAGTTAATATATATTTGGTGATAATGTTTAGTAAGGTAATGAACAATATGTATTATGTTGAGGATCTTGCTGCTCTTTACGAATTTTAAATATTTAAAATTGGACTCTCTTCTTTACATTATCGGATTCGCTACGCATATCTTCACTAATTCGTTTGTCTTCTGACAATAAAAAAAATATTTTATTCTCATTAAAGTACTGAACCTGTTTGATGCTATTTAATACTAATGATCTGACAAAAACTTTAAGTATAGTAGTCGTAATAAAACATTGTCCACTAGTGTATCATAAAAAGGGGCACAGTAGTACCAAATTTCAAATCAAATTCACAATTTTTAAATCTCAAATGAATTGTTAAAGAATCTATATTTGTCATTTTGTAAAAAGGGAACTAATGATGATATAAAATAAACGTGGTTCATTTACTAGTCGTATATAGGACTTAATGTACGCTAATTTTCAAATCAATCCGGTAATTTTTCCGAGTTTAATACATTTTTACAATTTTTGTCGATTCACAATGACAGTTTATGATAGTTAAAACACTTTTTTTTAATAATCATAACTAGATCTAAAAATTTATCAATGCACCGAGTTTCAACTCTTTATGATTAACACACTGGGGACTATAGTGATAAGAGACACACGCACTCAGTGTAACAGACGATCAGATTAGAAAACACAAATACTGTATTTGAGAGCAAACAAAATTTACTCTTCCTCTATAACGACAGTGCAAAGTATTTTTATCTAATTTTCAATTAGCTAAAAATTTAAAAAAAAGTACTAGCAGATGGCTTTTCAGTCAAATTATTTTTTAATAAATTAGAATATAACAAAATAATTTCAAAAAACTGAAGGATGCAAACCTAACCCTTTTTAAATAAGCTTATAAACGAAAAAAAAGAACTCAAAAAGCCTAAAAAATGTAAAAGATGCTTACGATCTAAAAAAAAACCTTAGTAAAATCTTTTTCCTCAAAATGCCCTGAGAAAGAGTATTATAACATTAGCCCCCTCCCCTGCGAGCAACCTTTAAAGGCACTAATTAATTTTTAATGTAATATTAACTCAGATAATATTTAACACATCATTAAATACAGCTTTCATTAAACAATTTTTTATTAAATTATTTATCCCTCATTTTATTTAATTTAAATGAAATTTCGTGTTAAATTATTTAATGTTTTTTTTAAAATAAAATGTTGTTTTATCTGATGAGGTCCATTATTTGTAATAAATATTAAAATGCTTGGTAAAAATACATTAAAATGTATGACCATGAATATGAAAGTTTAAATTTTATATTCATTTTTCTAAATATGATTAATATGTTGCCCCCTGAAATATTAATCTGTATTATATGTTTGACAGCATATTATATATGTTATTTATCTGTAATACATTATATTTGCATTATGTAGAACACTAAATTGATAAAACTATTATATGCTTTAGTTAATTTAAAATTTTTAGTAACAATATTTGAACGGCACGAGGATTTAACTTTAGCAACTAAAACTTGGACAATTAAAAAGTTTTCCTATATAGCTTTTAAACTATACCATTTTGTACCATTCTTCCAGCACTAGTGTGTTTCATGTCTTATCTATTACTAGTATTTATATATTACTTTGTATTGTTTAAGGCTATTTTATTTTTCAACAGAATTAAGTACTTTACAGAAGATAATTTAAATTTTTGATTACATTACAAATCAATTTAGTTGGTAACTTACTTAAGTTTTGTAGACTGAAATGAAAACATAGCATGTAAATTAAGAACCTCAAAAAGACTCATTTAGGCTTTCTGTGAATTAACTTATATTACGTGGGATTTCAAACAATATTTTAGAGGATGGCAAAGAAATGTTTGTCCACATTGCTGCGAAAATTTGAATTATTCCGAGACGAATTCGTGACCAAATTACAAATCCCTCATTTCCGATTTTAATTTATTTTTGTTGTTGTTAGAACTTCAATATTTTTTTTAATTCTTTAAATCGTACAAAAATAGCGTTTTCGAATTAAAACAGTAGGAAATGTTGAAAGAAGATAAAATTAACTAATATTACAAAAATCCAAGATTTGTTTTAGAATCAATTGCCCAGGTACATTTAAAATTCATAAAAGTAAACCTGTGATACTATTTGTACAAAATACTACTATTTGTACACTTTACTACTATGTACAAAATAATACTATTTGACACATTACTACTATTTGGCTGTAACGTTATTTTAGTTATTTAAAAAGTATCTTTTAAGCTGAAGTAAAGCTTCTATTTAAAAAGCATGCATCTTAAAATTTAATTTAAAATTAATAAGATAAAATTATGATAAAGTATTATTATTGAAAGATGAGAATAAACTAGCATTTCATTTAAAGAGGTTAAATTAATTATTTGAGGCACATGCAAGTATCTCATTGGTTGGTTTTGGCTTACAACTAAAGATGAATTGCATTGTTCTGATTTGATTTCTTTATTGGACTTTAATGGAACGGAATAAAAATAATAATTTAATTAACATTATTAACTAAATAACAACAACATAATTTCATTACAATAATAATAGCATTATTTATAATAATAATCATTATTATTATAATCTTTATAACACTAATGCTGCTACAATTTGTTTTGTTACGAGTCAATGATAAGTTTGTGTAAACGCACTTTCTGAGTGAGTAGTAATAATGATTTATAACTTTTATTGATTTATAGTTTAAAAGCGGAATTCCAAGTAATATTATACGTTATGAGTTTTTTATGCGGCATCAACTATACAGATAATTTGAAGCTTAATAAGATTTTAAAGGAAAAAACAAATTGTTCTTAGTCGTAAACTTCTCATCTAATTCACAAAGTACACTTGTTTTAACTTCACGTTAATATTAAATAAGGATCGTACAATCGTAAATACGTTTATGTATTGTGCAACATGCTAAATATTATCATCATGTTATGTATTGTGCAACATATTATCAATCAACATGTATGTTATGTATTGTGCAACATGCTAATATTATCATCATGTTATGTATTGTGCAACATGCACAATATTATCATCATGTTATGCATTGTGCATCATGCTCAATATTATCATCATGTTATGTATTGTGCAACATGCACAATATTATCATCATGTTATGTATTGTGCAACATGCTTAATATTATCATCATGTCATGTATTGTGCAACATGCTCAATATTATCATCATGTTATGTATTTTGCATCATGCTCAATATTATCATCATGTTATGTTAAATTTTCTTGCTGGTACAACTGATAACAACTTCTTTTTTTGTAGTTCTCAAAGGGATAATTAAAAAAAAAATGTTTTGATAAATAAAATATTTGCCGAGCAATATTTATAAATATAAATATTATAAATATTTACTATATTTATTGTAAATGATACAATATTATAGAAATCTTTATATTCACTTGAAATTCAGTTAAAAGTCTAACTTTTGCTGCCTACTTATATACAGCTGGTTCTTTTCAGTGAAAATAAAAATGAAAGAATGATATAATCTTCTATTATATCATTTATATTTCTTTATTTAATGCATCACTTTATATTTTTTTATCTGCAGAGATTGCAAAATACTTAGGCCTTGTAAGAGTTTCATTGCTAAAATCTCAAATTGAATAAAAAGGAATTTAAATTTTATATTTTAATTATTTATTAGTTTCGCGGTGATAATAAATTTACTTGCAGACAGATAAGCGAAGTGCGTACGGAAAGATAAATAGCTAGAGATTTTTATTTTCATGTTTAATTGATATAAAAAGTCTAAACGCGAAAATTAGCTCATTTGTGTTGATAATTACCTAATCAATTTTGAATTATAAGGCGCGGTCGAATATCTAGAACGTTGGATCACCAACAAACTTTTTTTATTTTTTTTTTCAAAATTTTCAGTAATTAGCCGGATTTGTGATAAATGAAGCCTATTTCCGTAATCTGCACGCTCTTTTGGTTAATCTCAAAGAGTATTTTACATTCACTCAACGATTTATTTTAATCTAACTTGGTACATACATAACTACTGTTAGACGTCAATATTTTGTGTTATATTTTGACATGTCAACATTGACGTCTAACAGTAGTTATGTATGTACCAAGTTAGATTAAAAATAAATCGTTGAGTGAATGTAAATACTCTTTAAGATTAACCAAAAGAGCGTGCAGATTACGGAAATAGGCTTCATTTATCACGAATCCGGCTAATTACTGAAAATGTTGAAAAAAAATATAAAAAAAGTTTGTTGGTGATCCAACGTTCTAGATATTCGACCGCGCCTTATTTTGAATGAAAACTAAGTAATATTACAATATACATAATGGATATTAACTTTAATATATCTTTGAATGTAATAATGTGCCTTACTCTCACTGTAAAGTAATATAGTTGTGATACCTTTTAAGTAACAGATAATAGTGAAGGCAACAAAACCGAAAGACAGAAAAATATAAAACCCTTTTTGGATACAAAGAATAGTTCGACAAAAGGAATTTCCTTGTTTATAGAGTCAAAAGACTAAATAGAAATATAAGGGGGGTTTTCAGTAGACTTTCCGTATAGTAGAACGTACCAGAGAGTTTTAGACAGTAGGTCAGGTGAAAAGCAGGCTGGAAATCAACCTCTATTGATCTTCCCCTCAACAAACCCAATTTTTCTCCCTCAGACAAGAAAAGGTTTCAGAATCAACAATATATCGTATTGGACAGTATGACATATCTACTGATACAATAGTCCTGTTGAAGTACAATTAGAGCCAATTTATTGTTCAAACAATTGATTGTTTGTTATTGTTACGTGTTTGTTTAGATCAAAGCAGATGTATGGGATATTATTCCGTCAATCGTTAAAATTAAGTGGTAAGAAATAAAAAAGTAGCTCAAATAAATTAATAATAATAGACCAAGAGCCCAGGGGTGTTTTGTTAATAAAAAGTGTAATGGCAGGAACCGGTCTCAATTTTTCGTAAATACCTTCCTGAACAAGGATTTGCAATTCTGCCGACTCGTATCGGATGGGTGTCCCAGGAAAACGCACTTTAGGGGTCAAAGGTTCTGCCTGAGACACCCTTCCGATACGAGTCGGTAGAATTGCAGATCCTTGTTCAGGAAGGTATTTACGAAAAATTAAACCTGTTTCCAGCCATTAAAATTTTTATTAACTTGGGTGGTAAATTTGACCCCTAAAGTGCGTTCTGCCTGGGACACCCATCCGATACGAGTCGGCAGAATTGCAGATCCTTGTTCAGGAAGGTATTTACGAAAAATTGAGACCGGTTCCAGTCATTACACTTTTTATTAACAAAACACCCCTGGGCTCTTGGTCTATAAGCTACGGATTATGGAATTAAGTATGGTAATTAAGGCTTCTTCCATCACTATTTACTTTTACAATTGACTTGAAATTTTTCGCACATTTCCTGACTCAGTGAACTGAGCTAATGACTTCACTACAACCTAGTAATCAATAGGGTACGGTCTTTCCTAAGGTTGATTATTGTAAAATAAATCTAAGTATTTTCCAGCAAAAACATATAAAACACGGAACGATCGTCAACCTCGTCGCATTTTGGATTTAAATATCTCGATTACTTTAGTATCCTTAGATATTGTTGTAGTCTTGCTGAACTATCACTAAAAACTATAATAACATTTATAATGATAAATGTTAATTATAAAACATTTATAATAACACATTTAATTAAAATATTTATAATAAAATGTTAATTATAAAATATTTATTATAATAAATGTTAATTATAAAATATTTATAATATAATTAATATAAAATATTTATTATAATAAATGTTAATTATAAAATATTTAATAATAAAAATGTTAATTATAAAATATTTATTATAATAAATGTTAATTTAAAATATTTATAAAATAAATGTTAATTATAAAATATTTATATTAATAAATAATTATAAAATATTTATAATAAATGTTAATATAAAATTTTCTTATAATAAATGTTAATTATAAAATATTTATAATAATAAATGTTAATTAGTTGTGTTAATTATTCATTATATATCAAAAATGTTAATACAATTATTATAAAAATGTCTTGATGGCCGTCATTTTAAGACGTTATATTGGATTTATAAAGAAAAAAAGTTCTGGATGTCTAACTTATTAAAGGAAACTATAAAAAGTAGTTCAAATAGTTTTACAATTATTAATCAACCAATAAACATTTATACATTTCTAAATTATAACCGTTTAAGTTTTTCCTCCCATAGAACTTGAATTTCGTGCCAAGATTTGTTTTGATTGGATGAGCTGTTTGACCTCTATTAAGTTCGCAAAAAAGTCTGCATACATCCACACTGACCCACTACCATACATAGAATGTTTTAAAAAGAAAGTTGTAAATGAAGCAATGATCCTAAACTTTTAAATGAGTAGATGTTAGTAGTTTTGAAATGTTTCGAGGATCTAGAAGATAATACTAATTGTAAAAAGGAAGAGCATAGCTCAGAGAATCCCTTTTAACCGCAAAGTTCAAGTGAGACTTGATATCTAGTGCGTTTCTAAAGTTAACAGAGTTTATGTCATAAGCCTATTACTATTATCTACATCTACTATTATCTACATTACTATTATTATACATACAATTACTATTATCATATCACTATATATACCCTACTCAAAGCCCTTAAGCCACAAACCCCAATAACGGGTGTATTAGATTCTTCTTGGGTGGCTTCGTTATAATTCTCTCACCTCAATGTAGATAGTATGGTACTTATTTACTTGGTTCCCAACCAAATATGATATTAGACCCACCTTTCATTTATTATAATTAATAACAAATGTATTTATTTGCTATTATAATCCCAAAGAATAATAGGTATAGAATGTCAGAAGGTATACGAGAGTGTTAGACATGCAGACCACCCAGCAGTGAACTCGGTGCTGGCCTCTAGCGGTAGCTCTGAAACTAACCCTCCTAACTATAAGATTCTTCCCACTTTCCCAAGTTATTATTATGAAATCATCTCGTTCTTTATTGCCATTTTAACGACATGAGTATTGGTTATTAATGTATAAAGAATACATTTAAATAAATCAATATTGCATAATATTATATACAAAACAGTAAATATTATATATCAATAAAAGGTGGGTAAATAAATTAAAAAGGTGGTAAACCCATAATTTAAAATAAAGTTTTTTATGATAAGTCTCCTATTATACTTTAACCCTGTCGTATACCGTTGCTATCGTACCGTCCCTATCATACTCGTACCCGTCGTATGTTGGTTACTGATTTACAATGCAATATGTCGATGTCTGTGTCGAAAATTATAATGAAAATCGAATAGTTTAAGAATGATAAATAATTAATAATTTATATATAATATATATATATATATATATATATATATATATATATATATATATATATATATAATATATATATATATATATATATATATATAATGTTTCAGTTATAGCACGACACACGGCTAAAATTAGTTGACAGCGAGGAGCCAATGTGGTTATTCTTAGATGTTAAACCGTGCCCTCAATTTTAAATCAGGTCAATCTCATTGGTTCCTCAACACTATTTTTCCGCGCTGTCAACTGATTTTAGCCGTATGTCATACTATAGTAAATTACCTTGATTCAATTTTTTTTATCAGTAATGCTTTTTTAATATTTTGCATTAATACTTTACAGCTTTAACGCTCTTAATGACGTGTCACTTGAATTAAACTAAAATGTAAGAGCAAGAATAATAAATTAATAATGTACCTGACTGAACGTGACCTTCCATATCCCAGTGATAAGTTCTTTGCTTGAAACGTGCTGCTTGAGACTTAAACCTTCCCTCTCCTGTTCACTCTTGTTTTACATGAATTTCTGATTATACTTTTTTTACCTTTACGTCAATTTGTTTGATGTAATTTTTCTCATTTTAATATCTAAAACAACTTACGAACAGTTGTAAAATTTTGTCGAGAATATATATGTTAAATTTTGAATTGGCTTGGGCGTGAACTTGGTAATCGTTATGTGATATATATTGTACTTGAAATGTTACAGAATATTAGATTAAAATTTACAAATGTCAGTTGTCAAAGTCACACACTTACAACACAAGTCAACACTTATACAAAAAATATGTTTTCAATTTTTTCAATCAGATATTTAAACCTATCTTCAAAACTCTTAAAAGACAATTTCAACTGATAGATAATACAACTCATGTTTTTACACTTCAGTAATTTTCATTTAAATTAAATTTCAAAGCATTATTTAAACTTTACATAATTTGTTTTTAACAACTAGGTAGGCTCCAGACATAACCTTCCAAAAAAGTTGAAATGAAATGAGTTAGTGTCTATCATTTTGAGCATTTATTAGATCTTTTTGTTTATTTTAACAACTAGGCCCTTTACATTACGGACTTGCAATTTTAACCTTCCTGAGGGGTTAAAATAAGACGAGTTAATGTAATCATCTTGTGCATATATTAGATCAGTACATATTAGAATAGTACTAATATGAAAGAAGCATAGGACCGTAAACACAATGTAATTCTACTGATAACACGAAAGCCGGTTGACTGGTGGTCTTAAGTAGGGGTACCAACCTAACAACAAACTTTTATTTTATATATGTGTCATAAATATCCATTAAAAGAAAAATCGTAAAGAACAAATATAATAACTTAAAAAAGGGGCTGAGTATTCAATAAAATCTGTCTTAAATGACAAAAGGGTAGCGTACATTTAGAGGACTACTTTTAAAATAATTTTAATTAAAAAAGTTACAATACAATTTAAAATGTTTAATATATTTTTATACACCGATATTTATATTAAAATTTTATGAATAATCAATCATTAATTAATATTAGAACATAATAATTCAGCAACTGGAAGAATTTCCAACTTTGTTATAAGAAAATTGTAGATATATTTTTGGGATTGCAGCATTACTTAAGACAACCAGTAAACCGGCATTGCTGTTATCAGTTATGCTCCTTCTATACATAGTATTATCTAAGAATTTTTATCTTTATTTCGACACAATATTTACACTCTTAAGAATATAGCTCTTAATGGTATAATTTGATGTAATTTTAACATTATAAGTATAATTCTTTGACTTCTAAATAAACTATTACAGCAGAAGTCGAATCGTAAGCCATTATGAGATGTTATGATTTCTAGGCAGTAATTATTATCTTTCTAAGGAAGAGGTTTTCGCAGGCCTTTTATGGCAGAATCAACTTCTGCTCGTGAAGTAATATTTCACCTTCTGTTCGTGGCTCTAACAGTCGTTACGCTAAGTGACTCTAAACTTTAAGATTTATAATGAAAAAAGGTTGTATTAATTTGCATAATGTACTTATGCTTTAAATAAGTATTTTTATGATACTTCTGTTTCAAAATTGAATATACTACAAACTATCTTACATTACCTCAACATATATTGGCTATACGTTTGTGAGAGTTCTTCTTTACTAAGATGCCAGCTGTATCAAAATATTCATTTTATAAGTGAAATCTATAGTTGAGTCATAAAAAAAGTATTGTATAATAAGATATTGAGATTGTATATTTGAGTTGTTTGGAGGGTTTAGTATTGTTTTGGTAAAGATAGGGAGGGGATTAGGGAGGCAGGGTGAGAAAAGGAAAGCTAAGGGAACTCAGGAAAATCTAGGTAGAGAATTTCGTCCTCTAATGGAAGCTCTGGGAAATCTTTACAAATGGATTTTTTGTGTTTCATGATCTCGAATATATCGACTATTTGAAACAATACTAGTTTTCTATTCGCTATATACAAGAGGATATGGGTTAGAAGGAATATCTATAGCCAGTTTATAAAGCTTTTACGCCTTGTGAATGTGTAACTTCTGAATAGAAACTATTTATGAACTATTATAGTAATAAATAAACTACAATGTTTACTATAATTAAATAATTATGTACTATTTAGTAGATACAAAACTTTTTGTTGAAACTTTTTGATTTTGTTGATATTTATGGTATAAAAGATTTTTAAGGTTAAGCTTTCAAAATCCCTGCTTTTAATTTTTTTTATCAACAGAAACACTGTTTAAAAAACACACAGAACGTCTAAAACTGATACAACAATGAATTTGAGCAAAAGAATTTTGTTCAACCTTCAACTCGACAAAAGATAGAATTTTTTTTGACAGAGTAGTGTTTAGGGCAGCTGGGTAGAGCAAATAATAATAAAAAACAAAATTAATTAAATATAATATTGTTTATAATAAGTATTATTATAAAATTTAGGCTATATATAAGGGTTTATCTTGTGGATTAATTAATTATCTTGGATTAATTATCTTGTGAGTAAGTTTGTATGTAAGTTTGTATGTAATATGTATATACATTTAAATTTAGAATGGCTATGGTAAAGAACTGTAAACTGTAAAGTGCGAAAAAGCAGTGCTGTAAGACTCTAGGTCCTTATAGGTCCTATAGGTCCTTTACTTCAGTTACCTTCTGAAAATCTAGGTAAAACTAATTATGTCAGAGCTGTATAGTTTTTTGGTAATATCCGAAATTAGTAATTAGTTATTAGTAATTATTATTATTATTATTTATTAATAATGTAATATTTAATAATATGAAAATAATATATATAATTAAAATTTTATAATTTTTAAAATTATTATTATTTATTATTAAATTATTTTATTTATTTTTTATTTTTATTTCTCTTTATTTAATAAATTACAATTTTTTAAATCTGATAATTAATCTAGAGAATATCCCTCACTAGAGGCGTGACCTGTGCTGTGAGGGAGAGTCTGTATCAGATATATGTAAAAACTGACAAATCCTTATTTTTAAACTGTTCCCTTTGTTTTGAAGGTAATTATTATTTATAAATTATTTAATATTAGTTATTAGTAATTAGTAATTAGAAAATTAGTATTTAGTTCGTAATGAAATGAACATTAATTTAATAACATGCAGATTTGTATGTTGTGTGTTGTGTGGTGTGTGTGTAAGTGTATGTGCATGTTTTTTTTTTTTTTTTTGTGTGTTTGTGTGTGTGTTGTGTATGTGGGTAGTATTTTTATTTTTTTAGTTATTTATAACCACGATACATAAAGTGTACAGTTCATAAAGAAAATTAAGATATAGATTCAAACTAATTATGTCAAAAGTAAGACGAACTCCGATCAAGGCGTTGCCTCATGGGGTATCTCTTAAGCAATTTATTGCTGTTAAAATAATATCTATTCTTTTTTGTATTTGAATTTGGAAAAAATATAAAAACATATTTTATTTATATTATTTATTATATTACTCACCACTGTAAACCATTAGAAATAATAATTCTCACAACTTGGTTTACTTGGTGTCTAGACAGAAGGGAGCTGGATATAGTTGATATGTCTAGCAAACCTTCTTACTCCTGTCCTAACATTAGACACAATTGGGCGTTACTTTAACTTGCCAAGGCTCTTGACTGTAAGACTATGTAAGAAAAAGGTAAAGAAGAGATCAAATATAAACTTCGTTTTTTTTTTCAGAAATACGTAATTATCATTTAATAAGATTAATAAGATGGACAAATTTAATTAGAAAAAATACAAATTGAATTGTAGTTATTTTCTTGAAAATAATAATCAGCTTTTTAAAACTTTTATTGAACTTCCAAGTAATAGCCGGTATCTATTAATGAACCTCTATAAAGCAGTTTATTAAACATTAATAAACTGAACATTAAAGAAACAACTTTTCTATTGAAGGAAAGATCGATTACGAGATTTAATCGACCTTTTCGTCGGCTAACCCGTACAACCGTGTTTCTCGATTTAATTAAGAAGTCTTTCAATTTTAAACCAATTTAAATTGCCTGAAAAGGAAATAAGATAGGGTTTAAGTTTTAGAAAAATAAGAAAATTGATAATACTTATCTTAAACGTTCTTGAGGTAATATTATTAAAACGGATGTTTTTAGGATATTTGATTAATATTAAAGTGTACATTATATTTTGTGTACAGTATATAAAACAATCCATTATATTCAGCTTTATACAACAAATTTTGAATATTTAAAGCTTGCTTAATTTTAAAACTTATGTTTAAGGCTAGTAATGCTTTTAAATCAGGAACACAAATGTATGAAATATCATAAAAAAATAAAAATAATTAAAACAAAGCTCGCTTGCCTCTCTGAATTCGTAATATCAGTGATAAAAAATATTGGATACATGGTAAAAAGGCGCTTGCTTTTGCTTGCTACAATGGATAAAATAATAAGATAATCTTTGTAAAAAGGATGCACTTCGGTCACCATATAGTAACAGTAAATACAATTAATACTTACCAATGTGAATTCTTTTAAAATTTACTGCGTACACTGGGCGTATTTAACACGTGATTGTATTCCATACGAATTTAGTAAGATTCGATTCTTTCTCCGTAAGACGTCATAACGTATCCCGCCGAAACATAGCCTCATTTATTTTGAAGGTTCACTCGGTGATAAGAAGTTGAATAAAAATATACTTATTGTACGACACGCTGCTAAAATCAGTTGATAGCGTGGAAAATAATGCAAGGGGCCAATGAAGTTAGTCCTAGATGTTAAACCACGCCCTCAATTTTAAATCTGGCCAATCTTATTCTCAATTTTATTTTCTCAACTGATTTTAGCCGTGTGTCTTATTATAATTAAATTGTCATTTCTTTGCATAATAATATAGTTGCACGGAAAAAACAATATATGAAAAGTTATTTGGTGAAAAATTATATTATTTAAGTAAAATTAAGTGAAATTATAGTTCGTTGAGAAGGTTGTATGCCAAATACAATCGCCTCCAAAGATACATATAGTACGTAATTAGTGTTGTACCTTTAAAGTGTATGAGGTTTGTTTAACAGTGAGAGCACGTGTTGTTCTCAGTTTCACTAGACTAAAAAGTCAGTGAAAATGTATGATGCTTGAAAAAGCATGAGAAGGACCATGGAATTCATGGCTCTTCTGTCTAGATTAGATGAAATATACCTACACTTGAAAAAACTAAAGAGTAGAACACTATCTTAGGGAGCTGTAAAAAGGGGCCCAACAACGTGCCTACTTGCCTGGTATTTACTACCACTCCCCCTATTAGTATCTACTATATATATATATATATATAATATATATATATATATATATATATATATATATATATAATATATATATAATACATACATTGAATCGTAAGAACTGCATTAAGTTCATTAGCTATGGTTTTGAAGTTTCAAGAAATTTATTCAAACGAACCACCCTATTGGTTTTGGCATTTACCTGAGAGAACTATCTGAAGTGTTCGTGATTTGGCGTAAAACGTTAGCACTTTCTAAAACTAGATGTCACAGTCAAGATGTCGATTTCATTATCTCCTGTATTGCATAGTTCAAAAATATTTCCTATTTTGTTAATGATTTCAAAAACAATTTTAACACAAATACGCATTTCTTTGGATTATTTAACATCTTCATAAATAAACACGATAAAGCTCTTTGTTAAAACCAACGCGTTGATTCTCAAATGAACACGTTTTGTATGAAAACCTATTAAAAGCCTCTAACGAGAGATTTTGTTATTCCATAGCTTAGTCTAGATGGTTAGATACATCAAACAATTTCTTTTAAACATTCCAATTCAATTTTGAAGTTTATCTTTTGACTTTACCTTTAAAATAGTTTGAAAGGGATTTATAAGATAATGGTATTTGCCAGGTGTAAATTATATATTTGAGTTATAAAGATTACTGTATATTTACTTTATTTCAGTGCATACTTTAAAAAAAAATCGGGTGCGGGGTACTCAGAACTTTTCCTCACCTTCAACTCGCTTGCTCGTCCCAGAATATAGGTTTACAAATGCGTAGTGTTTTTAACTTCGGACTCGCTTCGCTCGTCCTCAAATAGGAGTTTCAGTAATTTTTAACATTAACACATTTCTCGAAGTAAATAATTGCGGCTTGATATCACTTCAGTATTAAAGCATATTTTTTTCGATTATTTTTAACAAATAATAATTTAATTAGTATAAAAAGCATAAAAGAACTTAAAAACTTAGCTTATCTTTTAATAAGAAGTTCCGATTTTTTACTCGTTTATTAAATTATTGAATTTTTGCGGAATTCGAACCTTGACAAATGTAAACAAACTTTAAGTAACACAAGTGTCGCACTAATTAATAATTAAGTTCGCTTATAACTTTTAACTAATTAGTAGATTTTAATCGCGTTTTTATATTTTTCCTATTTTTTGCGTCTAAAACGACGTGTTATAACGTCAAAAAATCTGTATACTTTGGTATTATTAAGCGTCAAATTTTAAATTCAAAAGTTAATATTTAAAAATGGCGGCTAATATCAAATGAAATTCGGAAAGATTGTTTGTCATATGAGAGTATATTCCTGTTAAATTTCAAGGTTCATCGGGTAATTTTAGACCCTTTACGATTTTTTAAT
>JACMZG010001870.1:28241377-28251742 GCA_018340805.1 Microvelia longipes
GTTCTGCAGGAATCAGATTGTTGGATTACTATTGAATAATCACAAATAAATTGACATGTTCTTGCAGGATCAGATTGTTGGATTACCTTATTGAATAATCACAAATAAACTTGAAATGTATATGCAGGATCGTTCATGAAAAAAAAATTTAAAAAAAATAATTTTTAAAAAATAAAAATAAATAAAAAAAGATAAAAAAATAAAAGATAAATAAAAATAAAGATAAATAAATTTAAATCACAAATAAATTGAAAATGTTCTGCAGGATCGATTGTTGGAAATTACTATGAATAATCACAAGATAAATTGAAATGTTATGTCAGGATCAGTTCATAAAAAAAAATTTTAAAAAAAATCACAAATAAATTGAAATGTTCTGCAGGAATCAGATTGTTGGATTACTATTGAATAATCACAAATAAATTGAAATGTTATTGGCAGGACTCTGTTCATAAAAAAAAATTTTAAAAAAATAATTTTCAAAAATAAAAATAAATAAAAAAAGATAAAAAAAAAAAAGATAAATAAAAATAAAGATAAATAATTTTTCTATTCATTAAAACAAAATAATAAATTAAAAAATCCGATCAAAAAAAATGATCCGATCAAAAATCAATAAAATCGATAATCAAAAATCGATAATCAATAAAAATCGATAATCAATAAATCCACGATAACTCATACTTACAATCTGCCCCAAAGTTTATTATTTTCGGGGCGAGGAGGGGGGGCCCCCTGTGCAAAAACTTAATCCACCTACTCAATACGCCAGATAATTCCAGATATGAGAGTTCACGACACATTAATAAAATTTTAAATGTTTCAACACCAATCAACACATATGAAAACACACTTCAGATACAAAGAATAGAGAATATTTATATTTACAAGAAGTGCACACTTCGACACATAAAATAGAAAATCACATAAAATAAAATGTTATGCAGGATCAGATTATTCGGATTATAGATCGCAAATAAATTCAATGTCCATAGGATCAAATCACAAAATAAATTGAAATGTTCTGCCAGGATCAATTGTTGGATTACTATTGAATAATCACAAATAAATTGAATGTTATGCAGGATCGTCATAAAAAAAAATTTTAAAAAAAATCACAAATCAAATTGAAATGTTCTGCAGATCAGATTGTTGGATTTACTATTGATAATCACAAATAAATTGAAATGTTGTCAGGATCGTTCATAAAAAATTTTAAAAAAAATAATTTTTAAAAAATAAAAATAAATAAAAAAATAAAAAAAAAATAAAAGGTAAATAAAAATAAAGATAAATAAATAAATCACAAATAAATTGAAAAATTTCTGCAGGATCAGATTGTTGGATTACTATTGAATAATCACAAATAATTGAAATGTTATGCAGGATCGTTCATAAAAAAAATTTTAAAAAACAATCACAAATATTTGAATGTTCTGCAGGATCAGATTGTTGGATTAATTGAATAACTCACAAAAAATTTGAATTGTTTTATGCCAGATCGTTTCATGAAAAAAATTATGGATTAATAGATCGCAAATAAATTCATGTAAATTGAAATGTTCTGTTCCTGTCTGCAGGATCAATTGTTGGATTAATATTGAATAATCACAAATAATTGAAATGTTATGCAGGATCGTTCATGAAAAAAAATTTAAAAAAAATCAATCAAATAATTGAAATGTTCTGCAGGATCAGATGTTGGATTACTATGATAATCAAAATAATTGAAATGTTCTGCAGGATGTTCATAAAAAAAAATTTTAAAAAAATAATTTTAAAAAATAAAATAATAAAAAAAAGATCAAAAAAAAGAAAAATAAAGATAAATAAATAAGATAAAATAAATTTTTTTCTTTCATGTAACAAAATAATAAATTAAATCCGATCAAAAAAAAATGATCCGTTCAAAAATCATAAAATCGCATAATCATAAATCGATAATCAAAAATCGTAATCAAGTAATCCAGATAAAACTCATACTTACATCTGCCGCAAAGTTATGTATTTTCGCGAGGGGGCCATCCTGGGTTGCATAAAAACCTTATATTCGGCACACTTACTTAAATACGGCCAAGATATTCCATGATATGAGAGTTACGACACCATAATAAAATTTTTAATGTTCAACACCACAACTACATATGAAAACACCTTCGATACAAGAATAGAGAATATTTAATATTTACAAGAATGCACACTTCCGACACATAAATAGAAAATCACATAAAATAAATGTTATGGCAGATCAGATTATCGATTATAGACTCGCATAAATAAATTCAATGTCATAGATCAATCACAAATAATTGAAATGTTCTGCAGGATCAGATTGTTGGATTCTATTGATAATCACAATAAATGAAATGTTATGCAAGGAATCGTCATAAAAAATAAATTTTAAAAAATAATTTTTAAACAATAAAAATAAATAAAAGATAAAAAAATAAGATAAAATAAAAAATTAAAGATAAATAATTTTTCTATTCATTAAAAAATAATATTAAAAATCCGACAAAATGATTTGATCAAGAAATAATAAAATGAGAGACACACGCCCGAACCATGCAGGATGCAGGGTTGCCGTCTGACGCGAAACTATTCTCCGTGTGACTGGCCTTTTAGCTTTGCAGGATTAACTCTTTGCGCGTGCTTAATTGTAGAGTAGCTTTAGATTCAACAGCGCTCGTGAAGGTAAATCGAAAGCCGTTCGAAGATCTTATAGGCATATCGATTATGAAACACAGGGATCAGCTCCATAAGCTCTACGCATGACTACAAGAGAGATGATAATCAATAATCGATCATCAAAAAAAATCGATAAACTTATTATTCCACAGTGCGCGCGAGCGATATCACACTCTTCATTATAAGCAACCACACCATCCCAAAAGTTATTATACTAATGTCTCGCGCGAGGGAGTTTTGTGCCTCTTCCCCTGGTGCAAAAACCCTATATCCACATACTCATTACGGCCAGACATATTAAGATATAAGAGCTTCACCACATAATAAAATTTTTAATGTCTTCAACACACCACACATATGAAACAACACATTTCAAGTCGCACACACTTCGATACAAAGAATGAGAATATTTAATATTTACAAGAAGTCAACACTTCCGACACATAAAATAGAAAATCACATAAAATAAAATGTTATGCAGGATCAGATTATCGATAATAGATCGCAAATAAATTCAATGTCATAGGATAAATCAACAAATAAGATTGAACATGTACTGCCAGGATCAGAATTGTTTGGATTACTATTTTTTAATAATCACAAATAAATTGAAATGTTATGCAGGAATGTTCATAAAAAATTTTAAAAAATAATCACAAAATAAATTGAAATGTACTGCAGGATCAGATTGTTGGATTACTATTGATAATCACTAGGAGAGATCAAACATTCAATACACTGCCATGTCAGAGCAGGATCGTTCATAAAAAATTTTAAAAACAAAATAAAATAAAATGAAAATGTTCTGCAAGGATCAGATTGTTGGAATTACTATTGAAATAATCACAAATAAAATTCAAATGTTTTATGCAGGATCGTTCATAAAACTTATCAGGACAAGAGTAAGAAGAAATCAAGTGGTGTTGTTCAAAAAAATAAAAATAAATACAAAAATAAAAAATAAAAGTAAATAAAATAGAAGATAAAATTAAATAAATCAATAATTGACAATGTTCTGCAGGATTAGATTGTTGGACTTACTATTGAATAATCACAATAAATGAAATGTTATGCAGGATCGTTCCATAAAAAAAATTTTAAAAAAAAAAATCACAAATAAATTGAAAGTTCTGCAGGATCCGAATTGTTTTGGTATTACTATTGAATAAATCACAAATAAATTGACATTTACTGCAGGATCGTTTCATAAAAAAAAATATTCGTATAGATCGCAAATAATTCAATGTCAATTGAAAATGTTTCAGGATCAGATTGTTGGATTACTATTGAATAATCACAAATAAAGTTGAAATGTTATGCAGGAATCGTTCATAAAAAAAATTTTAAAACAAAATCACAAATAAATTGAAATGTTCTGCAGGAATCAATTGTGGATTACTATGAATAATTCACAAATAAATTGAAATGTTATCCAGGAATCGTTCATAAAAAATTTTAAAAAAAATAATTTTTAAAAAATAAAATAATAAAAAAAAAGATAAAAAAAAATAAAAGATAAAATAAATAAAGATAATAATTTTTCTATCATTAAAACAAAATAATAAATTAAAAAATCCGATCAAAAAAAAATGATCCGATCAAAAATCAATAAAATCAAATAAAATCGATAATCATCGATAATCAATAATCACGATAACTCATCTTTCATCTGCCCCAAGTTAATGTATTTTCGCGAGGGGGGGGCCCCCCTGGTGCAAAAACCTTATATCCACCTACTTAATACGCCAGATGAAATTATCTCTAGAGTGATAGATAACACGCGACACATAATAAAATTTTAATTCACTCGAGACAACATGCATATTAGGTAAACACGCTTCCACAATACAGTGGTATCTAAAACACACTCGAATACAAAGAATAGAGAATATTTAATATTACACAGAAGTGCACACTTCGACACTAAAAATAGAAAATCCATAAAAAAAATGTTAAATCAGATTCAATTATTCGGATTATACGATCGCTAAATAAATTCAATTGTCATAGGAATCAAATCACAAATAAATTGAAATGTTCTGCAGGATCAGATTGTTGGATTACTATTGAAATAATCCAATCAATTGAATGTTATGCAGGATGTTCATAAAAAAAAATTTTAAAAAAAAAAATAATTTTTAAAAATAAAAAAATAAAAAAAATAAAAAAATAAAAGATAAATAAAAATAAAGATAAATAATTTTTCTATTCATTAAAACAAAATAATAAATTAAAAAATCCGATCAAAAAAAAATGATCCGATCAAAAAATCAAAAAAATCGATAATCAATCGATAATCAATAAATCCACGATAACTCATACTTACAATCTGCCCCAAAGTTTGTATTTCGCGAGGGGGGGGCCCCCCTGTGCATAAAACCTTATATCACCACTCCATTACGCCCAGATATTCAGATATGAGAGTTCACGACAATAATAAATTTTAATGTTTCAAACACACAACACATATGAAAAACACACTTCGATACAAAGAATAGAGAAATATTTACTATTTACAAGAATGCAACACTCGAACACATAAAAATAGAAATCACATTAAAATAAAATGTTATGCAGGATCAGATTATTCCCGGATTATAGATCGCAAAATAAATTCAATGTCCATAGGATAAATCACAAATAAATTGAAATGTTCTGCAGATCAGATTGTTTGGATTACTATTGATCAATCACAATAAATTGAAATGTTAATCAAGGATCGTTCAATAAAAAAAAATTTTAAAAAAAAATCATTTTTAAAAAATAAAACTAAATAAAAAAAAAGATAAAAAAATAAAAGATAAATAAAAATAAAGATAATAATTTTTCTATTCATTAAAACAAATAATAAATTAAAAATCCGATCAAAAAAATGATCCGATCAAAAATCAATAAAATCGATAATCAATAAAATCGATAATCAAATCGATAATCGATAACTCATAACTTCACAATCTGCCCTCAAAGTTATGTATTTCGCGAGGGGGGGGCCCCCCTGGTGCAAAAAACCTTATAATCCACCTACTCATTTACGCCTAGATATTACAGATATGAGAGTTTCACGGACACATTAATAAAATTTTAATGTTTCAACACCACAACACATATGAAAAAACACACATTCGATACAAAGAATAGAGATATTTAATATTTACAAGAGTGCACACTTCCGACACATAATGAAAATCACACATAAATAATGTTTATGCAGGATCAGATTAATTCGGAATTATAGATCGCAAATAAATTCCATGTCATAGGATCAAATCACAAATAATTGAAATGTTCTGCAGGATCCAGTTTTGTGGATACTATTGAATAATCACAAATAAATTGAAAATGTTATGGCAGGATCGTTCATAAACCAAATTTAAAAAAAATAATTTTTAAAAAATAAAAATAAATATAAAAAAAAGAATAAAAAAAAAAGATAAATAAAAAATAAAGATAAATAATTTTTCTATCATTAAACAAAAATAATAAATTAAAAATCCGATCAAAAAAAAATGAATCAGATCAAAAAATCAATAAAATATCGATAATCAAAAAAAATCGATATCAAAAATCCACGATAACTCATACTTACAATCTGCCCCAAAGTTATGTATTTTCGCGAGGGGGGGGGGCCCCTGGTGCAAAAAACCTTATCATCCACCCACTCATTACGCGCGCAGATATTCAGATTATGAGAGTTCAACGACACATAATAAATTTTAATGTTTCAAACAACCACAACACATATGAAAACACACTTCGATACAAAGAAAAGAGATATTTAATATTTACAGAAGTGCACACTTTGACACATAAAATAGAAAATCACATAAAAGTAAAATGTTATGCAGGATCAGATTATTCGGATTATAGATCGCAAATAATTTCAATGTCATAGGATCAAATCACAAATTAAATGATAATGTTCTGCAGGATCAGATTGGTTTGGATTATATTGAATAATCACAAATAAATTGAAATGTTTATGCAGGATCGTTCATAAAAAAAATTTTTAAAAAAAATATTTTTAAAAAAATAAAAATAAATAAAAAAAAAAAAAAAAATAAAAGATAAATAAAAATAAAGATAAATAATTTTTCTATTCATTAAAACAAAATAATAAATTAAAAAATCCGATCAAAAAAAATGATCCGATCAAAAATCAATAAAAATCGATAATCAATAAAATCGATAATCATCGATAATCAATAAATCCACCGATAACTCATACTGTACACTGCCCCAGTTATGTATTTTCGCGAGGGAGGGGGCCCCCTGGTGCAAAAACCTTATATCACACCTACTCATTACGCCAGATATTACAGATATGAGATTCAACGACACATAATAAAATTTATAAATGTTTAACACCACAACACATATGAAAAACACAACTTCGATACAAAGAATAGAGAATTAATTAATATTTACCAAGAAGTGCACACTTCGACACAATAAAAATAGAAAATCACATAAAATAAACTGTTATTGCAAGATCAATTTTCGGATTATAGATCGCAAATAAATTCAATGTCATAGGAATTCAAATCCCATAAATAAATTGAAATGTTCTTGCAGGATCAGATTGTTTGGATCCTATTGAATAATCACAAAATAAATTGAAATGTTAATCAGGATCGTCATAAAAAAAATTTTTAAAAAAAATAATTTTTAAAAAATAAATAAATAAAAAAAAAGATAAAAAAAAAAAAATAAAATAAAAATAAAGATAATAATTTTTCTATTCATTAAAAACAAATAATAAATTAAAAAATCCGATCAAAAAAAATGATCCGATCAAAAATAAAAAAAAATCGATAATCAATCGATAATCAATAAATCACGATAACTCATACTTAGAATCTGCCCCAAAGTTATGTATTTGCGAGGGGGGGGCCCCTGGTGCAAAACCTTATATCCACACCTACTCATTAGGCCAAATATTCCAGATATGAGAGTTCACTGACAATAATAAAATTTTAATGTTTCAACCCACAACACATAGAAAAACACACTTCGATCAAAGAATAGAGAATATTTAATATTTACAAGAAAGTGCCACTTCAGACACATAAAATAGAAAATCAACATAAAATAAATGTTTATGCAGGATCAGATATTTTTTTTTTTTTATTTTTTTTTTTCGGATTATAGATCGCAAATAAATTCAATGTATGAGGATCAAATCACAAATAAATTGAAATGTCTGCAGGATCAGAATTGTTGATTACTATTGAATAATCACAAATAAATTGAAATGTATGCAGGATCGTTCATAAAAAAAAATTTACAAAAATAATTTTAAAAAATAACAAATAAATAAAAAAAAAGATAAAAAAAATAAAAGTAAATAAAATAAAGATAATAATTTCTATTCATTAAAAAACAAAATAATAAATTAAAAAATCGATCAAAAAAAATGATCCGATCAAAATCAAATAAATCGATAATCATAAAATGATAATCAAAAAAAAATCGATAATCATAAATCCACGATAACTCATAACTTACAACTGCCCCAAAGTTAATCAGTATATTTCTCGCAGGGGGGGGGGGGCCCCTGGCAAAAACCTTATATCCACCTAACTTCATTACGACAGATATTCCAGATTGAAGAGTTCACGACACATAATAAAATTTTAATGTTTCAACACCACAGACACAATAGTGAAAAACACACCTTTGATACAAAGAAATAGAGAATATTATAATATTTAAACAAGAAGTGCACACTTCGACAAAACATAAAATAGAAATCACAATAAAATAAATGTTATGCAGGATCAGATTATCGGGATAAGATCCAAATAAATTCAATGTATAGGGATCCAAATAAAATAAACTTGAAATGTTCTGCAGGATAAGATTGTTGGATGTACTATTGAATATCGACAATATAAATTAAATGTTATCCAGGATCGTCATTAAAAAAAATTTAAAAAAAATCACAAATAAATGAAATGTTCTGCCAGGAATCAGATTGTTGATTACTATTCGACATAAATCACAAATAAATTGAAATGTTATGCATGATCGTTCATAAAAAAAAATTTTTAAAAAAAATTAATTTTAAAAATAAAAAATAAATAAAAAAAAACATAAAAAAATAAAAGGTAAATAAAAATAAGCATAAATAAATAAACTCACAAATAATTGAAATGTTCTGCAGGATCAAGTTGTTGGGATTACTATTGAATAATCAAAATAAATTGAAAATGTTATGCAGGATCGTTCATAAAAAAATTTTAAAAAAAATCCAAATAAAATTGAAATGTTCTGCGAGGATCAGATTGTTGGATTACTATTGGTAATAATCACAAATAAATTGAAATGTTATGCAGCGATCGTTCAATAAAAAAAAATTAATTCGGATTAATAGAATCGCAAATAAATTCAATGTCAAATTGAAATGTGTCTGCAGGCATCAAGATTGTTGGATTAACTATTGAATAATCACAAATAAATTGAAATGTTATGCAGGAATCGTTATAAAAAAAACAATTTTAAAAAAATCCACAATAAATTAATATGTTCTGCAGGATCAGATTGTTGGATTACTATTGAATAATCACAAATAAATTGAAATGTTATCAGATCGTTCATAAAAAAAAATTTTAAAACAAATCAACAATAAATGGAAATTTCTGCAGGATCAATTTGTTGGATTAACTATTGAATAATCACAAATAAATTGAAATGTTAGGCAGAATCGTTCATAAAAAAAAATTTTTAAAAAAAAAATAATTTTTTAAAAAATAAAAATAATAAAAAAAAAGATAAAAAAATAAAAGGTAAATAAAAAATAAAGATAAATAAATAATCACAAATAAATTGAAATGTTCTGCAGGATCAGGTTGTTGGATTAACTATTGAATAATCAAATAAATTGAAATGTATGACAGGATCGTTCCATAAAAAAAATTTTAAAAAAAATCACAAATAAATTGAAATGTTCGCCAGGATTCAGATTGTTGATTACTAATTGAATAATCACAAATAAAATTGAAATGTTATGCAGGATCGTTCATAAAAAAAAAATTATTCGGATTAATTGATCGCAAAATAAATTCAATGTTCAAATTGAAATGTTCTGCAGGATCAGATTGTTGGATCTACTATTGAATAATCCACAAATAAATTGAATGTTATCGCAGGATCGTTTCATAATAAAAAAAAATTTAAAAAATTACAAATACATTGAAAATGTTTTGTCAGGATCACGATTGTTTGGATTACTATTGATTAATCTCAAATAAATTGAAATGTTATCAGGATCGTTCAAAAAAAAAATTTAAAAAAATAATTTTTTAAAAAATAAAATAAATAAAAAAAAATAAAAAATAAAAGATAAATAAAAATAAAGATAAATAATTTTTCTATTCATTAAACAAAATAATAAATTAAAAAATCCGATCAAAAAAAAATGATCCGATCAAAAAATCAATAAAATAATCAATAAAATCGATAATCAAAAAAAAATCGATAATCAATAAATCCACGATAACTCATACTTACAATCTGCCCCAAAGTTATGTATTTTATCCGCAAGGGACGGGGCCCCCTGGTGCAAAACCCTTATATCCACCTACTCAATACGCCAGATATTTCCAGATATGAGAGTTCACGACACATAATAAAATTTAATGTTTCAAACACCACAACACATAATGAAAAAACACACTC
>JACMZG010001870.1:28251752-28331752 GCA_018340805.1 Microvelia longipes
AGCAAAACTTGACCTAATCTGTTCTGTTCTTACGACCATTTAGTTTGTTAGAACAGGCATATCTGTCGTTTATCTCTATTAGGCCCTAACAAACCTAAACCCTAAGTCATATAACCAATCCATCCTTAAGTCAAGGCGGGTTGAAACGAACCGTTACTATCTCACAGCATGACCAAGGGGATAAATTCAATGTCATAACTTGGTTTGATGAAATCACACTTTTTCACAACCACAAGGCTCTTACAAACTGCGTTTAACTATCTAAAGATAAGCGAAAAGAGTTTATAGATGTTCTCTTGTATAAATTAGGTGGTTTGTATATTCTTAAGACAAGCAAAGCGAGTCCGAATTGTCGAGGATGAGCGTAGCGATCCAGTAAGTTATGAAAGAATACCGATGTACCCGATAAATATATTTCTTCATTAATAAAGAAATAATATACTTAAATGATAATTGAGCGGGTTTTAAGCCACTCAATTAACTGCCAAATTCTCAATTAACCAATTAAGTCCAATTTAACTGCCATTTTCTACATAATTATCATAAGAATATGTTCATAAGAATCCAATTAAAATACCTAGATTAACTGGAGATTATGTTGGTCAAGTTATTTTTAAACCCTATAATTAAAAGTAAAATAATATTAATATGAAATTATGTAAAACTAAAGTCTAGCTCTTCTGACACTTCTCCAAGTAATGTTACTCCCTGCACCGAAGAACGTCGAGAGCCTGGCCTATTTCTGTCCAGCTTATTTATTACTAACGGCTCCTCTTTTAAAGCTTACCGGTGGGTGGAATTACGTAATACGGTGGATTTAATGTCTGTATTTTAATTCAAAAGTGTCTCTTAGAGGCGTTACCTCTAGAGGCTTAATTTGCTAGACTCCTCAGAAACTCCTACCATACAAAATTGGCGGGGAATTTAAGACTGCACTGATTTTACTCAACTCTACAATGTGATGGATCTGTAGTCACAACAATATTGAAACCTCGCCACATACCGCGCAACAAGCTGTCTTTTAGCGGGATTTCTTTCCTCCTTCTTTGTTATTTACCGCAGACCCACCTAAATACAACCAACCGGTGTATTCTTAGGTTAACTAAAAGAGATGTCCTAAAGAAACCCTATCGATTCTATTCGATTCTATTTTTATCGATTTTTTTAAAAATCAAAATTTTTTTAAAGTTTTTAATAAGTAAATAAAGATTAAACTAATTGTTCTATTTTATTGAAATTTTAACCATCATTATTTATATTACTACGAAACACCGCTGCTTTTTTTATAATGAGATTTTTATAAATCTATATTTACTATGAGATAAACATAAATACAAAGAAAGGACGCTTCAGGGTTGTTCAAATTATTCGAGGACTTAATCGTTTTACTCAAATAAAAAGTTAATTGCGGGAGTACATTTCCAGAATACAATTTTAATGTCGGACACTGGGGCCTTTAGATCTAACATATAAACCGTCCCTAAATTACTTGTAAAAATAATTTTCTTTCGACTCCAAAATTTAATTTTAGATTTTCTTTTTTACTTTACACTTCGTAAAAATTCTTATTAAAAATAACGAAAACATTCTTGAAAAGTTTTTTCTAAAGTATTTTAAAGTTGATTTTATTAACATTTTGAATTATAAATTACAGAAAAAAACTTTATATAAGAAAATTGCGACCAACCCTTATCCTTTCTTAATGGTTTTACGGAACTTATAAATTTAGAATTCTCTGATAAACTAACTGAATATACATTACAAAGAGTTTAACCCCATAAATATGGTTTCCATCGCTAAAATAATGTTTTATCTACTTACAGCTGCAGAATTAGTCATTACTGAACTGTTTTTAAGCTGCAAAATGTCATTTTACTATCACTGTCGACAAAATATTTAAAAACAGAAAGGGAAAGTTTCTTGGTAATACTCCAAGATGTTATAAATGTATAAGGTGATTCATCGCCTTCATCGTCTCCGCCTCTGCTGGCAATTCATCCTTTGCCAGATTCGGCTCCCCTTGTCAGTCAAATTAGTTTATTACTTTGAATATTTCTATAATCTGCCTGGGGTTTTATAAAACTCGTCCGCAAAATTCTATTTTGCTGCCTAGTATCATAATATACTATTATATAAGAGAATTTACTGAATATTGTATGCAATATACTGAACATATAGAAATAAAAATATGTCTATTATTTGTACAAATTAATTTCAAATTTCATAACTGTATTTACTGTTATTCAATTTCGGTATCTGTGCGTCCTGAAACGAAGACGTTTGATTAAAAATCAGGTGTCACATATATCCTTTTTCCCACCTCCAAGCGTTGATATAAAGGAACATTATCGTCTTTGCACTAAAATTTAAAGCCGAAACATCATCAAAGTTATCACTTATAGGCGTTTTTAAGACGTTATGAGCGGTTTTCATAATAATATTTGTCATGTGTGTGTGAACGTGTATCCTATGTGAGTCAATGTCACGCAAAACTCACATTGCATTCGTTCAAACGTAACTTTACATTAATTAAAACTTAACACAAAACTTAAACTTTGTCTGTTTTTGCTGCTCGGAAAATAACATTTTTGTTCCTTGAGTCATAAAAAACTGAAAATTTCGTTAGCACCTAAAATTTAGGCAAGAAATTGATTGTCAAGAACGGAAACACGTATTCCAAAGGAAATTCGTCCGACATGCGGACTACCGTGCCACAATTGTTTTTCATGAAACAACCACTACTCTTTTATAACATACATTTACAATATGTAAAGCATAAAAGCAATATAAAAATATTGCTAATAAAAAATTATTCTTACCTTTTCTTCCATTAGAATATTAGAACTATGTAAACTTGTCCGTAAATATCCAGAAAAATTGAAACCCCATTCTTCTATACACAAGGTTAATACAAGATATAAAACGAAACTTTGCCCTGCTAAATGCAGAACTAGCATGTTTCAGCTTTCAATCTAGCCATAAACTGTTACAACAAACTACCTTCTGATATCAGAACAATTGAAAAGTATGATTCCTTTGTCAGAAATACAAAAAAATATTTGATGGAAAAAGCTTATTATTCTATCAATGATTTTATGTCTGTGTCTTATATTATTTAGTATTAAGTGTTTAATAGAATTCTATTATTAAGTTTTTATTTTATATGTGTTTTTTTTTCACGTGTTGCTAAAGTTTACATGTCATTTGGTATATTAGTTTTAATTCATAATTGTTGTATGTGACGTGTTGTATCTCCTTTTTAAGAGGCTCTCAATAAATAAAGTATTATTATTATTATTATTGTGCGTAAAATAAAATTTGTAAATCTAAGACTGTCCATCACTCATTTCATAAATATAGTAATATTTATGTTACGGTGGTCCGAACGTAATGTTCCGAGGTACCCTTTACCTGTTTTTTTCTTATTTCAATAAAAAAATATGAAATTAAATTGAAGAAGAAAGTTTTAAAACTGCTGTAAAATCAAACCATGTTTGTGTAATTTGAGAACTGGTAGCATCTTTTTTGTTATTGTGTTTCATATTGTATCAATCATTTTTATCATCTAGTTGTTCGTATCCTGGGTAATTAGGGTATAGTAGGTTGTTCGTTCAAGGAAATTACAAAAATGCAGTAATTTAAAAATGTCAAGACTAAAAAATCCTGATCTTAACTTTAATGTTTTATTTGAATGTTTAAGCGTGGAAGATACACAACAAGGAAGTACAGTATATATTTTTTGTTGCAGGTAGATGAGAGGATGGTTGAGGAATGAGGCAGTCGCCTCTTCACTCTCTCCCCACCGGGCCCCCTAACCACTTGACCTATTCCTACAACACAACTCACCATATACACCAGTATAAGAAGAAGGTAAGGTATTTTACTATATATTTACATTTGTACTAGAAACCAACAAAGACCTTACTTCTCTCTTATCTTTGAATACAATAGGATAGAAATCTGTCAAGTTAGTTTACGCAAAACTAGTGCAATTGGCTTACGCAAAATAATTACTCAAGGATATTAAAAATATTATTAGCCTAACAATAAAATATTAATATACTGAGCTTAAATATATATTAATATAGTTATCCGACTAAGCTAACAAAATATTAGCTCAGTCGAATAACTTTACAGACAAAATATTTCATTTAATTTAAGGTATTTTACTTTCTAAGGTATTCTATTACAAAGGTGGAAACACCCACACTGTTTTGTAAATATATTTTCTGAATTAAATTTCGAAAAAATACATTTTAGATTAAAAACCTAATGAAAAAACCTTTCATACAATACAGAAAGAACGCAAAGTCTTTTACTTCGTCTAATTTTATTAACACCTTAAAATTAGAATATAAAATACTCGGATAGAGTGTTACTGGAAATATTTTTAATAAAAAGTCTATTTTCTTTACTGACAAACCTTTTCAAACATGTTTAATTTTAAATGCGGGATTAAACGTTAGATGCTATTTTAATATTGTGGGTTAAACAATGCAGTTTACATAAGAATGAGTCCTATACTTTACTATATTATGCCTTGCTATACTATACTTTGCTATGCTATATGTTATTATGCTATTCAATACCATACTATGATCTGCTAGACTGTACTATTTTAATATTATGAATAAAACATTGTTAATGTAGAAAAAAACGAGGGAGGGCTATGTTATACTATACTATTCTATGCTATATTATGATATGCTATGCTATATTATACAATATTGGTGGGCACACGTTGCTAGCCTACAAAAGAACAAGGGAGGGCTATGCTATTTTATACTATTATATGATATAGTATGCCATAATATATTATGCTATACTACACTATTATAAAATTTTGGGCCAAAAGTTGCTAGCCAACTAAAGAACGATGTTAACAACTAAAGCTTTGTTATACTATATTTTCCTATACTATGCTATATATGCTACTATACTTTGCTATATATGCAAGCATATATGCTATATATACTTTCCTATATATGCTAAACTAATTTATTGCCTCTATGATAACAAAAAAACATATTTTAGTAGCAATAGATTGAAATTATACTGCCTAGTTACGTTATTCTTCTAATCATTTTATAGATACAATATAATTGTGCGAGAGACACCAAGGAAATGTAGCAAGCAAAATGCAATGCTACATCTGGGAACTGTTCCATCATTGACATTCGTCATACTTGATGGCTCGACATAATGTCATGTCCCACTCTGTTTCGTTACGTCTAACTCATCAGGGCGCCGACAGAGCCTGAACTCACTCTGACCTTCAATTAATTCCGAAGAATATAATGTGAAGTACTTACCAGAGACGAGCGGTGCTCTCTTACCACCATCATGCGGTATTATATTATAATTCTTCGGAAATAATTGAAGGTCAGAGTGAGTCAGGCTCTGTCGGCACCCTGATGAGTTAGACGTAACGAAACAGAGTGGACATGACATTATGTCGAGCCATCAAGTATGACGAATGTCGAATGATGGAACAGTTCCCAGATGTAGCATTGCATTTTGCTTGTTACATTTCCTTGGTGTCTCTCGCAATTATGGTGTCAACTATTTCATGTTTTGTATCACAAAACACGAATAATTCACGGTAGTATCAAAATTATATACATTTTATAGATGATTATATAAATTTGGTCCGAAATAAAATACGGAGCCAAAAACTACACTTTTTATTTTAGACTTGATTTTCGTTTAAATTTTGACTAGAGTTATTTTGAGAGGAGTAATATTGAAGGGAAGGGATCTCTTTCTTTCATTTTCTTTTTTCAAAAATTCTTTGAATGAAACCATTATTTAAAAAATGTTGTCCGATATCAAATTTAAATTTGTGTTCGATTTCACTTCGATTGATCAAAACTTAGTTGATGCCAGCAAAGTAGGTTAATGAGATCTAAACATTTTTATTTTCTCGCCAAAAATAAGGTTGATTTTGGCGTAAGTTTTAACTCTTAAACATAATTGCAACTGATGTTATACAGAGACAAACGAAAGGAAAAATTTTACATAATTCTTAAGAGCTGACAATTCTTTATAGATTTGGGTGCCTAGTTATAAAGTTAACACAAGTGGTTTCCTACATTTTTTTTGTTCATATATAACAAGTTAAGAGGGGCAAAATTGAAGATGAATCGTGAAAAACAAAGCTATACTACCCACTTTAAAAACATATACCAAAAGAAATTGTCTCAAAATGAAAGGTTAAAGAAGTAATATTTCTATTTCAAGCCCCTTCCTTACCTTTTTATTAGCGACCGAAATGACAAAAACCCTTTACTCCCAAAAAACGTTTTCGAAAACATAAACAAATATGATCTCATATATTATTACTAAGCAAACGTGCACTATTTTATTTTCATTACTGGAACGAGACGAGGATTTTAAGTTGAAGATTGTGTTGTTTGTAATATGGCTCCGGAGGGAACAGTTTGGTTAGCAGTGTCTTCCCTTGGTTTTATAGTCCTGACAAAACGTTATCTTAGTACTAACCACAATTTTTTGTCACAAATTTTACTCCAAGTATTTACTTTTGTATAAGTGCGAGAACAACAAAAATAAGCATTAATTTATTTATTCTGATTTATTTTGCTTTTCAGTCTCAAATAAAAAATGTTCAGCATTAGAACTAAAAAAAATAATATACTATAAGTTTAACCGTATGTAGCTAACGGTTTAAATTTGAAGTGTTGTTTTTAATCACACTTTGTGATTAAAACCATGAAACATGTTTTATGATCATGAAACTTTTTTAGATATCTTAGATATCGCTTATTTCTAAAATACACCACACAAGTAAATACAGTCTATAAATTAAAAAACTTAACATAACCTTCATTTAATTACAGGTGTTTTTAAAACACGTGAGATGGATCTCATGCAATCTATAGTACGACACAAGGCTAAAATCAGTTGACGGCGTGGTAAAATAGTGTTGAGAAACCAATATGGTTGACCTGATTTGAAATTGAGGGCGTGGTTTAACATACAGGACTAACATCGTTGGCTCCCACGCATTATTTTTCCACGCTGTCAACTGATTTTAGCTGTGTGTCGTACTGTAGTAGTATATGCATAACCTTCAACCCGATCCAATGATATTTAAGAGTTTCGAGAATTGTTGACATTTTTGTTTATTTATTATTTCAATAATTTGATATTCATCAGGTCAATTTTTATTGAACTTTTTATTCCGATCCAAAATAGCGTTTAGAATCTGGTCACCTCCCTGTATAAAAAGCTACCTGCCTCTCCTTACCCTAAATCAACACTTTATTAGCTTATTTTTCCTTTTAAAATTTTGTTATAAAATGCCATAGATATAAATGGTCACTTTAGCTCAAAGCTGATTTAAAACTATTATCCGTGTTATCACGATTATGTTTAATGTTATCATGATTATGTTATCATGATTATGTTATCATACTATCATGATTACGTTATCATGATTATGTTATCATACTATCATGATTATGTTATCCATAGAGATATTACTAGAGGGGCCCTATTGGTTGAATTTTGAAACATCGAAAAAGTAACCTGCCCACTTTCGATTATTATTATCATCAAATAAACATAACAAAAAACAGTAAATTATATAGTAGAATGTTTAAAATACAAATCACAACACAAACAATCTACGGGAAGCCGAAAACAATTGATTAATTATAACCTTAACTCCTTCTTAGAGGAGGTTTCAATGAGGTTACACAGAGCCCCTGAGAGCCCCACTAAAAATGTTTCAGGTCTCTCAATGTATTAAGATAGGCTATGCCCCCTCTAGTATATATCTATGATGTTATCATTTTATCATGATTATGTTATCATGATTGTGTTACCATGTTATCATGTTTAAGATAAAGCCAAAATTAAAACTCAAAGATATTCTATTAAACCATAAGTAATTTAAAGTTGTTCTAGACAAGAGACTAGCATAGGTCTTATAAATAAGATATTTATTATTTGACATATATTGCTGAAAATGAAAAATAACATTATTTTTAGTATTATATCTCAAACTATAAATAATCTCATGATTGAGAGCTGCGCTACTCTTTTTTGTCTAGATCATCTTTATATTACGTATAGTATAATAAAATATGTCTAATTTTTCTACCTGACTATATCGTAAACTTTTTTGTGCGTTGCGGGCTGTAAATTAGAGATTTTTCTTGTATTTTCGATAATATTTGAACAGTTATAACCACTTTTTTTACAAATATAGTGAACTTAAAAAAAGACCCCTTTATATTTTTTTAAAACAAAAGGAACAGAAGGGACATCGTTAAAACTGATTTTGGAGCCTCTTTTCGGACTTTAAAGGGGCCTCAGAGCCAAAATTCCCGATCTTAAACGTAAAAATAAATCAATCTAGTGAGTTAAACCTTCGAGGCTCAACGGTCACGAAGTTTGCTATGGGCTTTTGGACTATTATGTTTTGAACATCTTTATACATTTATTTCCACTTCAATAAAGTCATACTTTACACAAAATTATGAACTCTAGTTTGCATATATGCAGTTAACATAAAAAGAGGTAATTTGAAACTAAATCACCAACATACCCTTATTCATATCCACCTTGTGAATATTTTTTTACCTGAAAATATAAAACAAAACAAAAACAAATATCATCCTATGCATTATTTACATTTCTCTTTTATGTAAATATGCTTAATTAACAATATTGCATGTAATTTAATTAAAAATATAAAAGTAACTGGATTGGATAACGAACTGAGAGACATCCCTGTGATTAAATGCAAAGCCCTTTATTATCATTATTTATGTCGTATGTATAATGTATAACATAAACCTAACACGAGATGAATATTTTAAAGCTTAATGAAATAAGGCTTGCACCGAGAAATTTAATTATTAATTTAAACCATAAAATAATTGAATTCATTAGAAGAATATATTTTATTAAAAACTTTATAAAATCCTATATCGATTTTAAGTAGAACATATCTTGGCTAAATCTAATAATATATAACAATTGACATAGTATATTTTTTATTTAAAGCTTTTAAAAAAACTATAACACTAGAGGAAAATATGTCTTCTCATGATACGTTTGAATATAATTAAGTAATTTCAAACAACTATAAAATTGTTACATCTATTTTAATTAAAATTGTTTTTATCATAAACATGCTATTTTATTTTGTCTTATATTTTTTCATTTCTTTTTTGTCTGTAGATATCCTTTTTATTTAAAAAGTGTGTCAAAAGTTTGTTAGAGCATTTTTGTCTCATCTTTCTGAATATTAAAATAAATTATAAATATCGGGTACGGTGTACCTCGGAACTTATGTTTGCCATATGAGGTTCGCTACGCTCATCCTCTCTAACTTCGCTAGTCCTGAGAATATAAAAAATCATCTAATTTATATTGCATATATACTTCGTACTCGCTTCTGTCATATTCTGACACTTGAAAAATCTAAAAAAATCCCGGCGGTCTATCATCCAAGCTCTGACCACGCTCGATGCTGCTTAACATTATCAAAAACCAGAGAGATGCTAGTCGTATTGAAATGAAACATTAAACTTATTTATTAAATAAAGGGATACACTCGTGCCAAACATCAGCTTAATTAATTAATTTTTCATTTAATATACGGCCCGCAGCCGCTACGCGTCAATTTGCAGTCACATTTTTGTTGATTCTTCATGGCAAAATGCCATGTATCTAGCGAATTTTTATCACCTCGCTTGCTAATATTGGTCATATCAAGTTGCTATGACCCCTTTGAGGCCACACTGTTGTTTTATAATTTGTTATAACATTTTGCCATGTATCTAGCTAATGTTCTTTATTTATGTTATGGTTGTTTTATGTTGTTCATACTATTTGTTAATAAAAGTTAATTTTTGCCCTAGTAAAAATGGTTTATTTGTTTTTAAACAAAAATACAGTTTGCGTCATTTAGGATGGTACAAATGAGCTGAAACTGAAAGCAATCGTTTTAGAATGACTTGACCATACAAATACTACTTCGAGGTTCCGCTTCACGGGCGTGGATCTGCTTAGCTCGTCGTGGTTCTGTGGAAGCAATTTCCTGTCTCACAGAGACAGTAGGCTTACCAGGATGAAACAAGAGGTAGAGAGCCCTCTTCAATACTATATCCCCACCATCTAACACTACTGAACCCAACAGAAGTCGTAAAGGTCTTTGACCCAGACGTTTACATATACACAACGTTATATATATATATATATATATATATATATATATATATATATATATATATATATATATATATATATATATATATATATATTTGGACACATTTGTTTGTTTTCAGAAAGCCAATAAGAACCCCTTACTTTCACTCTCAACTTTCGTTATCCGAGCAACCTCATAAACGTCATTTTCATAATGGAAATTCGCTAAAAACGTATAAATGCCGTTTAATAAAAGTGAAATAATGCTGAAAATATGATAAAACATTTGTTGGCAATTTTTTGGTCGAATATAAGACTACATAAGTTCCAAATTTCAAATTGTTTGCAGATATAAAACTTGGTAAAACCCACTCAAGATGTCTGGTGTAATTTCCAGCGTCGCACCTAACAATGTATGTGTTCGCCAATAACTTACAAAATAAAAGTTCAATAGCTATGGAATTTCCAGTACTAATTCATTGTAAGTTTTACTACCTCCCGATGTGTCAAACGGGAAAGCAATGATAAAATTGAAATTTACTGGCAGTTAAAATTTTAAAATGTAATAGTCAATATATTTAAAATGGCGATGAATATCAAAATGAAATGTTGTAGAACTATTTACCACTTATAGAGGTAAATTTGTGTCCAACATAAACTCGACATTGTCAAATTTTTATTTTTTTAATTTTCGATTATAGCAAATAGGTTATTGTTGTCTGAAAAATAGCTTCTTCCGGGCAGCACAAGGGCCACACTGTTGTTTTATCATTTATTATAACATGGCATTTTGCCATGTATCTAGCGAATGTTCTTTATTCACGTTGTTTTATGTTGTTCATAAAATTTTATAATAAAAGTTAATTTTTGACTTTTATTAGACGTAATGTCTGATGTCTGCCAAGTTTCAGCTCTCACGCATAAACATAGCAGGAGTTATGCGTGACACAGACACAAACACTCACCCAGACAATATGATGAAAACCACTTAAAACGTCATGAAAACTCCAGAAACGGATAATTATGTTGAAACCTCGCTTTCGGATTTTGATGGTGAACATAAAGCTTTTACCTACGATAGTAGGTGAGGAAAAGTAAAAATGACAACACTGTGAGAGACTACAAATCACTCTTATATCACACAGAAGTGACATTTTCTTATACATCATTCAATTTTGGACTCAATAGCTCATTTATTTATATTATCAGGATTTAAAGTATGAGCGCTGGAGGAGTTCATCATGATCAGAATAATACAATAAGTCTCTCCATTGATGTATTATTTATGTAAAATAAGGTAGTTTTTACATAATAAAAACGGCTTCTTGATCTTTCTTTCGTTTTAAGCTCATTGCATGAGTTACCAAATTAAGAGCTTTGCTTTCAATTGTAAATTTACAAACTCCAGTAGTAGACTATATTCTAGACTAGAACACAAATACCATAAGAGTGGATAATAGACTAGCTTATTTATTTGTTTAGATTATATGGGCGTATCAACTATTTTTGTTTTGCGAAAAAATGTTTAGTATCAAATAATAGATTTATGATTTGTTGACTTTGCAGGAAGATGTGTGGACCGGAGAAGGGGAGAGTGATCAGAACTGGAGACGACGGCCATCTTCCTCCTCTGCCCAGACCAACAGCCTTCAATGCAGGTACATAGAGTTCACATTTTGCCAAGCATCTTGAATACCAGATAAGAGAACATAACTGACCCCGTCAGTCGTATGAGATAAAGAAATAGAAAATAACTTACCTTACCTAGCATGGTTATAAGTAAAGGCGCGAAACGCAGGTTATGAAACAAAAACGAATTACATCAGCTCTTTAGGACAAATAAACTATTTATAAGACCAACCTTTATTATGTTTTTAAAACAATTTATTGAAGGCTGTACTCCTTATTTATCCAAGGACTGCAGTCTTTAATAAATTGTTTTAATATTATTATTCACATTCCATCGAATCTCTTCACTTTTATTATGTTTAATAAAATAAGATGACACGAGATTATAACATACAAAAGAAAGTATATCACTTTTACTAATCTTTTAAAACCTAGAAATGGAAATCTTTTGTTAGAAGGAAAATTTGACTCTAAATTTAAAACCTATTTATGTAATTATTGTAAGCATGCGCAGTTTATACTGAGGATGTGCAGCTTGTTTTTGTCATATGTTTTGTGATGGATTTTTTCTTGTATTTAAGTCTCAAAGGGGTAACTTTGTTATTTTGCAAATCGACTCACTCTTTTATTCAAGATCCTTGTATATTTATCTAGTTAATATTTGATTATTTTTTATCTGTGAAATGTTTTGTTGGCATTGTCATTGTGATTAAGTTTGAACTTTTGTTTGATTACATCTTAATCATTCTCATTACTCTAATGACAACCAGGATCCCTGGCATTTCGGTATTTAAATCTCAACTTTTTAGAATTCGTTGTAGTATAAATTAACTATACAATCAATCAACACATAATATACCTATCACATTATCAATTATTGATTACGTGATAGTATATAATACTATCATATATTCAATAATTGGAGAAGATTGACAACATTTTTTAAATTTTTTTCAAGCCACGAATATAAAAATTATATTAATCACACAATTCCTAGTTACATATCAGGTTAGGATAATGTTTCGAAATGAATTCTCAGCCTCTCTAGAACATAAACCTGGGTGTACTACTGATAAATATTATTCTGTTATTTACAAGTTCATTTAAAGCATGGAATGACCATTAGTTTATTAAATTTATTCGAATTGTAAAAAGGTTGCTAAATTAAGTTATTACTTTGAGCACAAATGTGTCCCAGATAAGTATTTTGATTCAAAACTGGTAATCAAATTACTTTCGTAAGTCAAATCATTATCAAACCAAAATTTATAATTTAATTTAAAGAAACAATTATAAAATCGTATTAAATTAGACCTAGCCTTAAGAGAAGAAAATTGAATTTGGTTCCGCTAGTTATGCTAAGTTGCGGGTTTTAAAATGATAATCTTTAATAAATACCATCCGTCTTACCCTGGACGTGACTTGAAACCTTTATAATATTTCAAAACCTTGCATCTCGTGTTACCTTTTTTGTGATGTATTTAGTATAATTTATTTATTTACTCGTTTAATAATTAGATAGTTAGTGATGACAGCTATAATTTTGTGTGTTTATTCTGTTAAGCTCCCCTACATTCAATCTTGGGGGTTTTTCATAAGAAGTAGACGTTTTAGTAAAAATCGAGGTAAAATTGAGGAACAGTGGACTTCCTAACCAATCTAATTATTTACATCAGTTTCTCGACGAGAGAAAGAAAAGTGTCTAGTAGCAGCCATTGTTTTAATTTATTTAATTAAATGATTCACTGTCATAATTTAAAGTGTTCGATATTAATTAATTTTAATTTAATTTTTAATTAAAATAGTAATAATAAATAAATTAATAAATTAGATTTATAATTTTTAATTTAATTTATTAATAAATTCAAAGTTCGATATAAAACAAAGCCTTAGACCTTACACTCTTCTGTGTCTAACACGGTTTTAGATTATGAGTTGCCCTTGTAACCCAATAAAATTTAATAATTTTCTTTGTCTATTTTCACTGGACATAGATGATGGCAAAGCAGCAAGTTAAGTCAGTATCTATGCTTAATATGGTAATATTTGTGTGAAGGGACTTGATTCTTCTTTATTTATTCCCTCAAATAACGTTTTCTTGTGATTACAGTTCTTGAAACTTTTATTAATCCCCGATTAAAGAATTTTCCATAATAGATACAACTTTTATATCACTAAACCGTAATTATCTAAGACCGATCTCGAACACGGTGACACAAATGTCTAGTTATATATACATTTTAATAACTCTAGATTTTTTATTTATGACCTTTTCGCACCATATAAAATGATACCTAAAACACTAACTTTTCCCTTGTACAAGTCATAACCACTAACATAAAATAACCTACCCCTGTGACGTCACCTTAACCTAAACCATTACAAATAAATCATTTAACTTGCGTTTAATAGTTTGTCTATAGAAACTGTATTGAACGTGTCAGTGTGTTTTTTACAAAGCATATAGTATATTGATATTTCTCCAATAAACACAAATCTTTGGTATACTAAAAATTATGGCAAATGACTTAAAGTTAATTCTAAAAGTAACTTTCAAATTTTCTTTAAAACTTTAATTTATTTTAAACTGTTTTCCGAAATAAGTTAACTTGAGTAGCACTAAAACGTACGTTTAAAGTTTTATAAAACAGTTAGTTTAAAAATTAAATTAAATTCAAATTGTCACTAAAAGTATAATTTATTAAAATTTAGGAATTGAATACCTCAACTCCGTCTCAGTTAAGAACCATTAAACGTTTTCTTCTCCTTAAGAAAGTTTTTGTTTAAACCATCTGCCAGTAAATAAGAGGACAACGAAAAATTCCATCTCTTAAAGTAGATTAGTTTATGGAGGGCAGGTTGCTGGTTGCATTAGGCCATTTTCTCTTTCCATTCTCTTAAACTACCTCTTTTTACAGCAAGTTTGTAGCGAAAAATTAAATTATGTCAGTAAAAGGTGGGGTTTATTGTCGAGATATTTCGCTCTTAAAAAGGAGAGCAAAAAAGTTTTAAAAATGAGTGGAGTTGATGTTAAGATCCTTAGCTTCTAACGTCTGACTTCAAGTGTTTTTATTAAGCTTTTTAAAGGGCAAAAAAGATTTTTTTCATTGATATATTTTTTCAATACTGATTTGACAAATATAATTATATCTTTTTTTATAAAAATGAGGCTTTTAGTAAAAAAAATTGAGAAGGAAAGTTTTTGCTGGCTCATTAAACATTATTAGATACTATAAATGTTTAAAGTAGCTCTCTGTAGCATTTTTTTATAAAGTTTATTGTAAGAGTTGTTTAAAAACAATGGGTTCAATAGTTTTTTTTCTCCTCCCACCCCTGCGTATTTTTTCTATAGCACTTTGTTGTATTAGTAGTATACTTTAAGTTGAGAACGCGACAAACCGACTAACTAATTTATTAAGTTTAACAATTTTACAAATTTTAGTCTTCTTCGGCGTCTTCTGATTGACTGACTCTTTCATCTATTTTTTTTACTCATGACGTGACGTCTAAAACTTGCTTACTTGCAATAAATAAATAACAAGTTCCAACACTTTATGTCCATATTATTGTGAATTTCCAAATGTATTGTAAACTGCGATTTGTTTAAATAAAATTTAACATGTCAAACATTAATGTCAGAACTTTTGCTGATACTAAGATGGAATTTCTTTATATTTGCCCTATATATAATGTGCCTGTATTTTTATTAAATTAACCAATTAAATAAAGTATATTATAATTTACTATATAGTATTTTAGTAAATTTGATATATCATACTATCAAATTGTATTTTGTCAAACTTTGGCTTCATCAGGGTATTTTTCATTTCAAGTAAACATTTTAATTTACCCCCCTTCCCTCCATGGCCCTATTTCTATTAGCGCTTTTTTCTTAGTAAATTTTCTTTCTCATGTTTTTCTTAATTTTACCTGAAGTAACGTGTATATTTAAGATTATGAGTATGTGCTTAGTACGTATTGGTGTTCTCTGGATGTACAGAATATTGTTTTTTTTTAGAAGTACCATATTGTGGTAAAAGAGGTTTAATTTTAAAGGTGTACTGGTCCAACCTCGACATTAAGTGCAACATTATTATTTAGGATTTTAACGGGTGTTTATTATCATTTAACATTTTTTATCAGAATTGCACTAAATTTGGAGCCACTAACCCATTGAATAAATATCTAACCTATTTTTTTATTTAAAAGAAATCTCTCCATTTGTGATGGTCTGTTTGAGCTGAAACCGGTCTTAATCGGTTTAGCTTGCAGTTTACCTGAATACGAACTACCTTATTTTAAAGCCCTTTCATGTTTTTTTATGACGTCATAACTTGTGTTGATGACGTCATATTTTCTGCATACAATAGGCCTTGTAACCTCCACATCTCCAACATCTCGCGATATGCAAAATTTTGTTTCGATTTCAGAAAGCCTTCGATAGTTATAATTCGCTATACGAAAGCGTAGAAATGAATCGATTCCCCTCACTCCTCCCTGCTCAATTTTCGTCATCCGGACGAATTTTGATTATGAAAATTCGTTAAAAACCTCTCAGAAATATTAATTACAATGGTAAAATAATAACAACCTCGAGTTGTTTTTTGTGCAAAGAACAAAGGTTAATTGCATAAATAATTTCTTTCCAGTTATCTAACAAGCATTGAGTTCAAATAATTATCCTTTTATTTAATATTTAATAGAGCTATTCATTGTCAGCCCACGCTCTGGAACGTCCTGAATGGAAATTAAAATTTCTGCTTGAAAAGCTGCGAATAGATTTTGATGTTGAGATCAATAATTCTTTAGTTTCAGTTTCTTTTGTCAAGTTTTGTCATTTAAGAAATAAATCTCTCTTGAGCTGCTTATAACAGATTCTTTGCATTTTTAAACTAGAATTTCCTGTAAAGAAAATGAAAATTGTAGAGTTTTTTTACATTTACAAGAGAGTTTATTATAATACGTCAGATATAAATTAATTAACTTAGCTTTAATTCGTAAATTTAATTTTTAAGTCGTTAGTTTTAGGAGGTAAAGTTCTTATAAAGCAACGACAAATATTTATTTGCTACTATAACTTATTTTTACTCGCTTTTTCTAAACTTTTTAACTGCAATCATATGCTGAACATTATTTGTGTCTTAAGTGGTTTAATTAATCAAACTTTAAATTCTGATTTTAATACTTTAAATAATACATAACTACATGATACATAATACATACATACTTACATGATAATAAATATCATGTAAATTTATGTATTTGTAATTTGCGTGTAGAAAATGGATGTACTTTGATTACCTGGAAAACTAACCTTAGGTACAAGGTGTACCGTAAACACTTTTTATCACTATTTTTGTAAAGTTTCATCCAAATGCTCTGGAATCCTATACGTTCAATTTCTGTGCTTGGTCTTTTGTATATAAAATATTTTAGCGGTGTTAATCCTTGCTATTGTAATTTAACGAGTATCGACAATGCCTAAAGTAAGTTTAAAAAACTTATTCTTCTATAAAAACCAAAAAATATAAATATTCCTGGCATAAATTCATAATATTTTAAAACTAAAAATTTTCATATTTTCTCGCTATAAATGTATTTCAGATTATAAAACAAAGTTTATACCTTTAGTTTTAAACTAAATAATAAATAGTATATGAACTGAAAGGGTTAGTAAAGTTGTACTTAGTGACCCAGTGTTAACTAACTTCAAGTTTTACTTGAGTGCTTCGGTCAAACTTTGTATCGTTATCAGGTTTTCCAACTATTTTATAATATGATTAACCTTCCAGAAGTTGCTTTCAAACCGCGACACCCCAGTTTACAAGTAAAATAACATTTTTACAATGTTTGGTATATTATTTGCTGATTATCGTCTCAAGGCACTAATTATAGAGTACACAAAGAAATTATTTTACGTATTCGATGTGAAGTAATAAGGTTTTAAAAAAATGTTAAAAAATCGGGTACTGGGTGCTTCGGAACTTTTCCTCATTACAAAGGATTCGCTTCGCTCGTCCTTAGAGTTCGTCTTCGAAAAATTAGTAACTGCAACATGCCTTTGGATTCGCTTCGCTCGTCCTTAGAAATTAGTTCGCCAAATTTATACTGCAACATGCCTTTGGATTCGCTTCGCTCGTCCTTAGAAAATTAGTTCGCCAAATTTATACTGCAACATGCCTTTGGATTCGCTTCGCTCGTCCTTAGAAAATTAGTTCGCCAATTTATACTGCAACATGCCTTTATTCGATTCGCTCGTCTTTAGATAGTAAATGCATCCGAAACAATCTCAGCGGTCACCCATACAGCACTGACCACGCTCGAGGCTCCTTAATTTTTATGATCCAATAAAAATTGTGGATATACTCGTCGTATTGAAACGAAACTTAGTGTACTTATTTATTTGCAATATTATAATAAGTAAATTATAAATAATAAAATAAAAAGTAAAAATAATATAATAATAAATTTCAACTCAATTGGACCATTTCCCAATTTTTTAAAAAAACGTACACACGTCATTTAATAAAAATTGAACTCACGCTGATAATGAGATGAAGCTTGGCACATATGTTAAATTTATACTTAGTCACATGCGTGGCAAATCTCGCATCGCATCATTTTTCCGTGTTATATGATTTTTCGAAATTTTCGCTGTCATTATTGAGAGTTAATAACGTCATAAAAAATTTTATGATGATTATTTTTCGAATAGCACAAAGACAGCGGTAGACTAAGTTTTGTACAAAAATTTTATCTCTCTAGCATAAATACACGACGATAACAGACACACACACACACACACATACAGACAGACAACTTTGCAAAAACCACTTGGGAGGCCTTAAAAACGCCCAAAACGGATAATTCCGGTTTATTCCGGTTTCGGATTTTTTTGCAAACACAATACTTTTCCTATATACCTACGGTATAAATGAGGAAAAGTAAAAAAAGTTATAATGTCGAGCCAAAGAATTGCTGTTCAGCTATACAAAATTGCATGTCAAATTATGCATGGAAGCTTAAAGTCAGTACTTGGCAGGATAATAACAAAGTAAAAACATCGGGTACGGGGTACCTTGAACCTTTTCCTCATCACATAGGTTTTGATACGCTCATACTTCGGACTCGTTTCGCTCGTTCTCAGAATATGGAAGTCGTTAAATTTATTCTAAATTTAGTCTATTCTTTAGACTAAATCGTCCTCTCGATGGGAAATGCTTACGTTTTATTCCTAGCGGTCACACATTCAGTCACTGACCACGCTTAATGGTGCTTAACTTTTATGATGCAAAAAATCATGGACATACTGTTTTATTAAAACTAAACTATGGGTACGTAATTATTAAGTAACGGTATACATTTGTACAGAATTTCAACTAATTTGTATTATTTTTCGATGTTTTACAATTGTTATCATGCTCTGATAATACGATGATAACAGACACACACTTACAGACAGACGATGTTGATAATAACAAAAATACCTGAAACGGATAATTCCGGTGTTATCCCGGTTTCGGTTTTTTTTGCAAACAATATACTATTCCTATGGTATAAATGAGGAAAAGTAAAAAGATGTATTATTAATATTTCGTTAAGAAAAATTCAAGTTAACTGTAAAAAATGAAATAAAATGGTTTACGAATGTCTTAGCTACTTAATTAGCTAAATGTAAATTTACTTTCCGCGTAGAAATGTTATTCTCCTTTTTTAAGAAATTTAAGATAGGAAAAAACCGTTGCGTTGTATCACAAATTTAGCTTTTATGGCAAATTTTTGTAATAAGAAAATCCTTTAAGTTAACTAATATATCAGCGGTAGTAGGTAATATTTTCGTGTATGGCTAAATAATTTGACTTAGTATTTATATGTGTATTAATGTGTTCCGGATGCATTTAATTAAAACAAGCTGCCAATAATGGAACAGTGCTTCCCTACCTAGCTGAATATTATAGGGCATTTATTAGCGTAATTTTAAGAATAAATCACATTCATTAATTTAAATATCTAAAAAATTGTGCTAGCCTAAGGGGATTTTTAAAACATTATAAGAAAGACTTTTTATAAAAAAAAAAATATATATTTATAATTTTTTTAAAATCTAAAGTGACGCCATTTCGTTGCGCCTTCTTAAATTAACCTAAAGTCTAAGGCCCGTATTCAAAGACGTTTCCTAACATTTTCCTAACATTTTCCTAACTTTTCTAACATTTCCTAACTTTTTCCTAACTTTCCTAACATTTTTCTAACATTCTCCTAATTTTTCCTAACATTTTCCTAACTCCTACATCTCCTAACATTTTCCTAACATTATTCTAACATTCTCCTATCGTGTTTTAAAGTCTTTTAGAGGCTTTGCATGATTTTATTTAGTAAGAACCTAAGGTAGTTAAGTCAAAAAGTGATACCATTGTAAGTAACGTAATATATCGCAAAATATCAATGTTATTAACTTATTACCTGGATTTACGACACACTTTGTCATAAACAACAATGCGGCCTTGCTTTGGCGAATGTTAAATATATTAGAAACTTTATTACATATGTTTTCAGTAAACAGTAGAGTTAATACAAATACAATGTTCAATTATTGTAACAGCTTTCATAAATAAAGCAGTATCAAGCGTTTCAAGTTTGAACGTGGACCAGGTTGTACGAATCCAAAGGTGTCTAAATGAAGACCTGTTAATCATTGCAACACTGTTTTCATTTTGCTAAATCATTTACACAATTTTGTTTTTCGTATTTTGTCATCAAATTCATTTTTGTTTGTGTAAAATGTTTTTGGTATAATAATGGCTGAATTATTCACACCGGACCAACTGAATTTCCTCTTTGAATTGATAGCCCGCCACAAACAGACCATAGAAAATAACAAATCTTATTGTGTTAAAAGAATTTCAGGGTAAACTCCCTAATAGTAAAGTAAGTGATTAACAGTAACTTATATATGTAAATTATGTAGATAGTTATTAATACGACAAAGTGTGTCGTAAATCCAGGTAATAATTAATAACATAGATATTTTGCGATATATTACGTTATTTACAAAGGTATCACTTTTTGACTTAACTACTTAGGTTCTTACTAAAAAAAATCATGCGAAGCCTCTAAATGACTTTTAAAACACGGGAACGATCATTTAAATTCGTGGCTTAAAACATTTCTCTTACCTAAACCTAAGGTGAGTGTTAGGAGAATGTTTAGGAAAATGTTAGGAAAATGTTAGGAAAGTTAGGAAATGTTAGGAGAATGTTAGGACAATGTTAGGAAAAAGTTAGGTGTTAGGAAAATGTTAGGAAAAAGTTAGGAGAATGTTAGGAAAATGTTAGGAAAAAGTTAGGAAAATGTTAGGAAAACGTCTTTGAATACGGGCCTAAATATTTTTCCACTCAAACTATAAGTATGGGAATAAAAATAAAATTTTATTAAAATATAAGAATTATTGAATCGTTTAAAATAAAATGTTAACAAATAATGTGGAAAACCAGGTACGTAGTACCTCGATAATTTCCTTACAACTTCGGACTTGCTATGCTTTTCCTCAAAATGTCATGATTATCCAGCTTATAAGGCAATATAACATCAGTCTCGCAACGCTCTATATCTGATAAAAATAATAATTCGAACTCTGGGTTGGCAATACTTCAGTCTCACTATGCTCGACCTCAGGATAAAATAGTAATCGAAAGTCTAGAATGTCAATGACTTTGGACTCGCTTCGCTCGTCCTCTGAATGTCAGTCATAATTACCCAACGCTTAAGGTGGTATTAGTTAGGTCTCGTTACGCTGGACTTTGGAATTATTATGTAATCCAATTTTAAGGGTGATATAACCAAAGATTAATCAAAGCTTAGGAAAGTGTGATATTATTAAGTATAATAGGTAGCCATTCAATCTTGTAATAAAAAAAACCTACGTTTCCATGCTCTCGAAAGCATACAGTACCATTTATTTTTTTTTTATTTATTAATTAATTATTACATTATTAGTTTATACATACATACTATAAATAAGTCATGAAGTTTGACAAAATTTAGACACTAAACAATTTTTGTGTCATACTCGACAGCCTAGTTTTTTTTCATTTTCAATCCTTTAATTTATTAGCAATGTATTTGATATATGTTTTTGTTATTTCTATGGGTCACGATAACTTTCGAACGTTATCTGGGGTCAAAATAAAACTTACTATAAAAATCAAACTTGTTTATATACCAAACCCTATTGTTTATTAAATATATGTGACGTTATTATGACAATAATGACCCCACACACATTTCAAAAAATCACAAATCAACAAAACTAGTTTAAATCGGGTCGATATATGTTTTTACCATACTATGTATGAATAACAAAGCTAGAAAGTTAAATTTAAGTATCAGTATTAGTTTTGGTGTTATTGATTGACATATATAACATAATGAGAATACAATTATTATAAATTTTATAAATAAATAAATAAATGTGAACAAATCACATTTTAATGCTAATACATTTGAAAATTTGCTTATATCGTGGCAGTATGTCACTTATATAAACTAATAATATAACGAACTGATATAAGACATCATTCATGTGGCCGCTAAGCGGCCACAGATAGTTGCGGAACCGCAGAGCGGCCCAGTTCCAACACTGCTTAGCCTACAACAGGCCGAAGGCCTCTCGATTTAAACTTATGTTGACTCAGCAAAATAGGTTATTGTAGATGTTTTAGAATGAGCATGAATTCAATTCAATTCAAGCAACGAATTTTTAACAAAGTTTTAATAAAATCTTTAACTGTGGAAAGTCTTTTTATTTTTTAGGTTATTGTAGTGTGGAAAATGCCTTCCGAGCAGCATTGGTGTGTTGTTTCGGCTTGATCTAAAGTATGATTTTTGTTTCAAGTTTCTAGCATACACACAGTGGGGTGCCTGAAACACAAAGACAGCATGATGAAAACCACTTATAAAATAGCTAAAACAAACAACTATTTTTCATATTTATGGTAGTATTGATTAAAAGCAAGAAGAGTATTATACATCTTATGCATTAGTATTACTGTAAATAATAAATCTATGCATTTCATATTCAGAGACAAAACTGTTATGTATTATTCATGCATGAAATTTAAATAGTGTATTAATACATTTAGCACTCTACAAACTATTATACAATGCATTTATACCATAATAATAGCTATTATTTTAAGCTTGGTTAAATATAAATAAATATAAAATGTAATTCAAATGCATTTAGTTAAATTTATTTTGTTGTACATAAATAATAAATAAATAGTAAAAAGTTATGAGGTTTTGGGTCATGATAAATAAAACAACATTTAAGCTTTCGACCGTATGATTAGGTCTTCATCAGAAAGTGTTTAATAACAAACTAAAGCCGTTAACAGAAAGAAACATACAGATACCAATCATTAACATACGTCAAAGGACTATCTGAAAAACTTGCAAAGACATTAAAGAAACCAGTAAATAATCAGATAAAATTAAGCTTTAAAAACAGGAAAACTATTGAAACGTTAGCATTTACAAATACCAAAACACCGATACCAAAGGACTTAAAACCTAACGTCATTTACCAAATTCCATGCAATAATTGTAATAAAGTATATATTGGACAATCATCGCAAAATTTAAAAAATAGATTATCCGGTCATAAATCAAATGTCAACACAGCTAAGAAAACTAAAACCAAAACAAACCAGTGTGCTCTTACACAACATGCTATTAGCAATAATCATGAATTTGGTTATGATAATTGTAATATTCTTGAAGTGGAACCTAACTACAAGAAAAGGCTTTTCAAAGAAATGGTGCACATAACATCGCAACCTTTAGCTTGCAACAAGAAAACCGACACCAATAACTTAAGTAATATTTATAGAAATTTATTATCAAACCATGTTAGTTAATTAGTTTTATAACTAAGCTTCCTTTTTCTTCAACTCTAGTATTGTTAAATTTTATTTTTAGTTTATATTTTGTTATATTTTAATATTTTATTCTTGTTTTCTTTCATTACTAGTCAAAATTGTAAATTTTCTATAGTTATTTTCTATAGATACAACCTTAATGTTAAGCCCCGGGGCTAGATCTTTGTTTAGTTTGTAGTTCATTCTTCGATAGTATACACAGCTAGCTATGTTTAGATACCTTATCTGTTTCTTTCTGTTAACGGCTTTAGTTTGTTATTAAACACTTTCTGATGAAGACCTAATCATACGGTCGAAAGCTTAAATGTTGTTTTATTTATCATGACCAAAACCTCATAACTTTTTACTATTTTTCTATACGTATGGTCAATAAGTGCTATTTGTTAAATAATAAATTATAATGTCTATAATAAATAGTGTTATCCAATGTTTATTACTAAGTGGTTTATGCCATATTGAAATTCTGACATATCTTGTTATTTTTTTTCATATTTTTAAAACATAAATCTGAACAGCAAAGGTTAAGATTTTATTTTCTGATTCAAGATATCTTTATTTTATTGAAATGAAAATATTAAAAAATGAAAACAGAATGTAATATAAAATATTTTATATGATAACAATATGAAAATATTTCATATTCTTCTTTTATACTGTTTGAAGAAATAGTATTATGATTTAAATATTCAACCTTTAAATAATATGATGTAAATAAAAAACAAGAGGCCCCCGTTCTCTTAGCCTGGGAGCCACTTTGCGGCCACATAGTTGTTATTTATCAGTTCGCCATATTACTGGTTTATATAAGTGGCATGTTGCCACGATATAAGCGAATTTTTGAATGTATTAGTCAAAAAACGTGATTTTTTTACATTATGTCAATCTATAAAACCGGATCTAATACTGACAACACAATGACACTTCGTATGTTTGTGCATCGTTTATAGTAGTATATGTTTAGTAAATGTCAGCTCAATCTAAACACCATATGAAGATTTGTAATTTTGAAATGTTTATTGGGTCATTTTTGTAGGTTAATGACATCACACATATTTCATAAACAATAGGGTTCGGGCATTAACACAATTGATTCTCGTACCAATATTCATTTTGATTAAAAAAGCTTTTGAATCAAATGGAATTGTTTAGCATACGGAATTTGTTATACAATTGTATTATTTATATAAAATTAATTATTGTTTTCTCTACAGACATCTGCAGCGTCGTCTGTTCTCAGTTAATCTTGTAATATAAATAGATAAAATTTAAAACAAATTAATAAATGTTTTAATGTAGTAAATTAACATGATAAATTATCAATTTGTCTTGTTGGTTTATTACTAATGATTGCAACTACTTTATCAATGACAAGGTTTAAATGTCTATTAGTAACCATTGTGGTCAAACAGAAGACGGGTTGTGGTCAAGCAGAATACGGGTTGTGGTTAAAGGCAACACGTGTTCGGTGAGTAGTTAGGAATTAAACTTTTTGGGATTTGATGGCGCTAAAACGTGATTGATAATATAATAAATAGTATTTAAATTTAGCTATAAAAAGTCTTCCTCCTAAGTATAGAAAAAGGAAGTTTACAATGACTGGGATTATATTTTAATTAGTGCACAAGTTTATCCATAAAGGGTTTTCAAAAAATTGGCCATATGCCAATTTTTAATACGCACAGCAACTTATTTTTCTTTTCTATTAATTAAGCAATCATCGTAAAAATATTGGTCAGTATTTTAAAGTTTTAAGACTAAAGTGAGTTCAGATATTTATTACTTAAACTTTAATATGACTAATATAATTATATAAACCTTCAAATATGTTTTAACTTAAGGAAGTTTATTAAGTTCTCATACAAACACTTCCTTTGTCTCTATAATTAAGTACTCGCCACATTTCCTTTGATTGCTCTAAATTTTGATGAACTTGTAATTAAGTACATAAGAACTAACCCTTATCCAATCTCACGTGAACTCTGGATCTCTAATTTAATTTCAACATCTGATGTTTCACAAAGCTTTAAATTTATTTCTGAGCTTTAGTAAATTTATCGGAAAAAGACGGGATTAAATGGAATATAAAAACCTTGTTTTGTAACGTAAAGTACATTGGAAGGGGGTGGAAAGGGGTATGTACAACTATAGTTTGGCTTGTCGCCAAAATCAATATCAAACCATCTACAGGTTACCCCCTCCCGTTCTCATTTTTCATTTCATTATTTGTTGTTATTCCTTAATGTGTTTTACATTATACTTTTTGTTATCCCTTTTTTATTATTTTTGGAAGACCTTTTTTCTCTTTTATGTCCATTTTTTAAATTTTATGTCCCCTTTTCTTACCGCTGAAACTCATTATTAACTATTATTTACTTCTTTAATTTATTAAGTAATTTCATTGTAGAAATATATTTTTTGCCTTAACAATTTATCCTACCTAAAGTGACAATATTTAGAATATCGGCTATTGTCGGCTAATATAGGCTCATATAAATTTCTGGTTCTAGAATACACATCTTTATTCTACTATTTCTTGTTACATAAATTTTTATTTTATTAAATTCCTTAAATTTTTTGTATATTTATATTTTTTTAAATTAAATTTAAACAAAGCTTTTATTGAAATGCAACATATCAGCTTAATTACCTATTAAGGCCAATATTAATTGGTCAAGGCCATTAACAGTTATTTAGTTTGCAGAATTAATACACAGATTGGAAGTTAAACAATAACTTAATTATACTTAACATATCATGACAAATAATTGATTTGTAAATAAATAAATACTTGCAGCAAGTACAAGTAAATATTTCCAACAGTTTATTAATTTATTTTTTACAAATATATAAATAATATAAAAATTATATATAAATTATACATTGATTTTTAAGGTTATATTACTATATTATATGATTTCTATATTTTAGTACTCTACCCTAACCCATTCTTCACGTTATGTTTTTTAAGGCACCTTAAAAAGTTTACTAACTTTTAAAAACTCTCATTAAAATTAAGTAATTATAAAGAATAATAATTCTGAATATTAGTTAATGTATAAAAGAGAAAAAAAACTTTTAATGAAATAAAAAAAAACTTATAGTACTTGCTTTAATGAAATAAAACAATATTTTTATCGAATAATGTTAAAAACAAGTGATTTCATACTTTAAAAAAAATTAAGTGGCACTTAATTTTTTTATATCGGTTTGTAGAAACATTTTTAGTTAGATCAATTGTTTCAATTTTTCCATTTATTTTACCTTTGTTTTGGAAAGGAAACATTTTATATTTACATTTAAAAAGTTTAGACTGATAAAAAAATTAACCCAATGAACCAAAATGTTGGTTTTTATGTCAGTCAATAGTTATAACAAATATTTTTATAGCATACAAAAATTTATAGCATTAATGAATGGATTTCAATTACTTTTAGAATTAAAAATTATTTTCAAGTTTTAAATTAATACTTTAATATTTTTTTTAAATAAAATACTCACTTATAAAAGTTTACCTTTTTAAATGTAAATCAATATAATATATTAACATTGCATGTTTCGAAGCATTAAATCAAAATAATAACTAATGACTCTTTCGTCTTCGGTCTGAAAGTAAAAATAGAAACAAATAATCACTAACTTTGTTAAAATTAGTTGTTTATTTGGGAAATAATTATTGCGTTGAATATCTAGTTAAGTATTGTTTTTTGTTTTTCCTGCTTGGTAATTGTTTGGGTTTTCTTTGATTCTTGGTTAGTAATTTAATTTTATGGTATGAATTAAACAAATACAGTTTATAATTTTAATTTGATTAATGTTTTTAAAACTTTAAACAAAATACGTACATTATACTTATATGCATAAGAACTAACCGTCACGGGGCCCTTACAAGCAACCATCCTCCTCAATGTCTAGGTGTGGCTTCCCTATTTTAATCATATCAAAATTCTTTTTAATTTTTAACGTATAAATGATTTAATGTAGTTATTTTAAATTTATAATTACATTAAAAACATATATAAAACTAAACTCTTACATATTAAGCAGTGCTACCCGTAAGTTTTCTTACGTGTGGTCATTAAATTTTTGTTGAAAATTTAAGCGTCTTAACTTTCCGATACCAGGCTTCAAAAACTTTCTTTTTACTCTTCTGAGAATAAAGCTAAGAGTGCTAGACGCATTCTGCTGATTAAAACATTGCATACATTCCTTTATTACTACGCATATATATACATATATACATACGCATATACTTAGTATTTTTACATATTGCATGAAAAAATACTAAGTGATATTACAATGCGGCTAGTACATTTACGATTTTTGTTAGCTCACTCATGTTAAGCATCATTGAATGAATGCAGTACGTAGATTTTCGTTTTTTAACCACTGGGAATATAATGGATGTTTTAACTGTCTGAGAAGGAGCGAAAAGCAAATTTGAAGTGAAAAGATGAGAGTAGCGAATCCGATATACTATAAAAGTTCCGGGGTACCTCGTTCCTAATTTAAAAAATATCCTCGAATATTTTATCGAAGCTTTAATTCTTTTTAAATGCTATTCTTCCATTTTAAAAAGTAATAATTGTTGAATGGTGTTTGTTTTAGTTTGGGGTCATCATGCGATCTACAAGCAGACGCCATATTGTTGGAGCGAGCTATCAGAGCCAACGACCATATTAAAGTCAAACGATACCTTAATATTCATCATGACAAGTTTCAGGTAAATGAATAACCATTGTTTTGATAGGGGGGCAAAGAATAAGTGACTTGTATTGATTTGAAATTTCAATATTAAGTCGATTTACTCGCGAATAAGGAGTTACCAACAATAGACATAAAATATTCTTAAAAATATTATTATAATTGATAATGATCTGTACATTTATAAAAACTTTTCGTAAAGATTATATTTTTAAACATATCGATTATTATGATGATGCTATAATAATAATTGTAATAGTATTTGTCATATCCATGCCGAGAGCAATATTTCTGACGCACAAACATTAAATCCTTACAAATATAAAAAAACATGGTTCTATACTTTCGAAAATGGTCTGTACATCCGTATGTGGATTCATAGTTTAAATCTATCATTATGTTTACGGTAACAATTGACCAAATATAATAATTTTGTAATATAGCAATTGCTACAATTCAAGGAACATACTCGGGTAAAAAACCATCTTTAGGAATTTAATTTGGCCCATCTGAAATTTCATACACTATCTAGTTAGCATAGAGGATCATGAGACCGCGACCCCTTGAATAAATTTTAGCCGCAATAAAATAAGAGTTAATAACTGCAATAAGAAATTACAGCAAGTAATTTCTCATTTGTAGTACAATTAATTTTATTTACCTCCCAGTCTGGTTTCATAATCTACTTATAGTGAAGAGAAATTTTAAAATATACTGCCTTTTTCAAAATTTAATCTTTCTATAGTGGCTCTATGTGGTTCAAATGTTAAAATTTAAGTTATTTGTTCTCTAACAAAATAATAAAAAATAAAAATTGTTGTAAAAATTTAGGATTTTGTGGATGGGACATATAATTATCTAACTTCATAAGATTATCTAACTTCATAAAATTATTAACGTGAATGCGTTTCAGACCTATAGCCAAATAAACTCTCTTTGTTTTGATTCATTCATTCACGTTGCCAGCAAATACAGCCTTAAGGTCAACATATACTATAAGACTGTGACGCTGGCTGTCGGTAGTCCAGGTCAAGGACTAAACACAGATTAAAAGAGTAGTAACAAAAATAATTCAACCGTTGACCTCTTATTTTTGCATCCCTTTAAAAAAATAGATGTAATTTACTTATTATTTTAAATTGAAATTTTGCTATAAAGACTTCAAAAATTGTATAATAAATACATAATTGACTTTAAAATGTGAACTTTAAAGTTTTAGATATTATCAAGCCCTCTTTAAAAAAATAAAGATTAATTTTAAAAGTCAAAACAATTTGTTGCTTAATTTTATGTTATTTGGACATTTCTATTTTAACTATTTATTATCGTCATCCTTTATAGTTGTTATGGTATGAGTTCCTTGGATTAATATTGTATTTTGTAGCTTAGTATTCTGATGGGATAAACATGATCCCTATTCAACAGGAAAGTCTCGAAAAAGGGTCAATGACCATCAAGAAAAATGACATAAAAATCAGAACAATCCATCATGTTTTTATTTACTATTGTTGTTGCTTATGACAATCATATGAAAAATATGCGAACCTCTAGTTTTTTCTCTATTCGTTTTCACAATTTTACGCTTGTTTTAATGATTAATTATTGCATTTTAATACTCTTTATTTAATCTCTTTAATACAACTTTTGGTTTTATTTAAGAAATTAAAATTGACTATGAGCATGCATACTAATTTAACTTTTAATTAGTTTCAATGGGGAACCACCTCAATCCTCTGGTGACACTGTATGGTATACAGATGGATCTAAGATGGACTGTGGCTCTGGGAGTGGCATATATGAGGCTCATGCAAATATCAAAACCTCATTTCCTTTAGGAAAGTATGCCACAGTGTTTCAGGCAGAAATATTTGCTATTAATGCCTGTCTAATAGAAAATATTAAAAAGAATCCTAATCAGACTTCTATAAATATTTTTACTGACAGCCAAGCTGCCATTAAAGCTCTTGGTTCATACAAAGTCAACTCCAAGCTTGTCTGGGAGTGCTTACAAAACCTTCTGACCTTGTCACTCAACAACAATGTAGCAATCAGATGGGAGCCTGGCCATATGGGAATTGAAGGTAATGAGCAAGCAGACATCCTTGCAAAAAAGGGGTCTGAGACCACTCCTGTGGGCCCTGAACCCATAGTAGCCATACCCAAAGCTATAGCCAAAGGTGTAATTAAAGATTGGCTCTTAACCAATCACCTGCACCACTGGAACAAATCCTCTGACATGAGGCACAGTAAACTTATGTTAAAAGGACCTAGTCCCAAAGTAACTGAGGACCTCCTCAGTCTCAGCAGAAGGAACCTTAGAACAGTAACTGGACTACTGACTGGTCACTGTCACCTCCGAAAACATCTCCATACCATTGGTATCTTTAAAGATAACCCAGTGTGTAGGCTTTGTGAATCGGAAACCGAAACTGCATCTCACATACTTCTGAGATGTGAAGCCCTAGCTTTTCAAAGGTTCACCAACTCTGGTAGCAGCATTCTCACTAAGTTTGACTCTACCAATGAATCACTGGTCAAAAAGATCCTTGACCTAGTCCGGGGGAAAGAATTATTCTGACCTGGACCAATTGAGGGGATTGTACAATAGACTTCCAGTCGCAGTGCAAATGGGGTCTATCCTCGACTCCAACCCCAATCTTTAATAATAATAATAATAACTTTTAATTAAATAAAAATAAGGACACTATACCACAAAAAAAAATGTTCACGGTACTTTGTTTCTGTTATATTTTAGTACCAAACGAAATTCTTTTATAAAACTACAAATTATGTAACTCAGATACAACGATTTATTGTGAAATATGTTTATTCTCGAGTAAGAGAATAAACATATAAACGAATAAAAGAGCTTGCCGATGTCATGCACTTACAATTATTAAGTAGACTGCTGTACCTCAGGCATTGTTTTCTTAGGAACAATAAAAATAACTTTTAAATTTTTCGCGTTTGATTTTTCCTGCCACAATTTATCCAATTTACTTAAAAATTAAGAAAAAGCAACTCTAGTGAGTGTGTTTTGCCCGGATTAAACGCTTCGACATCTTGTTCCTTAACTCCAGTGGCTTTAAATATTGTTTAATTTTTTTAGATTTTCTAGTCAAATTAGTGGATCAATTAAAACTTTCCATAGCAATAGTAGGTGTCTAATGATTTATACTCATCAAAGTTCTTGGTGATTCGGGCTAACCCAAGTTAGCCTTAGGATAACCTTAAACTTGGGAAGTTTAAGGTTATCTCAAGTTAAACTTGGGATAACCCAAGTTTTTCATTAAAAGAGACTTTAATGTACCTTAAAACAATAGTAGTCTTGACGGTATTTACTTTTTACTTAATTTTTCCCGTTTCCTAAAAACGCTTAGGAATTGTAAAGCACATGGATATGCTTTACAAATTACATTGTACCATTTTTAAATTCTTCTTTTCTAAAAAAAGACAATAATAAATAATTTTTTAAATGACACAATATAATTAAGTGAGAGACACCTAGGAAATGTAACAAGTAATAACCAATGCTAAATCTAGGAACCGTTCGATCATTTGACATTCGTCACCAATAATAGCATGACATTACGTCATGTCCCACACAGTTTCGTTACGTCTAACTCATCCGGGAACCGACAAAGCCTAAACTCTGTCGGCTTTCAATTTAATTATATAAATGCTTATTACACTTTTTATCAGAAAGTGCGAGTTTTCACCAATAAATGACGTTCTTTGGATGACGGATTTTTTTAACAATACTATGCTTTCTTTTCCATTTACGAGATCGAGAAACAAAAATAGTGATTTCTTTACCTAATAATATAGTTAGATTTAAAAGAATAGTGTTTGAAAATTATTCGGTGAACATATCAAGTCTTATTTAAGTTAAATAATGGTTCACAAAGGTTATAACTCAAATACGATAGACTTTCACGGTTCTTAAAGCCTATATGCGGTTAGGACTTTATTCTATCTCCCGTGTTCAACCTATAGGATTATATTTTCTCCAGGTATTTCATACAGTCTTTATCTAGAGGATTGAATACGATTAATAGATTTGACGATTTAGTAAATGTCACTGTGAATCCAAAATCTCAAGCTATTCATGCCACACGAAAAATTCTCATAATGAGCTTTCCTTTTAATTAAAATTTTAACTACTAAACCTTTTTAAAATGATTTGAACCATTTTAAAGATAAAGTACTAAGTATTAAGTATTAAAAGAATTTCAAATTTCATGATAGACTATAATAAAAGATGAAGAAATAAATAATAAAGCAAAAGCATTTAACAAGGAACTCATTCCAGCGAGTTCAGTCTTTGATGTTCTTCTCTAATTTTAACAATGCGCTCTTTATTGTCATTTTTACCTTTTTATGACAAACATTATTTCTTTTTATCAAAATGTCTAAGTATAAAGGGAGTATTAACCCTTTTTATTTTTCTTATTTTCCTCATTCGTCGACCTCTTTTGCTCTTTACATATAAGGGTTATTTCAATTTTAATGACTTCCTCGACTCAAGTTATATTGACTATAAAACTATCTTTTATTGTTCAAAAAGAGATTAATATCATTGTTATCTTTAAGTACATTGAACTTTAAAACTTTATTTTAAAAGTTTTGAAACTATTATTACAATCTATAACAAGTTTAAACTGCGACAATGTAATCAATCTACTAGAAAAAAATATAATGTATATTGCTCCTTATTCAGTACTTTGGGGGACGTTATAAATCACTTAGCTAGTTAGGTCCTTTTTTTTAAATACCATTTATAAAAAAAAATTGTGTTTTATCCTTTATAAGTCCTAATGTATTAATTTTGTATCCGAACCACAGCCGTGAACACAGAAATTATGTCAAATTACACGAATATTGGAAACTAATCTGAGGCTAAGCGGAAATTTCAGAGCTAGCTTATAATATTGATGATAGATAACCACGAAAAACCCCTTTATAATTTGGGTTTAAAAGTCAAAATTTTTATAGTTTATTTGTTAAATCCCATGAATAACATGAGACATCTGAGGTATAAATTATGGAAAAATGCTAACGCCAAGTTGTAGCGGTATGGCCAACTTCTTAATTATTAGAGTACCCTATTATTAAAACTAAATAGTTCCACCAAGGGAGCTTTTATTTTTATTTCTTAAATATAAACAAGACGTATCTTACTATGTAATATTCCCCCCCCCCCCCATACAGGATTGGGGGTTAAGTTTTGGGCCCGCTGAAAGGAAACTGCTGTACACCTTCTGTAAAAGTATAAATTCAAAGTTTGTTTAACGTATTCTACTCGTAGCTTTGAAAGTCATTGAATTTAAATTGAGTGTCTAATACAATGATTTTAAATGAATTTCTTAATTTAAGTAAAACATACAGGGTGGCAATTGTTGTAAAACGGCTCATTACTTTTGATAATACTCAAGATCTCCAGTTAGTTGCTGTCTTCATCATGCATAAAAAACTCCTTTGTTAGGTACCTTTTTCCCCGCCATTTTGATGGCGCTTGTTGCATTAATTCAATTAAAAATTAAAGCCCGTACATTGTGATAAATATTTAGAGAGTTTAATAAAAAAATAATTCATTTGCCATATACCAGACATTTTATATGTTTCTAAACGTTCTGATAGACAGCCAGTTAAAATATATCAAATTTATATTCGAATATTTATTTCATCCAATGTCAATGATTGGCCACATTTACTGGGTCCAAAAACATTGAGTTTATATTTATTACAATAATCTAAAATGGAATGCACATATATTTTAAAATCAATATTAGATTTTTGACCTGAATATAAGACAAATTTATTTTTATATTTAAAGTTATGGCAGTAATAAGAATATTAATTATTTTTATAATTTTATAACAAATATGACTTTAATGTTCCGAGGCATAGCGTACTTAAAGACTAATATGTTGTTTCATAACTTACAGGTTACTTACTAACATTTACAATAAAAGGTTTTGTATTTTACTCTCAGTATAAACTTTGTATAACACTCCTGTAACTAAAGATGAAACTGTCCTAAAGGAATTGGAGTATTACTTACTTCCGGCAAGTAATATAAGAAACCAAGTCAGGCGATCTCACCCGTGACAGTTTACGTTTAAGATCTTTTTATTCTACGCTACACTGTTTTGTTTCCTATCTTTAACCCATTTTTTTTATATTATTCCGTAATTCCGTATTCTGGAAAACTGACCTTTATGAATAATTCAAATTTTCTTTTTTTCTTCTAAGAATCTATTCTATACGGGGGACAAAAGGTCAGAAGAATAGAGAGTAAAAGAGATAAACAATTTGTTCGATATTTTAAATGGAACTGTTTTGTATCTAAAAGGAAGTTTTTTTAATGCTGCAATGCATAACAGTTTACAGTTGCCGAAATATAAACCAAACATAACATTATGTATGAAATTGTCTTTTTACACTTTAATTTCCCTTCCAGATTAATAGCCTATTTAATAAATGACTTTTATCATATATTGTTAAAATAAAGCTAACTTTTTATTTATATAGACTAATACAACAACAAGATAATTATTATAAGTATTAGAATTGGTACAGCTTTTAGTGACTCAATAAGGAATGTAAGAGAAACAATACAGTGTTGCACTCAGGCGAGAAAAGTAATCATATTATGTATAAAGTAAATAAATAAATATATATATTAATATATATATATATATATATATATATATATATATATATATATATATATATATAATATATATATATATATATATATATATATATATTATATGAGTTTTATATTAAGTGTCTGCTTTATTTACTGACTTACTGGCCGCTTTTCTGATTTGAGTTGAAGGACATATATGTATTTATTAATTGATTTATTTATAAACATGATTTGGCGGCTACATCTTAGCGGCTAACCGTATTATTCAAGTTGTCTGTCTGCGTGTGTGTGTATGTGTCTGTTCTTAGACACCATTAGTATTAAATATTCATAAAATACAGAAAAATGTTCGGACAGATTAAAAATTAAGCATCAGTTTAGTCCAGTATATGACCAATAAATAATGTGTTAACTTTTATCACTGTTACCCGATATCACCACTAGTTTTAGTTTATAGTATGCACTTTATAGATCAGCAAAGTGAATCTAAAGTGTTTAGAATATAAGCGCAGAAGAATTCTGTGGCACTTTGTGCCTGATTTTTTACCCGTATATTTATCACTGGTTCTTATAAGGGACACTATTGCTCTCAATATATATTTCTACTACTTGGACCCTCTAAAAAGAAACATAATAAAATGGTTGTTGTAAAAAGTATGCTTAAACTATTTCATTGGTCCAAAGTTTAAGAAGCCCATCTAACGTTATTTAAAGTTTAAAAAATATATCATCAATAAAATGTAATAAAAAGGTATTAGAAAGAAAGGATAGAGGTGGAGAAAAAGTTGAAAAATAAAAAACTATGTAATAAGATTTTCTTTCCTTACTTGGGTTACTTTGAGAAAACTTTCTATATATTGTGTCATCTTTCGGAGGGGGAAAAAATAAAGAACTAAAAAAGTACAACACTTGTTACAAAGAAACTTTATCTTGAAGAATACGTGAAGAAACCAAATAAAAAGGCTTTTCTCCTAAGGCAAGTTGAGAAAGTGACTTTGCTACAAAATATTTTTGGAAAATACTTTTTAAAAGTTGTACATACATTTTTTGAACTTGTGTGCCTAGTTATTACCTATTTATTTTGTGTGTTAGATGTGACAAAATTTGGAGAATGTCTTATTTATAATAACGTAGCCATTCCCGACAAATTCATCTTTGAATCTTAAAATAGTAAATTAACTTGACATAGGTTAGTATTAACATTATATGTATTTTTAGACTATTTCTTGAAAACACACTATCTTTCTAACCTGGTTTGCTGAGTCAGAAAATTTTAACAAATCAGTAAATTTAAAGGTTAAATGTTACGCCGGAAAAAAGGTTCTGATAAAAATCTGAATCAAATGAAATCTGTCAAAAGTCGATACGACCTCTCTAAGTAACCAAAACGTTGAGAAAACAGTGGTAAAATAAAGTAATTATTTAACTAGTAATAAAATAAGTTTCGAATAGGGTATTGTTTTTAGTGTTTTTGGAGTGCTGAATCGAAAAAATGGTCTAGAGCCGATACGACCTCTTAAAGTGACCTAAAAGTCGAAAATATTGTGGTCAATTACTAGAAAACCTAAAATCCGGCCGCTAAACAACATATCGAAATGATTTGCATGATTGGTCTCCATATTAGTTTAGTAGTGATGAGTGGGCACAAATGAGACAAGTGAATATTGTTTTTATTGAACTATATTTCGCTCCACACTGAGCATATTCATGTTACACGTCAATACCGTTAGGATAGTCTAACTAAGTTAAAATCAAGATCTGAACATTATTCAGATCTTGATTTTAACTTAGTTAGACTATCCTAACGGTATTGACGTGAAACATGAATATGCTCAGTGTGGAGCGAAATATAGTTCAATAAAAACAATATTCACTTGTCTCATTTGTGCCCACTCATCACTACTAAACATATCGAAAGTTACTACTTTTAATATTTGAAATTTCGTTTGGAGTGGGGAATCGTTTCTGATGTTTTTAGTTGCTATGGTTTGAATTTAATAGAGTTGATACGCACACTCTAAGCTAGGGTATCTGAGTTCGAATTCTCGAAAGAACAACAATTTTTATATCGTTTATTTACATTATACAAGTTTATAAAACAAAATAATTCTGGCGTGGTGGGTTGCATGCCGGGCGAATTTTCTTTAAAATGTGTGTTTTATAAAGGCATGGATATGTTAGAAATAAAATAATGTGTAATTTGTTTTTTTAAGACATCTCGAGTGGTTATTATAATGATTTCCATCTGTCTGTGCGTGACAGTAACAGCATTACTGAAGAAAGTTGATACTTGGTTTAAGAATCAAACTTCAGGTCTATCTGAAATATCCAAAAATTAAAAATGTTTTATCCCATATTGCATAGTTATCAACAATTTTAAAAAAGTATTAAAGTTAACAAAATGGAATTAAGCAGCCATTTTAAAGTTACTACTTTTAATATTTGAAATTTCGTTTGGAAATAACTTCTTTGTAGATTTTCTATTATTATTTTTTACGTTCCTAATAATACCTGAAATAGTATGCTTTAAATTATTTGAAAAATACTTTTTCTTTTTTAGAACTACTTACGAAGACAAATTTTCATTTAAACTCCTGATGAAATTTTCTTGACTATTTTGTCATTTTGTATGTCTTGAAAAATATTGAGAAATCGGTTTTGTTGCCAAATGAAAATTCTTATGTATTTTCTAATATGTTGGAGAGGTAGACAAAAGTTCGTGAGTTGAATTTAAGAATAAACTTAAAATCTATCTTGGAAAAAGGACCATGTTCTTCTTAATAATATTGTTTTCTTACATTTTTTAAAGAAAAATACATAAGATTATTTTTCAATTTAAAAAAAACTACTTGAATAAATATATGTTCATGTATTTCAATTTTAATTTTATGATACACTTTGTTATTAAATATTATTTTCATAAAATTATATAAAATATAGGTTAAGTTTCAATTTCGAAATTTTAATGCCAACACATTACTTTTTCTGTATACATAATACATATATTTCGTATTGCATACATACATTTCTCTTCTCCTTTGTTGTACACGTAATACATACATTTCATATTGCATACATAAATTTATCTCCTCCTTTGTTGTATACATAATACATAAATTTTTCACCTCTTCTGCTGTATACATAATAAGTATATTTCTCTCCTCCTTTGTTGTACACGTAATACATACATTCTATATTGCATACATAAATTTCTCTCCTCCTTTGCTGCATGCATAATACATACATTTCTCTCCTCCTTTGCTGTATACATAATACATATATTTCTCTCCTCCTTTGCTGTGCACGTAATACATACATTTTATATTGCATACATAAATATCTCTCCTCCTTTTCAGTATACATAATTAGAAGGATAGAATGTAAAAATGTTAAAAAATGTATCTGTGTTATTGAATATGAAGATTTAGGTCTTCCGGTGGTGACTGCGTTAATATAGATAAAGAGTCCGACGTTTCGCTTCCACTGTGGGAGGCATCTTCAGGGATAAAGGAAATTATGGATAGAAACACAATGCTCTACAAAACTGAACTGCTCTACTCTTGAGTTCAGTTTTGTAGAGCATTGTGTTTCTATCCTTAATGTCCTATATCCCTGAATATGCCTCCCACAGTGGAAGTGAAACGCCGGATTCTTCATCTACATTGACGCGGTCACCACCGGAAGACATAAATCTTCATGACAATAACCGCGGAAGCCTACGCAGTTTAACATTGAATATGTATAATAAAAGCAAGGAGTTATAAAATGGGCTATCTTTTAATGTTTATTCTAGTGTTGCATGAAGTTTATTAAACTTAATGCAAAATGGGGTCTCCAAAATGGGGTACGCGTACCTCAGGGGGTTCGCCAAAAATATGTTAAAATATATGGTTGTTCCCGCCTGCAATATAGATAATTACACAGGAAAGAGAACAAAACCACTGCGCTGGTTCGCAACAAAAGAAAATCAAATTATTGCCAAGCTTAATAACCAAATTTGGCTCACCTTTGATGTTTTGAGGACTGTAGATTTTGATGCCTGGTGGTACCACCGTAGATGCCTCCTGAGTGAGTGTTTTGAGAGCCGTTTTTGGGTATTTTGAAATTTGTAAGATTTAAAGAGAACGGATTGTGCTGTGCGAGAATATCACGATAGATCCGAGTCATATGGTCACACAGACACGACTAAACAAGACGCCAAACAAGGGCGGGAAAACTAATATTAGTAACTAACTAACGAATTTTATAGATAGCAGCGCTAATCAATCAAATTATATATTTAACTTCATTTACAAAACGAAAGAAATTCTCCAATATATTAACACATATATTAATTTTAAATAAAACTTAAATAACAAAAATTAAAAAAAATGTGTAAAAGGCTCAAAGAAGGTGGTCAAAGATAAATAATGTTCAAACTAATGAGTAGAAAAGATAAGATAAGCCTTAAATCAAAGCCGTCAAATTACAGGATATAATATAACTAAGATATTTTCTACTTTAAGGGGTACTCAAACAAAAAAGTCTGGAGACCCTGTATTCAACTATATATAAATAGCATCCAAATAAGGACAAATGATTTGTGGAGTTTCAAGAAATGAAACAAAACAGAGTCTCTCCACTAATGATATATATTTGACATAGCCAGCTTTCAATCTTAACATATCATCATCAGTGCCGACGAGCAGCGAAGATAAAAGTTAGGAGACAGCGGTTACAGTTTTGTCTAGAGGTTTGGAGCTGACTTCTAGAGTCAGCTATAAACCTCTAGACAAAACTATAACCGCTGTCGCCTAACTCTGTTCTTTGCTGCTGCTCGCCGGCACTGATGGTGATCTGTTAAGATTGAAAGCTGGCCATATCAAATATATATCATTAGTGGAGAGACTCTGTTTTATTTCATATCTGTAAATAGTTCCTATATTTAGCTTTTGCACAACACGTGGCTATGCAAGTTCAAAATTGATTAACTCGTTACCCCTCTCTACTAACAACTCCGACAGTAACAACATCACTCTTTTTACCTAAATTTGACATTATAATTTCACACAAAAAAAAGAATATTTCACTTTTACTTTGAACTAAATGCGTTTAATAACTGCTTCAATTTGTCGAAGAGAAATTAAACGAGAACATAACGCAGCCCCGCGTAACATCAAAGATTTTTAAAGATCTTGTAACTATATATTGCACCTAAAGCTTTCAATCTAAATGAGATTTTGCATTATGAACTCGACATTATGACACAGTACAGTAAATAGTAAACGACTACTTCAAAGCAAATTTCATTTGATTTCCCTCTTCAGATAAACCAACCAGTGGAAAATCGATATGACTATATGAAAGTGTGTTATTAATGCTTAGTATTTAATTTCTTTGACGAACTATATAAAAAGGGCTTATAATTAGTTAAATGTAGTCTTACACTTTATGATGTTATAGGTAATACATACAATTTTTACTATAAATATTACAAACATGACAACAAAAAATATATTAGTCTATAATAAAATATCGACTCCATTAACAACTATCAAACACGCAATAAGTCTTACTTCTCCTTTTAAAATTGTAACAGTAATTAAAACAAATAATTTAACTCCTATTAAGAAATTAAAAACATATTCATCTATTCAAAATGTTCCACAAATATATTTAAATATTTTAATTTACATATATTCACAAGCGCTTAACTTAAGCCACTACTTTTGTTTGCTACATAAAAATGAATTCTAACTTTATAGAAACTTTAGACTCCACGCTTAATGATCCAAAACCTTATATTATTAAAAACTACACTTTTTATGACTTAAACAAAAAAAAGTAGCATATTTTTCATACCAACATAAGATCCATAAATAGGAACTATGAGGCTCTATTGCTCCTGCTTAGTAACTTAGACAGAGAGATGGATGTCATCATACTGACAGAGGCCTGGCTGAGTCAGTATGATGATTTTTACAATATAGATGGCTACAACACATATTTTGATGCAGGTAGCAACCGAGCTGAGGGCATAGTGGTCTTCTGTAAATCACATATAAAAGTTATAGATATCATTAACAAACCTATATTAAACTGTAATAGCTTACTTTTAAGATTAAAAATCAACAAAGAAGATCTTTATTTAACTTGTATTTATAGATCTTTTGAAACCAGTGTTAATGAATTCTTAAACAATTTTGCTATTTATCTTAACAATAATAAATTTACAAACCACATACTAGCTGGTGACTTCAACCTAAATTTATTAGAGGAGTCAAATACTAAGAACGAGTATCTTAACATCCTAAACTCTCATGCATTCATAAGTTGCATAAACGAAGTGACGAGGCAAGAGAATAACTCAGCAACTTGCATTGATCATATTTTTCTAAAGTGTAAAAATCAATATAAATATACTCCCTTATTTTACACAATAAGATTTCGGATCATTATCCAGTGGGCGTCTCTATAGATATTAACATTTATGAAAATCAAAGTCCTACAAAAAAACACTTTACTTATACTACTGTTGACACTGATAAACTTGAAAAAAACCTAACACAAATTGACTGGACAAACTTGTACACAATAACGGACGCCGAGACAGCAACAAAAATTTATACAAACTCTACAAAACAACATAATAGAATGCACACAAACGAAGCAGATTAAAATTTCTTGTAGAAACAAAAGACTGAAACCCTGGATCACAAACGGACTACTGACTTCTAAAAGAATGAAAGACAAAATGAGAAAAATACTAGACAAGCAACCTTTTAACCAAACTAAAAGAAAAATACATCAAATATAAAATTATTAACTAAACTCATAAGAAAACCAAGGCAGAATATTTCAAAAACAAACTTCCGACAGACCAACTAGACTCAGGACAGACTTGGAAAGTTTTAAATGAATGTTTAAATAAGAAGAAAGTTACTAGAACAGACATTACCACCCTTACCTATAATAACACTACATATACTGACAAACAAGACATAGCTGACCAGTTAAATAATTATTTGCCAATGTTGGATCAAATCTAGCAAAAAATATAAATTAAGCAGTCAACAGACCCCCAAAAAAGAAAAATCAAAAGCCTATAAAAACTACTTTAACTACTTTTAAAATAATAACTGAAAAAGAAATTAGAAATTATATAAACAGCCTTAATAAGGACACAGCCCCAGGAATAGATGGAATAAAGTCTCAATATTTAAAGCTCAGTATAAATAACATAGTGAAACCCATGACTCATATAAGTAATCTGTGTTTAAGTCAAAGTACATTTCCTGACGTCTTGAAACAAGCCGTCATTATCCCACTGCATAAGCAGGGGGATAAATCAGACCCTGCAAATTACAGACCCATATCACTACTATCGAATGTGGCTAAAGTAATCGAAAAATGTATTAAGCACAGATTATTGAGCATCTCGAAGTCAACAGTATAATATCTAGCAATCAGTTTGGATACATAAAGAAGAAGAGCACTGCTGACGCAGTGTACAAACTGACAGAACTAATCGTGAATGATCTAGATCTTGGCATCAAATCAATAGCTGTTTTTTGATTTGAAAAAAGCATTTGACACAATCTCTCATGCCAAATTGATTGAAACCCACTATTCTGCAGGTATTAGAGGCATTTGTTTACAAATGTTTAAAAGTTACCTTCGAAATAGACAACAAATAGTTAAACTTGATGGACTGCTTAGCAGTTCTGAACAAGTTAAGTTTGAAACCCAACAGGGCACGGTGATTTCACCATGGATTTTTCTAATTTACGTAAACAGTTTACTTGATTTAAGTAATACTTACATGGAAATAATATCTTTTGTAGACGATACTTTATTATACTTTAGGGGACTTAACTGGAATCAAGTTTTTTCTAAAACCACTATTGGTCTGGCTGAAGTAAAATCTTGGTTCGACGACAACTTACTGACAATGAACTTAAATAAAACTAAGTACATTTGTTTCTCACTCGACAAACGCGGACAGCCTCCCATGCACTTAAATTTAAAACTGCACCAACAACTTTGTACTTACTAGACGCAGTTACTGACTCAGACACGACAAAATACAAATATCATTTTAAATACAGACTGCAAGTGTTATAAAATAGAAAGAGTTTACAAAATTAAATATTTAGGGGTCATTGTTGACAATCACTTGAACTGGAAAGCTCATACTATAGAGGTAGTAAAACGAGTCAGAAAAACCATGTATGCTTTCATCAGGGTCAGAGACTTCGCTAGTAAAAGAACTTTAAAAATGCTATACCACGCACTGACTGAATCAGTTTTAAACTACTGTATCCTAGCTTGGGGAAGTGCTGCGAGCACTTACCTTAAAGATGCGGAAGTCGCTCAAAAAGCAGTTTTAAAAATAGCACTTAAAAAACCTGTGTTGTATTCCTCAAAACAAATTTTTAAAGACTTTAATGTATTACCTGTGGAACAATTATTCAAAAAAGCTGTTATAATAAAATATTATCAAAATGAAAACAAACATACATTACACCATACTTACCTGACAAGAACACAACAGACTAATTATGTACTAACACCTTTATGTAAGACTGATAAGAAACAAAAACACCCAATATACCTAGGACCACTTTACTACAACCAACTACCTAACTCTCTACAAACTATTGAAAATATTAACTCATTTAAAACAGAAATCAAAACCTACTTACTGGACCAATATCTTAACTCACAAGACTAACTAACTACTTGACTCGAAAAATAACCTGATAACCACTTGAATTTATTTATATATAGATATATAGATAAGTAATGTAATAATAAGGAAAAGGACAAATAAAATTCTATAAAAATATAAATATAAGATATGGAGAAGAAACTCGAGGCAGAGCCCTCGCTCTAGACGAGCTTTACATCTACTGAGGGCTCTCACCAAATGAAAAACAGTTAAAACAATTAAACTTAAAGTTAATTAATCTTTTTTTTATTAACATAAAAAATATGTTTTTGTAAAAATATTATTGTACTTATAATTTTTGGTGAAATAAAGAAATTATTATTATTATTATTATTACTTAACACTAATATTATAGTGCAAGTAAACATAATAATTCTTTAAACTTTTTATTAACGAGTAAAATATACAACTCGAGTAATTTTTTTTTTTTTTTTTTAAATAAATATCATTATTTATTAAATTAATATACAAAGTAAAAGTAAAAATTATACATCTTAACTTAAATTTAGAATAAAAATTAGTTATAAACTAATTTTTTAAAATTAGTAAAATTTTAAAAAATTTTATATATTTTTTTATAAAAATTTATAAAATTTTATAAAAAATAAATAAAATTAATTAGAAATATATAGAAATTTGATGAAAAATGTTCACGTGTCAACACGTCTTAATCACCACAATAAACTACATCAAATATACAGGGTTGTACTTTCAAAGACATCGCCCTGTTTACTCTGCTCCTTACAGAGCTATATAGAGATAAAATTGGTATCTACCCCCACTGAACGAAATACTGGGAGTTTAAAAATCTAATTATTTTTCTTGGTAATCGTCTGGCATGTATGATATTCAGGTTATCAAAATGTATTTCTTACGGTGACTTTAAAAAATTAATTTGAAGCATACTATTGTATGGATCATTACTGAAACTTTATCATATCCTGGACAGTTTGATATCAATGATTTGATACAGTAATTTTTCCCAAACCTATATTGTCAGACAGTGTATTAGAAGAAATGAATTTTGGGGTACCAGTTAGTTTATTTGTAATAATAAATGAGTAATAGCACTTATGTATGCCAAACGATAGCTCGTTGAAAAATTACCGATATATAATGATATTGGTATCAAAATAGAGATATTTACTAGAGGGGAGATAGTCTATCTCAAATACGTTGAGAGACCTGAAACATCTATTTGGGGCAGTCAAGAGCTCTGTGTAACATCATTGAAACCTCCTTCAAGAGTAAGTTAAGGTTATAATAAATCAATTGTTTTCGGCATCCTGCACATTGTTTGTGTTTTGATTTGTATGTTTAATGTTCTACTATATACTGTAATTTTGTACTGATCATTTGATTATATGTATTTATAAGCGAAGGTGGTCAGGTTACTTTTTCTATGTTTCAAAATATGGCCTATTGGGCCTCTCTAGTAATATATCTCTATGGGTATCAAGTTCTTTGGAATATAACAAAGTTTTTGAAATAATTTATATAAAGGTATGCTCAAACTTATCTTTTGGTTATCAGATTACCATTCATATCAGACGATTACCAAGCAAATAATTGAGTATTTGAACTCCCAGTGGTAAATTTAGGGGGGGGGGGTAAATACAATTTTTATCGCGATAACTTCACACACGATGCTGAGTTACTCAATGTGATGTATTTAAAATGTTCCACCTTGTATAGCATACATCATTCGATGCTACCGAGATTCCAAAATAAGAAGAATATTTAAATGCCGAATCTTGACGAGAGATTTATTTTGTTGGTTCCGGAAGCGCAGCTGAGGTGTATTAAGTTAACTCACGAGGCAAAGCCGAGGCTCTAACGGGCATTAATAGTAAAAAAGGCTCGCTTGAATGTACATGTTGCAAAAATTAGACTGTAAAAAAGGGCTCGCTGGCTCGCTAGATTGCGTATGTTTAGCATTTTACGTGTAAAGAGGCTCGCTTTGCTCGCTTGTTAGCGTATATTTATAATAATACATAGTAAAAAAGTTAGATAAATGTTAAATCTTTAACATTGAACATAGTCAATCGCTAGTTTTGCGTATATTTAATATTATTGCATAGTAAAAGAATGCTTGCTTCGCTCGCTAGAGTGTGCATGTTTATAATAATGCATCGTAAAGAAAAAGCTCACTTCGTTAAAGTTTTTTTAAACCTTTTCTGTAACAAAGCCTTTTATGTAGTAATTTAAGATGGAATTCATTATCTAACAAGTGTAACTAACGGCAAAGCTACAAGAGTTCTATAAGATGCTGTTTGGCACATTTGATTCTTTTCATCGTAACTATTGAATAGTCTGTAAATTTTGTGTGATTATCCTTTACCTTACTTGGTTGATTATGGTTGCAGGTGAACCTACACGGGAGTGTGCTGGGAACATCCCTATCTGACGGAGCTCAAACTCAAGAAGTTGAAATACTTTTAACCAAATCAAAAACATTGATAGAAAGGTAATTTTTAAAGATTTTTGTAGACGTACTTTTAAAGTTTAAATTATTTAAAATTCTAAATTAATTAGTAGTATAGGACTGCATTTGTTGTAATGAGCTTATGTAATAGCTAAGCTATTACTGACTATTGCAATAGTCATTTATGCATCAAGGGAGTAAAATAAGCTATTGTATCCCTAGCTTGAAAGTTGAATTAAGTTTCAACTTAATTCCTGAGGCAGATCCGAGAGATCTTATAACTCTTATTACCGAGGCGAACCAGGGGTATATAATTCTAAATTGTTCCTTAGGCGTAGCCAAAAGATGAAATTTAAAGTGGGGGAAAAGAGCCAATTGAATCCTGAGGTGCATACAAAATTTTATCACAAAAAGAAAGATTAACACTTATCATAACAAATTAAATACAATAAAAAAAACGAAAACATATAATTTTTTATTTACTCTTTTTTATTTTCTTACAAATTAACAAAAACGATTATTCTGAGAATTTAATAGAAAGTAAACGTGCAATTAATACAATTTTTTGTAGTAATTTCTTTATCAATAGTATTATCCTTGGCGTTGTAATTTGTATATGAGCCTTACTAGTGCTTGGTCCTGGAATATCATCATTTTGCTTTGTTACATCTGCTCGTTCATATATTAAACAACTAATTATTTGTCCTGCTACTGATACTTTATATTGCATAGAATTTTCGATGTAGCCCTCCGCAAGACTTGCGAATCGTCGCAGAATGGCGAAGAGTCATTAAACAAATCGTCATGGTCATAAACAAAATCATTTACACCTTCCATCGAAACATCATTCGTGATAACAATGTACCATAATATTTAACTTAATATACAAAAACAAACGACTATACTAATTAACTAAAATAACACTTTCATTAAATTAATGTGTAAATTTAAATAAAAAAAAAATTGAAAACTTATAGATACGTTTGTCCAAGAGCCGGACCTGAAAAAATGTGACTCATTTTGTACTACTTCAAACCAAATTATTTGTAAAATATACTTTCAATTATGAAAGAAAATCATAGTCAGCTTATCCAGAGTGGAACTCTTCATATTATTGCGCATGTTCAAAATGTTATAAAGTTGCACCAATTTCAGTTTTCTTGAAATAAGTGGTTCCCTGTAGGTCGCGTGCAAACATGAAGAGGACATATTTTAAAGGTGATCAAATGTTCTATAAAGCGAGTGTATAATCACCAAAATATGATTACTACATCCAAAGTTATGGTTCTTTCAAAAACACTACAAAAATGCTTAATTTATGCAAGGTCAGTGAATTTCTTTGAAAAATTTTGGCTTTTTGTGCATTTTTTTGGCGATTAAACAAATGTCATAACTTTAGTTGCAATTATCTAATTTTGACAAAAAACACTATTTTTATAGAAAGTTTTATCAGCTTTAAAAAAAGTTCTCTTCATGTTTTGCACACGACCTACAGGGAACCACTTATTTCAAGGAAACTGGAATTTGTGCGATTTTCTAATATTTTAAGAGGAAGCGTATTCATATAAAGGGCTCCACTCTGGGGATAGGCAAACTATGCTTTTCCTTCATAATTAAAGGTATAGTACAAAATGAGTCACATTTTTTAGGCTTGGCTAAAAAGTAAAACATAAAATGTGTTGTCCACTTAAATTCTCCGAAACCCTGTGTTTTGATGTCACTGTTTACATAATAATTAAGTTGGCACCTCTGGCTGAATTTACATTTTACCCCGAAATTTACTTTTTATGGCGCATTTTACTTTTAGAGGTGCGTTTCACTTTTCCGTATTTAGAGGTGCGGGTTAAAAATGATTACTTTGGTCCCGTAAAACTATTGTCTAAAAGTCAATATTAGTCCCTTTTAGAAATAAAATTAATATAAGATCCCCTAAAATTTGCATCTAATACTTTTTGTAAAATGAAATAAAGCTGTTGATATTTCGATCAAAGTAACTTGTTGCCTTTTTATTATTATTATTAAATGTTACTACTACATTTTGAATTTGCTATAAGTAATAATGTTAACAAATACAAACTTAAACAAATATTAGTAGGATAAATGACTTTTTAAAACAATTTCTTAGTAATACGATCGATAAAGATAAATATTATTAGGCTGTTGAAATTGTTATTCGAACTGTTAAAATGTGATTAGAGACATTTGTTTTGCGTTTAATACGTATTATTCAAATAATAACATTGGAAACGACCTTGTATCTGAGCTTATCAAATTTTAAGTTTCGCTCTTAAATTAGATTTCGGTTTACATCACTAATAGATCTTAATTATCTTAAATATCTATATCTTAATCAAATTTAAAGCAAGAGGCATTCAGCCTCAGCGCGGCTTCGGCGCTATGTAATGTATATGTAGTAAAAATTGCAGCCAAATCTAAACACAATATGAAGATTTATAGTATTTTGAAATGTTTGTGGGGTCATTTTTGTGTGTTAATAAAGTCACATATATTTCATAAACAAAAAGGTCGATTGTTTTACCAAGTTTCATTTTTATCTAAGAAAGCGTTTGAAAGTCATAGTGTCCCACAGAAATGTCCATGACACAAAAATCTCGTGCATACATACATACAAATAATATTCATAAAAATATTATTTTACGAATATATTTATTTATATTAAACATAATATTTACTATAATTTTATATTTTTAAATAAATATAAAAAAATACCTAATCCTTACTAAACTTTGTTTTATGAAGTTAACTTAACGACTTTTTATAAATATATAAAACGAGAAAATATAAAGAAATTAGAGGAAAAATAGTATAGTAAGAATGGAGTAGTAAAAGTTTCACAAAGTATGAGAAAAGAGGGAAAAAGTTTAAAAAATGACCTTAGCTTTGGGAGTTTCCTTGCCGGGTAGAAAAAAATCATAAAACTTTAATTAGACAGGCTCAGAACTCTCTGAGGCTTTTCTTTTTAAACTGTAGGGACTTAGAGCAAGGACTTTCTGCTTAAAAAAACTAAATTAGAATTATCTTCAAAAATAAAAGTAGTTTTATATAAGATGTGAATATGAGAGACATTTTATGGGTTTGTTTTTCTTTAAGTTTTTATACGACACTTGGCTAGAGACATTCTAAATAAAAGTTTTTTTTTTAAACTTTTCTACTATAAATACAAAATGTAGCTGGTTTCAAGAAATTAGACACAAATTTGGAAACAGCTAGTAATATTGGTTCACACTGGAAGTTGTCAACTAATATTAATGGATCATACTCAATAATGTTGTTAAAAAGTAGTATTTTTGGTTTATATTCAATTATTGTTCAAGCTCAGAAAAAGGAATGAAACCCCAACAAAAACACATGCATGAAAAAAATAGCCAAGTCTAGCGAAACAAATTGTGAGATTATTGAATAATCCAAGCAGTAGGTTCCAAATAATGCTTGCAAATACATGATGTCTGGGCGGATTTTACTTTGTGGCTTGGCCATTACGCAGCACACAAAGAAATGCATAGTAAGATCATTAAATGAATATATTATTATAGTCAATGTCTACACTCAATACAAAATGTTTAAGTACCACACTACCTAAAACTGCGTAATGGCCAAGTCACAAAGTAAAAACCGCCAAGACCTCATATATTTACAAGCATAATTGGGAACCTACGACTTGGATTATTTAATGATCTCACAACATTTTACGCTAGACATGGCTCTTTTTTACACGCATGTGATTTTATTGGGATTAACTATGAATAATAGAAAAAAATAAATTAATAGATGATAAACACCCAGTATTATTGGTTAAGATGTTGAATATCATCAAATGTATAAGATCGTAGATTTTATGTACCTAGAAAAAAATGTGTACAATAATAATTTAATTATGAAAAAAATAATGATGTGAATAATTAAATTTAAGTTTTGTTAAATTAACTCTCTAATTTTTTGTACTAAAGTTTATGCCGTAATTAACTAAAATGTAAATTCAATCTCCTCATAACGTTAATTTAATTTTTATTAGATCTAAATCAATACTAATTATTATTATCTCTTGTAAATATGTTTTATTGTTATTTTCATTTTATTTTTACCAATTATTATTCAAATAGAGAAATTTAAGTTTACATTCAAGTAAACATTGAAAATTTTATCTATGGAGTTTTAACCGCTAATCCTAATAGTAGATAAAATGTTAACCGCACAATATTGGGGGGTTCTCTTTGTGGCTTAACGAGTTTTAATCTAAAAATTTAAAATACGAGCGCTAGACCGCATAAAAGCTATTGTTGAATGCAAGCGTGATTTTAGAAATTTCAAGTTGAGAATTTCAGTTATAATTTCGGATTTCATCTTGATTTATTTTTATTTGTTTCTTAATTGTGTATTTTTTATTGGCAGGTTTTAACACCTTTTTATTGTGTGGTGTTTAAAGTTAAATACCGTCATATTGATTTCCTTATCTACTAAAATAAGGTAAAAAGCATTGTTATGGAAAAACATGACACTCTCTTTGTTTACCAAATGGCGACGATTCAGCACTAAAAATATAAAATAACGTTGGAGTCTTTATGTCTTTGTGTTATTTATAAACTTTTTTAAACACGCTATAGCGGTTTAAAAAAAAAGTTTATGAATGCAGCCATACATAAGGCTGCCATTGTTAGGCCTATAGGCCTAACAAACGAACCTAACTGATTAAATTTTACGATAAAATTTAGGTGCTAAAATCATTCTTAAAACAGCTAGTTACACCACCCAAAGATAATATTTTTTGTATCAGTTTTACTTATTTATAATAAAAGTAATACAAATCGTGAATATATCAAAATGTTAAGAATCATAGTATAAAAAAGGCCTTTCTTCTGCCTCCCTGTGGCATATGGTTCATATCCTATATCAGTTTGTCGTATTAGTAGTTTATATTAGTTGCATACTGCCCCGATATATAAGCGAATTTTCAAATGTATATTGAATATACATAATGAATATTCAAGTCAAAAACGTGATATGTTTACATTATGTTATATATGTCAATAGACAAAAACCAGAACTAATGGTAACAATAAAATGTAACATCGTATATTTGTTGACGATATATAGGAGTACATGTGTATGAAATTTTAGTCTGATGTAAACATTTTTACAATCTAACACAAAGTTTTGCTGGGTCATTATTGTGAGTTAATGAAGTCACATATGTATCATAAACAATAGGGCTCTAACAATAGGGACATTAACAAGAATAATTTTCGTACCAAATTTAATTTTGATCCTAAAAATCGTTCAAAACGGTTAGAACCTAAAAATCTTTTAGGGTTTAATCGTTAAAAACAGTTGTATATAACGGTTTCACGATTTTTAATTGCGAATAATCATAAATTCAGTACAAATACAGTGTATTAACAAACAATACAGTTAATATTTATCGCAAATTTTTAAAAGTGTGGAATTTTTAGTAAAGTACATTTAAGTAGAGTTTGAGTGATCTACCAAGTGTTACTTTGAAACAGGTTCTCCGTAATCTTAGAATAATACTATATATAGAAGGAGCACTACTGATAACACGAAAGCCGGTTTACTGGTGCACTTAAGTAATGCTGCCACCCTAACAATATACAATATTCTAAAAAAAAAGTTGGCAATACTTCCGGTTGCTGAATTATTATGTTCTTTATCAATTAATGATTGACTATTCATAAAATACTAATATAAATATTAGTTCATTGCAATATTTTAAGCATTTAAAATTGTATTTTAACGTTTTTAATTAAAATTATATATAAAGTAGTCCTCGTTAACTAAATGTAGATTCTTGTATTCCGCCACCCTTTTGCCATCTAAGACCGGTTTTATTAAATACTCAGCAGGTGTTTTAAGTTATTATATTTGTTCTTTACGATAAGATCTTACGACCTTTCTTCGTTAATAGATATTTATGACACATATTTAAAATAATGTTTTGTTGTTAGGGGGGTACCCCCACTTAAGTGCACCAGTCAACCGGCTTTCGTGTTATCAGTGGAATTACATTGTGTTTACGGTCCTGTGCTCCTTCTATATTAGTATTATTCTAAGTCCGTACCTGTTGTTGGTTATCTATTAACTTGCGTTCATCTTTTTAATTTTATCATGAAAAGATAAATTGTTAAGCTTAAAAAAACTTTAATTTAATTTTATACATTTAAAAAAACAGAGGAAAAAAAGGTTAAAAGAATTAGTGTTAAAGAAATCTATGTAATTAGTTAGGGTATAAAATACGTTTTTTTCTCCTCGGGAGATAAAGCTCTACTTCTTGATACCTATAGGATCTACTAGATAGAAAGACAAGGTGTAATTTAATTGCAATAGAGTCTAGTATTTTATACACTACGTACCAATACCTTCAATTCAGTTCAGAATACTTAGGAAGGGATAACAGGAACAGGAGAGAAAATATATTCTTATTGGTTCTTTGTTTTGTTTTTATTGCTTCAGTGGTATATTTTATGCAATGGATATAAAAATTATTTTTGATATTTTTTTTTTAAATTTATTTATTTCAGAATAATTTAATAGTGGATAACAAATTATAAATGTAGCCTACACAAAAAAGTTTATCGATAGTTGTTAGACTTCATTTCATTTCTGGAATGAATGATAACTTTATTTTGGATTTTTAAGAATAATTTATTTTTAAATTATCATTGCAAAAAGGTTGCACTGGCTTTTAACACCACGGAGAGCTAGGGTTTAAATACTCAAGTACTTTGTACTTGAGGTAGTTCCCACAGGGGTTATCGCTTATGAACTGCAGCTCTTTAAAAGAACATAATCCTTTTATTATAATTTATTTTATTCAATTTATTTTTATGACTCTGCTTGTTGCATAGCCATGAAAATGTTGCATGAAAGCAAGCATTCATCTTTAATTCCTATTTCTTTTGGCTTCTCCTGTCTTCTCTCCTTTACTTTTTTACAAATTGAAAATTGATGAAATGCAAGTCAAGGGCATTATCGCCCTTGACTAATTAATCAAATAAAATAATTATAATTTATTTTATTCAATCAATTTGTTATAGCTAAGCTTAGTAAGTTTTTACGCTTTTTAAGCTGTTATAACTTTCTCTTTTTCTCACAAACTATTGTGTGTTCTTATGTCTTCTCTCACCTTCTTTCTTACAGCTATCAAATCTATAAAATTTTATTTAATTTTATTTACTTTTAATAATAAATATGGAGTATGCAAAAACAGGCCCTATGAGCCTGATCTTTCACGGGCTTCCGATCCATTAAGTCACGGTTATTTTTTTATTATTTTCAACTAGGTACACGGCATTATCTTGTGAATTTAGCAAATTTTTAATTTTCATTATTTAGGTCTTTTGTCTTTTCCTATGATGCTAATTTCTTAAACTTTTAAACTCAAGCAAGGAAGAATAGTACCGCATATATCAACAAAAAGTTTTTTATGTTATCCTATTGGTCAAAAGGTATTAGTACTGTTGTGATTGGACCTTTTTTTTTATAAATGTATTTCTCTCTTTTTATTTTTGGGTCAGAAAAGATTTCTCTGTATAAAGGCTACGTGCTAAGGTTTACCAAGTAATATAAACATACACTAAAATAAACTTAGTTAACACTGGTTCTTCACAGGTGTTTTTCTGTGTATTATTGAACCTCAATTTGTCTTTGTGTGAGATATTTTTTGTCTTGTCTATGAGTGATTGGATAAAAAAGGAGTAGGTTTAATTTTTCCAATCAAGTAAATTTATTTTGATTGTTTGTACACTTTTTATTTAATACGTTCAATCTTTATAAAGACTAGACAAAATATTAGTTTTATTAGTTGGAAAGGCATTTTAATGATTTAAAGAAATAAAAATAAAAAACAAGAGGCCTTCGACATGGTTGCTGTCCTATATCAGTTATTACTAGTTTACAGTTATTACTAGTTATTACGACATATTACTTTAGTTTATTAGTATATTACTTAGTTTAGACATATTAGTTTATATAAGTGACATACTGCCACGTTATAAGCGAATTTTCAAATGAATTAATAAAAAAAAACGTGATTCGTTTACATTATGTTATATATGTCAATCAATAAAACTAGAAGTATTTCTGATAATAAAAATTCAACTTCGTAATTTTGTTAACCATCCATAGTTATATAAGTGTGAAAAATTTCAGCGTGATGTAAAAAAAAGATTTTTGATGTTTTAATGCTTTCGGGGTCATTATTGTGGGCTAATAACGTCACACAAAATTCATAAACAAAATTAAAAAAAGTTAATTTTTGTACCATGTTTCATTTTGATTGGGGAAAGGGTTCGAAAGTTATCGTGCCAATACAAATGTCTAGGAACAAAAATCTCGTACATGCATACAAACACACACACACACATACCAATATTAAATATAAATATTAAATATATATATATATATATATATATATATATATATATATATATATATATATATATATATATATATATATATTCGTGATCAGTAAGTCCCCCTCCCAAAAAATCATCTCCCCTACTCCCCCTCTATATGACCCCAGCCTGATAAGCTTATTTTTTCAAAAATTCACTGAAATGGCGTTTATGAGGTTGCTTGTAATTTTGTAATACTGCTGAATTTATAAGTAGTATTCACATGTCTTTGTTGTCTATTATTGTTATATTTAGTTGCTTTCTGCAATCATCTCTTCAATAAAATGTATTTTATCAGATTTTGGAGGTGTAGAGATGCTGAGACCTTTGGCCTTAGAAACCAACCTGACTACTTACTTTTTTCCTTGGTATAAAGATTTACAAAAAAGATCGATATCGTAATTTCACGAGAAAATTTATAGACGTTTTCTCATTTTTGAGCAAGTTTTTTAATGAAATGAAAATAAGTCACTATGCTTAAACATTTTATACATTTTATAGTCGTTTTCTCAGTTTTTGAGAGTTTTCTTAATGAAGTAAAAATAATTCAATATGCTTAAACATTGTTTATAAATTTTAGCAATTTCAAAATTCTATCAAGTTTGTATATATTTTGACTTAAAAAGTAGTTTTTTGGCTAGAGAAAAAATATGTGAGTGCATTTCTTTTCAGGACAGATAAGATCCGATAGCAGTTCGTTTTTCTCACATCTGCGAGGGATTTTTTCTCTCGGGGAAATTTATATTCTAGAAGTGAGTAGAATGGAGATGGGGGTGCAATGAGTTATTAAGACCTGCTTGTAGGGGGTTTCTTGCCTTGTAGACAGGGCTTTACAAACAAGGCTATCATTCAGTTTTTTCCTTCCTCCTATTACATTTTTCCCTTTTTTGACTTAAAAGTTTTATCATTACGTGATTGTGGGGTATTTATTTTACCCAGCCGTTTCACTTGATGTGGGGGAAAATAACAAAGTTTTTTAAAAGCGTTTTCGTTTTTTAGTTTATTTTATCAAAATATAAACTAAATATCAGACTGGGCAATAGGGCGTCTTATTTATTTTCTATAATTTCATTAAATAAATCCTTACATGTCACGTTTCATATTTTAAATGATAATTACTTTTCCTCACTTATACCGTAGGTATATAGGAAAAGTATTGTGTTTGCAAAAAATATCCGTAACCGGGATGAAAACAGAATTATCCGTTTCAGACGTTGTTATTGCAAAGTTGTCTGTCTGTATGTGTGTGTCTGTTATCATCGTAGCGCCCAGTGTATTTATTCTAGAGAGTTGAAATTTTGTACAAAAATTTGTCTACTGCTGTAGTTGTGCTATTCTGAAAATAGTTTTATTATGACGTCATTAACCCGCAATAATGACTCAGTGAAAATTTCGAAAAATCATAAAACGCGAAAAAATCATGCGATCGGATTGAGATTTGGCACGCATGTGACTGAATAAGATTAACATATGTGCTAAGTTTCATCTCATTATCAGCGTTAGTTCAATTTTTTTAAATGACTTGTATATGTTTTTTAAGAAATTAGACAAAAATTGGAAAATGGTCCAATTAAGTTAAAATTTAGTACAAATGTATACCATTACATAATCAGTAACTACACTAAGTTTCGTTTCAATACGGCAAGTATATCCATGATTTTTGTCAGAATATGAAAATTAAAGCACATTGAGCGTGGTCAATGCTGTATGGGTCGCCGTGGAGAATGATACGGATGCATTTACTATCTGTAGACGAGCGAAGCGAGTCTAAAGGCATGTTGCAGAATAAATCTGGTGAACTGTATTTCTGAGAACTAGCTAGCGAAGCGAATCCGATGTGGCGAGGATGAGCGTAGTGAATCCAATGTAATGAGGAAAAGTTCCGAGGTACCCCGTACCCGATTTTTGGGGTTATATAAATATGAAAAAAATATGTAATATTATACTTTTCACTCTGAAGAAGATTAATATATTCATTACACCAAGCCATATGATAGGAACCTAGTTAGTGTCATGACCGATCACTGTCAGTACAATTCATTTTAACGGTATAAGGTCAGAGGCTAATTGTTCAATGTTTGGGCAATATGAGGAGACAGCCTTTCACCTGCGGAGTATGACGCCAATATTTCTCTCCGTTCTTGTATATTTGGCGTTGGCCTCTTCTATGAAGAAAAGCTTTCTTCTCTTAGTCGTAGAAATATCCTTTAATATTTATACTACTCGCTCCTAGAGAATCTTGGTGGATTTATTGTAGGCTGAGAAATTGGGGCTGGCAAGAAGGGCCCAACTACGTCGCCTATTTGCCTGGCTTTGCCTCGCCACCCTATAACTGGTTTTACTATATTTTTTTCCCTCTTCTCCTGCGATATTATTGCGCTTACGAAAATTCGTTTAGATTCTTATCATAATTTTAAAGTTTTCCTTTTCTTCCTCCTATAATATTGAAAGCTGACAGGGATTTTGTCAATGGTGGCGGTTTATATCTGGTCCTATCTAATGATAATAATGACATTAGAAGAAAGGACCTTCACTTGATTTGGAAGTTGGTTAGATTGAAGTTAAACTTGTATCATGACTTAAATTAAACAACGTTAATCATTATTTTTCAGCCCAATTTGATTTGCTGAAGTTATTTTAAACCATGTTAATGAAAAACATTTAGATTATAAAAATAGTTGTTTAACCTCTGATGATCCTTCAGTGGAACCAAACCTTTTTTCTATCCATTTCTAATCTGTCTTTGTGTCATCTACCCTTAATGTTCTTTCTCCTTATTCTGTCCATAACTGTATGAAAATGCCATCTAATATTACAGAGGGTGTTACTCGTATTTTTAAGTCTGATAACTGTTCGTATGTATTGTACTAATGTCCCATAGCATTGTCTTATGTTTTTCTTAACATTTTAAGCTTGTTGACAACACCTACCTCCTTCCTTTAATCAACTCTCTTCTGTCTTCTCGTAAATATGGTTTCAGATTATTGTGTTCGACTCTTAGTAATGTGACCTCTTTTCTATATTTTGTAGGCCCTCATATATCTAACCGCCGTCAAGTAGATGCAGTTTTCCTTGACAATGCTTTTGATAGGATTGGCCATGGCTGGCTTCTCAAAAAACTTTTAAAATTTTGCATCCCTCATTTATAGCTTGGTTTTGCAGTTATTTGTTCAATCGTCAATGTGAATGTCCGTTCCTCAAATTTACTGTCTTATCCTTATACTGCCGTTTCTAGTGACCCTCAGAGATCTATTCTTGGCCCTGTTTATCAATGTTTTTATCAAGTTTTTATCAATAACATCTGTTCTGAGATTTCCTGTTATTATGGACTTTTTTCTGATGATTTAAAATTAATTACTTGTGATTATTGCATATATCATTAGTCATTTAAATTAATATATTCAACCAAATTTATAAAACAGGATTATAGGGAGGTCTAAGAGTAGTAGGAGGTCTTTACCCTCTAGCGATTCAATTTGTATTTTTCAATAAATGATGACCAATAAAATAAAGCAAACATTTATTTATTTTGTTTAAATTGTTTATTTAAGCTGATAGAATAAGACCTATGCTATTCATGCAGAATGAGGCATTTCGAACGTTTTTTTATTTAAATAAAAAAATTGAACTAATATTAAAAACTGTTATAAAATTTTAAATATTTGTTTTTTTAAAAAAATTTAAGTCAGAAATATAAAACGTTAAATTATTGTTTCGCTCTTTAATTCAAACAAATCCAGAATTGAACTGGAAACGACTAAATTTTCAAACCATAAAAACAAATAGACTGGTTTTGAAGCATGAAAACGTTATTTAACCCTGGTTGTTTAACTTTGTTATTCTAAAACTTATAAATACGTTTATAAAGTTCAACTAGCTGGTTCGCTTTAATTGTCGTTTAGCTTTTATAATTTTAACTGTTCAGAAATTTATCAATAATTTATTTCCACAGCAATAAAATCGCTCTAAATCCATTTTGCATATACTACTTTTTTAAGAGCGCAGTTAACAAAATTAAATATTTTATATAATTTATTTTTTTTTATTATATGTTCGTAGCGGCTGTGAAGCATACTTTTACAGCTAGTGGATGATAAGTAATTTTGCTATTGCCTATGCAATAAATTATTCTTAATCACATATGAGACTGTACAGTAGACAATTTACAGCCAACCTCAAAAAAATATATCTGAGAACACAGATATATAGAAAAATAAGAACACAGTGAACGTTTTTTTTATTTAAATTTAGTTATTAAGTGAGTCGATTCTGCCAGCTTACCGATATTTAAATTTCCTCTTATTCACTTAATGTAATTTTAAACGATACTCAATTATACAAGTTTATCGATAGAAGGAACCGGGTTTACACCTAACTTTACACAATTCTTTTGATGTTTACTTCTGACCAATACACGACAAAAGAAATATCGTCAAGGCCTTAAGTCAACACTATTAAATCTGCCCACTAGTTTCGACTCTATCCACTTTTACGTGATATTTATTTTTATTGATAACTCTTAAGTTGTAACCATATTTTTTTATGTTTAATTAACAATAAATGATCATTAAAATTTCACTTTAAAATTGTCTTTATTAAGAAGAAAAAGTTTACTTGTTGATCGTTATTAAAGAGTATAGGCAGTTGTGGGTTGTTTGAAACGGAAACATTGATTTTTTTTATGAAATAAGGTGACTTTTAGCGCATTTTTAAAGGAAAAATTAGCGTTTTAGGAAAATTTTGTTTTTAAATTCTTTCGACCATGAAGAGTCTGACAGGTAACCTATCTTTTGTACTTATCTGTGTTGTTCCCTTCTCTCCCTTGACGATAAATTCCTGAAAGGTTTTTCTTCTGGTGGCGATCCACGTCATTGTAGACGTGATAAGTGATGATGATATAATATGTCCAGTCCATGACAATAATCACACAGACCTCTGTAGTATAGTATAAATCCCTTGCTCAATTTTTACCCATTAAGGCGTAATTTAGGGTCATATTATGATGACCAAGGTATAAAAAAAATACACTTTTATTGTATAATTTTTTTTAGGATAATTATAATAATATAATTATTATTATTATAATAAATATTATTATTATAATAAAATAATAACAATAAATAATCTTGATTAGGATAAAATGAATTAATTTTTGTAGGGTAGAGTCTTCAATACGCTTAATAATATTTGCTTTTCTAGTCGTCTTTTTCTTGATTCTAAATAGTGAAGTTTAAGAGGGAGTTAGTTTGCTTTAGCTTGGAGTCATTATTAGCGGCAAAAAATTTTAACATTTAAAATGAGTCGAACAGGTCTTGTTTTTTTCCTTCTATGCATCTATTTCTGTGTAATCTCGTTCACTGCCACATTCCACACGCAAATGTTATTGATTCAATTTACTGCTTAGTGTTTCTTTTATAACCATTTTGGTATAACGAACACTCGTTGCTCAGCTCATGCTGCTAATAAATACTGATGCCTCTTGATGTCATGAACAGTCGAAATTCACCTCTATAAGTTAAAAATATTTATATTTAGTATCTGTGAAACATCTCATTACTATTTGGTTTACTCTACACTGCAAACTAAGTTTATTTCAGAGACTACTTTTTTGTAATATATATTTCGTCTTACTTTCTCACATCAAATGCTTTTCCTGATCGATATCTTTCACCCGGAGAATTAAGTTTTCTTTTTCCTCAGATAGATACTAAAAAGAAAATTGTACGTCATAGTGGGCCTTCCTAAAACCCCTCCTTAATTGGTTTGTGGAGCCATGAGATGGGGTTAGAAATTATTAGGAAGCCTTTATATGTTAGAAGGGATGTTTAAGTGAGCAAAAAAATAGTGTTTTCTAACTTTTTCCTTTATTTTCTCCTTTTTTGACGAATTTCCAAAGAATAACTCGTCAATAAAGTCATATAAATCATAAATAAGATTATCTACAGTGTAAGATAATCTTATTTAATTTCATAAGTCGTTAATAAGTGTAATTGCTCAATTACGATGGTAAACGTGTCTTAAAAATCACAAACAGAAAAAAAGCTGTAGTCTAAGGTGACTTCATATTGAAAGCTTAAATTTGTTAAAATTTGTATTTCAAAAATTTAACCTAAACAATTTTATAAATATAAAAAAATTGGGTACGGGGTACCTCGGATCAGATTCGCTACGCTCATACTCCCTGCTTTCGCCAATTTTATACTGCAACATGCCTTCGGACTTGCTTCGCTCGTCTTCAGATAGTAAATGCATCCGTATCATTCCCAACGGTCACCCATACAGCACTGACTACGTTCAATGCTCCCTAATTTTTATGATTCAACAAAAATTATGAATATACTAGTATTGAAACGAAATTTAGTGTTCTTAATAAGTTTCTTATTTGTGGACTTGTAAAACAATATATAAATAAAAACAGATTAGTTACACAAAAAGTCCTTTTATTTTTTAATATATAATAATAACTAAGCTTTCGACTAAAAATTAGTCATCATCAGAGTTTAACAAATATAAAATATAAAAAGAAAATACAATTTTACAGACTACTTCATATTGCACCTTGGTATGTTTTTAAACATAAAACATACCAAGGTGCAATATGAAGTAGTCTGTAAAATTGTATTTTCTTTTTATATTTTATATTTGTTAAACTCTGATGATGACTAATTTTTAGTCGAAAGCTTAGTTATTATTATATATTAAAAAATAAAAGGACTTTTTGTGTAACTAATCTGTTTTTATTTATATTTAGTGTTCTTATTGATTAGGTAATAATATACTCTTGTATCAAAATTCAACTTAATTAAACCATTTTCTATTTTTTACTATGTTTTAAAAAACGTACACAAGGCATTCAATAAAAATTGAACTAATGCTGATAATGAGATTAAACTTGGAAGATATGTTATATCTATGCGTGCTAAATTTCAATCAGATTGCATCATTTTTCCGCGTATTATAGTTTTTCAAAATTGTTGCTAAGTCATTATTGCGGGTTAAAGACGTCATAAAAAATAACTTCCGAATCATTGTACAGCGGTAGAATGATTTTTGTACAAAATTTTAACTTTTTACTGGGCGCTATGATGATAACACACACACACAGACAGACAACTTTGCGAAAAACACTCAGGAGGCCTTAAAAACGCCTAAAATTGATAATTCCGGTTTCATCCCGGTTTCGGATTTTTTTGCCAACAAAATACTTTTCCTATGTACCTAAGGTATAAATAAGGAAAAGTAAACAGCATAAATTATATAATGAAAATATTTTCGAAGTGTAAACAACTCAAGTGATATTTTACTTTACATGTTTTAAAAATAATGATTGATTAATTTAATATGATGCAAAGCTTAAGGTAAGGAAGTGGTAGTAAAAACTAGTAACTTGGAGGGGGGGGGGGTGTCAAAATCAATCTTTACCTAAACATCTAAAAAAATGCTTAATTTTACTTTAACGAGCCTCTAAAAACAATCTCAAAACTGAACTCACTAATAAAAATGTTTGATCAAATTCAAGTCAAAATTAAAGAACGATTATTTTACTTTATGTACTAAAATACAGGCAAAACCAATTGGTTACAAGGTACTTACCACAAAACCTTTTTTCACCTTATCGCATACCCTATGCTCATCCTCACAACTTTCCAAAGTTGTGAGGATGAGCATAGGGTATGCTCATATTGGATTATACATTCCAATGTATAATCGAGTACAAAAATTACAGATACTGACCACGCTCGATGACGCATGACACAAATGATTCGACAAAACCCGTGGATATACAAGCTGTATTAAAATTAAACTTTACAAATGCTTGTTTTTATGTATATAAAAGAGTTCAATTACAACTCTATTGAATGATTTTAAATGTTCAACATTTTTCATAAAAAGTGTCAGCTAATTATGAACAAAAGTTAAAAATAGTTTTTACGGAATAGATTTTAGTATCAAATTTTAGTACTTTGACATAAACACGTTGTGAGCTACGATCTTAAAAACACACACATATAGTCGCTCACTACTATACTCATAACTAGGTAAAAACCTTTCAGGAGGTCTTAGAAACATCTGGTTTAAATTTATATTTAAAACACGATTTGCATGCATACGATAATACTTGAATGTTTTTTCATGGAAATATTTTTATTTATTTATTTATTTACTTTTCCTTTATATCTAAAATACCTACAATATCTAACGAGAATGATTAAAAATGTATAATTTGAGCAAACTCAGAGCTAAATATAAGAACGCACATATACATGTTTTTACAAATAGTAAAAAAAAAATTAGGACTATGATCAGTCGCAATTGATTACTCGTCTAACTACCTGAATAGAAATTCACATCTATAATATGACAAATCCACTCAAATTCACTCATAACTTTAAAGCCAGCACAAGGCTAACCAGCTACTTTTCTGGTTGCTTACAAGAAATTCCGCTAAAGTTGCGAATTATGTTCTAAACATCTCATCTTACATAAAGTGAATTGTCTACCTTTTCCCTGAAACCCCTTTTATACCCGAACTCTCTAGAGATTAAAAGAAGTAAAAAGGCTATTTTCTTGCTTTTTATTATGAGCCAGTCTTTCGAAAGCAGTCTCTTGTCTAACCCTTTATATTACCTTAAAGACGATTTTAATATTTATAACACATTTATTGATTTTTTTATATTAATTCTAAATTCTACTTCTTATCCTTTGAACCTTCAATAGATTACATTTGAATTATATGATATTCATCTAAAATATATTTACTATAATGCGTTCAGTCTTTTTTTGCGGTACAAGTTTATGAAACAGAAATATTTTAACAGGATTATAGAATAAATCTGTGAGCCTTCGCAGTAAACAAATTACGCTTTCTCTACCAACTAAAACAGACGTGTGAACTCGAAAAACCAACATTGTTCTTAAAAATTACGATTTTTATTATCTTAAATTTTAAGATCATAAAATAATCCAATTTTTAAAAGCTACAATATCAAGAATAAACTATTATCTAGCACATCACAACAACAAAAACTTGTCCACCAACAAAAGTCGAAAAAGTCAATCACAACAACCATAAACTTTTTGACCATGGTCAAAAAGTAAATTACCACATCTAACTATATAGCCTATAAGATCTATATTTCATAAAAGTATAGTTTATCAATAATAAACTAAACAATCGGGTAGAGAGTACCTCGGAATTTTTCCTTATTACATCGGGTTCCCTACAGTCAAACTCGCTTCGCTCGCCCTCAAAATTTAAAAATCGTCAATTTTATATTGCTTAATTTCTAATGTAGTGAATAAATTCGTTTTTATTTAGCAGTTACAATTTTAAAGTAAATAAATATAATTGAAAGGCTAAAACTATTAAGTTTTTTTATGAAGTGGAAAAAATTCTAAAACAAGATTTACGAATCTATTTTTTTGCTCTAAGCATTAGATTGGCAAGCCTTATTTTTATAAATCAATTCATGAATTTGCTGATTCTTGATTACATATTTGTTCGTTTTAGTGTAATTTTTAACGTCAAACTTTCGTAAATGTAAGTATTTATATTAGTTTAGTACAGCATTAGTTTATTAGTTTTGCTTAAATACGTATAAAGGCGATAAAACCCTAAATGCACTGTAGGATCTTTGTGTAAACATAGCTAAATCAAATGGGCTTTGATGTAATCTAGCTGAGATTGTTATTTGAAGTGCAAATATGATTCTTTGACATTTTAGACATAGTTAGTGTCTTTTAATTGTTAAGATTATTATAAATTAAACATACTTTTAAAAGAATAAATTGTCGGGAGCATTTAATTTGTTCATTATATTGAAAGAAGTAACTATTGGTTTAGATCTCTCTCTCTAATCCCAGACATGGAAGAACCAACATGGTGGGACATTGGTTTGTATAATTCTATACACTTTTCTTTTTTTTAGAGACCCTTTATAACCACATTATTGATTTTTATTATCATAAAGATGAGTTAATGAAAATTGTTCAATCTTTGACAAACGGTGGAGGCGCTGGGCAGCAAAAGTGTCGGTATCAAAACCGTTTTACCTTCTTACATTTAATTTAATATATGAAAACGAAACTTCGAAGTTTTTATTTTTAAAATAAAACGTCTAAATGTACTTTTTACGGCCTAATCGTGTTCACTCTAAAAAACCAAGTTTAAAAATATAAATTTCATCATGTTTTAATTTCCTGTTTGATAACGGTTAAATCATATTTTATGTGTAGAGGTAAAGGGATTGCAATAAACTGTTTGGTAATGTTTTCCCGGAGGTTTTCAGTTAATGCGGGTTGATAATAGTGCTAATACCAGAGAGAGCGTATCAGTTGAGTTTTAAACCATCAAAAATGTTTTCTTAACCCTGGATATAAATATAATCAAGCAAGCAGAACAAATTTGCAGTGTCATACAAAGATACTTATACTAGAAGGAGGATACAAGGGCTCTTATCATTGCTTAGGTGGCTTGGTATCATTACTGTACATTGGTGACGCCATTTTTAGTTTTCCTCATTTATACTGTAGGTATATATGAAAAGTATTACCGTGGGATGAAACTCAAATTATCCGTTTCAGGCGTTTTTAAGGCCTCTTGAGTGGTTTCCGCAAGTCTGTTTGTGTAGCGCCCAGTGTCTTTATGATGACGTCATTAACCCGCAATAATGACTCAGTGAAAATTTTGAAAAATCATAAAACACGAAAAATTAATGCAATCGGATCGAGATTTGGCACGCTCGTAGCTGTGTATGAGACTAACATATGTACTATGTTTCATCTCATTATTAGCATTAGTTTAAGTTTTATCAAATGACAAGTGTAAGTTATTAAAAAATTGTAAAAAATCGGAAAATAATCCTATTTAGTTGGAATTTGGTACAAGTATAAACCTTTACGAAATACATAAGTACACTAAGTTTCGTTTTAATACCACAAGTATATCTATGATTTTTTTGGATCATAAAAGTAGCATTGTACTAGGTCAGTGCTGTATGGGTGACCGACGAAAATGCAATTACTATCTAAAGACGAGCGACGCGGTTCTAAAACAAGCAGTATGAGCGTAGCAAATCCGATGTGGTGAGATAAAATTCCGAGGTACAACGTACCCGATTTTTTATTTTGATTTTTAAAACAATTTTTAATAAATATCTATTGCAAATATTATTTAATTATCTGTTTTGTAAGATTTGTTTACAATCAAACCATGACCAACAACAAAAATAGTTTCGCAAAACTTTATACACGCATACACACTTACACACACATATTATATATATATATATATATATACATCGTACGTATGTAGAAACAGTATTGTGTTCGCAAGAAACACTGAAACCGTGAAACCGGGATCTCACCTGAAATATCCGTTCCAGGTGTTTATAAGGCCTGCTAAGTGGTCTGTGTCTGTGTGTGTGTGTGTGTGTGAATGCTAACATTCACACACACACATACAGACAGAAAACCTTATGAAGACCACAGCGTAAATAAACTAGAAGCTACGATGCTGACATCGTAGCTTCTAGTTTATTTGCGCTAGAGAGTTAAAACGTTTTTTACATAAATCAGTATATAGGTGTTGTTGTGCTATCCAGAAAGTTATGATGACTATTATGATGACATTGAGTATGACTTTATTAACCCGCAATTTAGACTCGGCATAAATTTAAAAAAATCATTAATGCGGAAAAATTTTACGATCATTTTTAGATTTAGCACGCGTGTAGCTCTGTATAAGACAAACATATGTGCCGCAACTGTAAAGTTTCATTTCATAATTAGCGTTTCGAGGTCCCCTGCTCCCGATTTTTTACTTATTGGTCAAATCTGAAAGCATTGAGTACTTGACCTTATTAAATAAACCGATAATAGTGCTGCATTTGTCATCTTTCAAATAACTACTGCAAATACAAACTACATTTAATTTCATTTTTTTTTATAATAGCATGCATCTATTTTGCGTTTCAAAATTATTCACTTTGTCTAATCTATTATTTTGTACAAACAGAGTAAATTGGGTACTAAAATAACGATTTGTCTCAGCTGTCTAAACTTTTAAACTTTGGTCATCTCAATATTGTGTGGTAAAGATTCCTCAAAACACTGTGTAGCCGTAACTCTCACTAATCATTCGTAAAAGCTTGTAACATTTTCCCTTTGAAAAGTTTTAGAGTGAATTATGAGTGTTTAGAAAGTTATTCAGAGTTAAGACTAAATACAGAGTTGGGACTAAATACGGAGTTATATTTCATAGTTGGCTTGTTTTGTCTTAGTTTATACTTACTTGCCCCAAGCTAAGTTTGTCACCTGCATCCAACCTATTGTTTAAAGTTAAAACTTGTGAAAATTCACACTAAATACAATTTTAGCGAATTTTCAATTATCTTGTTAATAAAATCAATTATATTTGTAAACCATTGATAATACAAAACACTTTTGAGGGGTTTCTTAATTAAAATAATTATTATAAAACCTTTGTTTCTTATTTTTAGGTTGAACACAATACTTTTTGATAGTAGAAAGTGAGAAAGAGTAAAAATGGGTAATGGGGTACATCGGCACTATTCCTTACTTTATTAGATTTGTTGGGCTTATCGTCACCACTTCAGACTCAGCTCAGTCTTCCTTAGGCATTGGAAAATCAAACCTCATCATAAGTGTCTTTTTTATGAAAATTCATTAATTAAGAGCCCAGGGGTGTTTTGTTAATAAAAAGTGTAATGGCTGGAACCGGTCTCAATTTTTCGTAAATACCTTCCTGAACAAGGATCTGCAATTCTGCCGACTCGTATCGGATGAGTGTCCCAGGCAGAACGCACTTTACAGGTCAAAGGTTCTGCCTAGGACACCCATCCGATACGAGTCGGCAGAATTGCAGATCCTTGTTCAGGAAGGTATTTACGAAAAATTGAGACCGGTTCCAGCAATTACACTATTTATTAACAAAACACCCCTGGGCACTTGGTCTATAAAATTAGTTTTTTCCTAGCGGTCTGCCATCTACGTAATGACCTTGCGTGATGCTGATCTAATGAAACCCATAGATGCACTCGCCGTATTGCAATGAAACATTGCATACTTGTTTATTACGCATAGGTATCTATCTATGCGAGCTTAATTTTAACTCGATTGATTTTTCAACTTTTAACAATTTAAAAAAATGAACAATTTAATTAGATAAAACTTGGCGCGTTTGTTTGATATATATTGATGCTTTCCTAATTTCAAATCGAGATAAACATTTTCCAAGATTTATAATTTGCTGTAATTGTGGGATTGGTCATTATCGGCAGAAATGATTTTTAACCATTGCACCGCAAAGTGAGAATTAATGATTGATTTTTGTACTAAGGTTTTACTATTAGACGCTACTATAATAATAGACACATGCAATAACTCACACACACGCGCGTGCGCATAAACACTAACATATAGGAAGGACAACAAAACTAGTCAGAGATCGTAAATACACCTTAAGAAAAATTAGTTTAACTCTCGTCTTTTGAATTTTTAGTGCTTTATTAATTTTTCCATATCTACGGTATAAATGAGGAAAAGTAATATTGAATATTTATATCAAATCATACTACACTAATGTCAACAATACTCAAAATCACCACGAAGGATGTGATACCATTTTTTAATTATTTGGTTGCCCCTAGAATAATTCTAGCTTTTTCAACTCTATTTTTAATTCTAGTTTAAACGACACTCTTACAGTTTTAATTTTTATATTTACAGTTTTTATAAAGTCGTTATGTGTTGCAGGCATTAAGTCTTTTAAATTAATAACTTAATATCAATTATAAAAGACGCGTAATTATTTTTCCTTTGGGTGTAATAAATTTTTCTAAAAAAAGACCATCATTTAAGCCAAAGCAATTAATTTTAATGGTCCATCATTTCACCCTTATTGCTATAAATCCTCTTCATCGAAAATTCATAAAAACTCCCTTTCTAACCACTTGAGATTTCCGCCGAGTTTTTCCTAATATATTTTCCTAATATAGGTATATTTACTGAAGAAAAAAAATGTTTTTTTTTTTTTTATTTAATATCACTACTAAGGTATAAAAGGAATAAAAAACGCGTCATTAATGAAATATATTTATACTTACAGCTTATACTTGCAATTATAATTAGTAATTTATTTAATTGTTTTTTTTTAAGAAACATAAAAATAATTTCTTTACTACAAAAAAGCGATTACGAAAATCTAAATAAATTTTTAGTTTTACCGATTGACATAAAACATTAAAAAATAATATATTTGGTTAATTATATCAAAGTTTCTTTTCTAACAGGAATGGAAAAAAATGTTCTGATTTTTCTTTGAAAAAAACTGATGCCTTCAAGGGACGTTATAATAACGATTTAAAAAATACGATTATGGTTTGTATAGCATCGCTTCAAAAATGTCTTTTTGGCAAGATATTGATCACGGCAATATGATTGAGTTAGTTTTTTATTGTCTTAGACAAAATCATTTTTCATTTTCTTTTCTGGAAAAGTGCTATTGCTTGGAGATTTGATTCCCTGGAGGTTTTTTCGTTCTTTTTTGGTTGGAGGAGGGGAACTTCTTATTTTTAGCTTAGTTATAAATACAATTTAATCGCTGTCTAAAAAGATATATTTGTCTTATTTTAATGTACGGGATAGGTTTTGTGTACGGAAATAATAGATTTACTATGACCTATAATTACACTTAGAAGAGGTTTCAATGAAGTTACACAGAGCCCTTAAGAGCCCCAAAAAGATGTTTCAGGCCTTTCAATGTATTGAAATAGGCTATGCCCCCTCTATTATATATCATCTCTATGCTGGCAATAACGTTAGAGGTTTTAATGAGGTATCAATTAAGGTTATAATTTTGATATTTAATATTTGGCTATACATCTAAGAATGTATTTTTTGCTTAAGTTTTCAGTTGTAGCTTTGTACCTTGTACAGATATATTACTAAAAGTTACTCAATGCTTTGTAGCTCTCTCAAATGGTAATTATCTTATTTTTTGTTTCCTATTCAATATATTAAAAACTAAGCATACATATTATGCAGATCCTTCTGAAATTGGCAGCCCACACCACTGTTTGCACGAATTTAAAACTTATGCTTATTTTTGAAAACTTCAATCGCATTTCATTTAAAAATTCAAAAAAATAGGTATTTTGGAGATTTGTAACTTTTTAAGTTGCAAAGCACAACTCGTAAACTTAAGCGATAAATGGAAGCACTTTATTAGGGATTTCTTCGGCTAGTAGGCATCCGCAATTTGTGATTATTTGTTGCTAAATAGCGGGTATACTGGATAAAATCGTTTTTTTGCAAATTTTATCCAAAAAATCAATTAGTGGATAGAGTGGCATGACAGGAGCCATGCCGGAAGAATGCCCAAAATTCGTTTTAGAGGCTTATCCGTGAATCAATAGGTTTTAACAAAATATATGTGTATTTTTTTGTATGAGTATCATGTACATGCTATTTTTAGGACGGAATAATAATTCTCAAAAAATCTACTAATGAATTTAATTGACTTAACACAATATAATTGTGCGAGAGACACCATGGAAATGTAACAAGCTAAATGCAATGCTACATCTGGGAACTGTTCCATCATTCGACATTCGTCATCATTGATGGCTCGACATAATGTCATGTCCCACTCTGTTTTGTTACGTCTAATTCATCAGGGCGCAATATCAAAAATGATATATGTTTTGCTTGCCATGCATGATGGCGGTAAGAGAGCACCGCTCGTCTTTGGTAAGTACTTCACATAATATTCTTCAGATTTAATTGAAGGTCAGAGTGAGTTCAGGCTCTGTCGGCGCCCTGATGAGTTAGACGTAACGAAACATAGTGGGACATGACATTATGTCGAGCCATCAATGATGACGAATGTCGAATGATGGAACAGTTCCCAGATGAAGCATTGCATTTTGCTTGTTACATTTCCTTGGTGTCTCTCGCACAATTATATTGTGTCAACTATTCATGTTTTTCAAAACTCGCTAATATCATAATGATATATTAATTAACTTAGGTTGAACATAGTTTAGAGGCTGTATTCTAAGGCTTAGGGTGTTTCAGCGTTTCTATCAGCGCACACTTTTTTCCTAAATTGTCTATAGAGTTAATGTTTCCCTAATGACTTCTCTCGTTTATTCGAATTCTTTCCCGCTTTATTTACCTGGTGTAATACGATCCTTAAGCTCATGTAACAACCTTAACATTCTGTAAAAATTGTAAAGAAACGTTTCAAAGTACTTTATTTTTTTAAATAATTTAAAATTTAACAAGATTTTTCAAAGTTTTAGATTGACATTTTTTCTCAGAAAGCATGATAATTTATTCATTCTGTTTTAAAAGCCTTATCCTTATTAGTGACTGAAGGATTAGTAAAGTTTTTCTTTACTTTCGCTTAGTCTGTACTTTATAATTCTTTGCAAACATTATTCACCACTATAAGAAGACGAAGAAATAACATTTCATGTTACTTAAAATTCACTTTTTAATTTATTACCTTTTAACCAAATATTATTTATTCATTTTATCTATTATATGTTTTAAACTTCTTTTATTACATGCTTAAATATATAAGCTAAAGCTTTGTCATCATTTTAACAAGCAGCATACCTTGGTGGATATTCTTGCATGACAATATAGATAATTACACAGGAAAAGGAACTATATACCACTTCCCTGATTCGCATCAAGAGTAAACGAAATTATAGCCGATCTTAATAACCAATTTTAGTTCTTTTTTAATGGTTTGAGGACTAGAGATTTTTAGTTTTATTGCCGATGCCTCATGAGTAAGACATCTCTGTTTTGAGAGATGTTTTCGGTCATTTTGATATCTATTAGATTCAAAGAGAATAGAGCGAGTTACGCGAGAATATCAGTACAGATCAGATTTATACTAACACACAGCCACAACTTACAAGACACCAGACGAAGAGCAAGAAACTATTATTATTTACGAATTTTATAGATAACAGCACTAATCAATCATATTATAAATTTAAACACAATTACAAAAAACACACACACACACACACATACATACATGCATACATATATATATATATATATATATATATATATATATATATATATATATATATATATATATAATATATATAGATATATATATATATATATATATATAATATATAATATATATTATATATATATATATATTATATATATTATTTATTTTTTATATATGTGTGTGTGAGAGAGTGTAATACAAAGTAGTAGTTTTCACAATGTTGTCTGTTCGTATGTGTATGTGTCTATTATCAACGTAGCTCTATTTTTATCACGCCAAAAACCCGTAAACGTTATAGCAAACATTTTAAACAAATTATTAAACAAGGAAAAATATTCATCGGTTTGATATTTGGCACGCATGTAGCCACGTATGTGGCTAACATATTTGCCACGTTTTATTATGTGCATTTTTATCCGATGACTTGAATACGTTTTTTGAAATATTGTAAAAACTCGGAATATATTCTAATCGAATTGAAATTAGGTATAAGAGTATACCATTACGCTATTAATAAATGCATTAGGTTTTATTTTGTTTTGTTTATAGAGAGTCCAAATAATTATAAATTAGACGTATTTGGAATTCTCAGTACAAGTGAAACGAGTCTAAAGTAGTGAGAATGAGAGTGACAAATCCGATGTGATGAGGAAAAGTTCCGAGGCACGCCGCATCTGATTTATGAAATTTATTAAAAAATCAGCTAATGTCAATACTTGCTGTTGTTGTTTAATTGCTTTTTCAACTTGCGGTAAAAATAACCTCTTTACTTTCTATATTTATTCAAAAAATTTACATTTGTATAGTGACATGTAATTAGTATACAACGAGACTCCAAATTTGATCGGAATTGGTCACTTTTTACGGAAGTTATCACGAGATGTACAAATAACTTACTGATATTTGGTCATTTACCAGTATCAACATAAGGTTACTCAAACCTCTGAGAGCTCTGAATAATGTTACAGGACTTACAATGTATTGAGGTTGGGTGTCACCATTCGATTTTTATATTTGTTTGAGATAATTTTTTAATACAAATGGTTATAATTTAGTCTCCCCCATTCATAAATTTTAGGCTCTACGAAAACTAAAAAGCTAGGTAAAACACCCTTAGTGCGATATCGGTTACCTCTGCTGTACCTTCAAATTTAGCATAACCAAGATTTTATAGAAGGCATGGATATAATAATTTAAACTGTATTTATTTTTTCAAAAATATATCAAATCCGATTCGTACCATAAATATTTATTTAGTGTAACTTATTTAAGTTTATCTTTTAAAATAATCTCTTGAAAATTCCAAAAGATTTTCATTTCCTTATGCCATTCGTGGCAGTTAATGTAATCAAACTTCTTCAATATACAGTTTTTAAGATTTTTCCAAAGTTTTTTTTCACGTAAGATCAATGGTTCAGTACTAAGTTGCCTGTTTTACATAAGCAATATATTCCTATCCGCGTACTATACTATTATGTAGAGCTACTTCAACATTCTAACGACTTAAGAAGTTAAAAACAAAATAAAAATTGGATTTAATTTTTGTTATTTTCTTCATGCATGTCAAATTTTAATAAGTTTAATAGCAATATACTATGTATCAAACATTTACTTTAATATTTATAAGTAAATAGTAACTTACATTATAAAGTTACATACATATGCAGAGTTGAGTTACGGCTCTAGTAGCGCGTGGATGTTTTAAAACTGTGCTCTTCTTTAAATTAAGTTTACAGTGGGATAAAATGTGTGCAGACATGTGAATTTTGGCATAGTGTCAGAAATAAATATAAACAATGGTTAAGTAAAGTTTAATAGTGATTGGACTTATAGAACTGAATTTATTAGGACTTTAAAATCTGAAGGTAAATAAAGTATTTAGTTAATTATAATTATTAAAGTGCATAGTTAGTATACTGACCTGACCAGCGTGACCTCATTTTCACGGGTCTATTTTGAACATTGCTTCCGCGGGAGATATATTAGTCTCTTGGTGGAAGCTATTTATACTATATCTGTTTTTGTACTCATTAATGCTTCAGCGCACGTTTTAACGTTTCATTGCGTATTAACATGAGTTCGAGCAGCAGAAAAAGGTTGCTGTCTGAGACAAGTTCAAGTGCTGCAAGCACTTGTTCTGACAGTCAACCAAACTGGGAAAGCTTTTTGAAAACCCGCGGCAGAAGCTATTCTGATAGCAGTGGCTCTATAACTCTTTTCGGGGGAAGCGGTATTTATAACGTAAACCCTAGTATTAACTCTACCGAGATGGCAAACAACACTGTAGAAGGCAATGCAAAAGACGACCTTGTAGAAGACAGTGCTCTCGCTAGTGCTTTTGCACAATCAGTCTTTAACTCCTTGATACGGGGTGCAAGCAGCCAATCGGAGGGCCAAACGGTAACTCAAACTATTTACCTCAAAGCCCCAGCTAATGACGGATTTCTTCCTGAATTAATTTATGCGCTCTCTCCTGATAGAGAAGAGAAACAAGAGATGACAGTCGAGCAAAAAGAAGACGGTGTCAAAAATATGATCCAACTAGGAAGAGCCAAACGCATCATTGCTGCTTGCAAGGATTGGAAGAACCAAGTAAAAAGGCACTACAAAATAGAAATAAGAGTGCTAGAAAGACTGTTTTCCATTCAACAGTTAAGAGCTGATTCTAATCCTAGTGAACTGAAGAGCGCTAAGAAGATGTTTCAACAAAGCATCAGGTCCCTTCAAACTCAAATAGAAAAAGAGCTTGAAATCATAAACAAAGTGAAAAGAGGAGAGATTGAAGTAAACTTAGATGTAGATGGATGTATAACAGTCAAAACATCCACAGACAAATTTCCGGTAGCCAAGCCACGTAGCATAAAAAATTCTTTAGGCTTGATCGAAGAAGAAGAAGATGCCGAGGGTCAGGAAAATCCAACAGGTTGGCCTGATCCTGAAGACCCTTATGCTAGGCTAATTCCTTTACATCCTAGTAACGATGAACTAGAAAACGAGACTCTTTCTAGGCAAAACTCAGAACAAACCAATGATTTTGTTAAGCAAGAAGTAAAGGGTCAAGTTATAATAGCCCCAGAACAGGAGGCTAAAAGCAACACAAAACCAAGATTTCAGCCACATTTGTGGCTGAACCTTAAACATCAAGAAGAAGACAGCGAGGACAGCCTTGATGAAGACCCACTTCCATTCTTGAGATTATCTACTCTGAAAGATAGGAAAATTAGCACTACGCTCGGAAGCACTAATGTTAACATCAAAGTCACGGGAGGATGCCCTCAAGGAAGCTGCCTCTCTCCCCCACCTATGGTGCTTAGTAATGGATGGTCTGCTAAGAAAACTTACAAAGGATGATTTCTACGTTCAGGCCTATGCAGATGACGGATTAGTTTTGATCTGTGGCAGATTCTTAACAACGTGTTGTGAAAGAATGCAACTTGCCTGCAGGATAATTGAAAACTGGTGCAAAGATGTAGGGCTCTCTGTTAATCCTTCCAAAACAGAATTGATGCTCTTTACAAAAAAGAGAAAAATCGAAGGTTTTCAAGCACCTAGGCTTTTTGGACAGCAGCTAACTCTAACTAATGAAGTGAAATATTTAGGCGTTATCTTTGATCCTCGTCTTAGTTGGAAAGCTCAGATAAATAAAATAGTAGAGAAAAGTATAATGACTTTCTGGCAGCTTAGACGTGCAGTAGGGAAATCCTGGGGACTCTCTCCAAAGATACTAAAATGGCTCTACACCGCCGTTATAAGACCAAGAATTCATTACGGATCTCTATTCTGGTGGCCCAAGGTTGATGTTAAAGAAACTATCAGGAAACTTGATAAAGTTCAGAGGTTGGCATGCAAGAGCATTACAGGGGCGATGAGGACCACTCCTACCGCGGCATTAGAAGCTCTGGCTGGACTACCCCCACTACAGGTATGGATTAAAGGAGAAGCAATTTCTTCCTTCTTAAGAGTTAGGGACTGTGGATGGTGGAAAAGAAGGGCTCTCAATGTAGGTCATATGGCAATCGAGAGTTTGGCACATCGTGAAATTCCCTTTACAACGATCCCTGTGATATTGATCAAACCTAAACTCAAGCTAAACAAGAGGTTTCAAATAGATATCCCTTCTAGAGATAAATGGGAAAAGGGTGAGGTAAAATTTAATGCGGAGACTCTTGTGACATTCACTGATGGTTCACGAAATGATACAGGCTTATTTGGAGCAGGACTATACATAGAAAACTCAGGCTTTACCAAAAGTTTTTCTCTAGGTAAATTAACTACAGTGTTCCAAGCCGAAGTCTTTGCCATTTTGGAAGCGACTAGGCAGCCAGACTTAAAAAACCCAAAATATAAGTCTATAGCAATTTGCTCTGACAGCCAAGCTGCTCTAAAAGCTTTAGCTTCTCCCAATATCAATTCTTCTTTGGCATTAGAATGCGGGGAAGCTATGGAACAGCTATCTGAACACTTAAAGGTCAAAGTGATATGGGTCCCTGGACACACTGGCATAGCTGGAAACGAAAAAGCCGACGACGTAGCTAAAAAAGGGGCATCTACAGACTTCTGTGGGCCAGAGCCTGCAATAGATTGGACAAGAAGGTAGACCAAATCCCTTGTAAAAAGTTGGATTTGGAAGGAAACTAAAATCACATGGGAAAACAACACCGGATGTAGACAGTCAAAGATTATATTTCCAACATTAGATAGAAGGAAATCTAGATGGCTTCTTGACTTGAGTAAGTCTAGTCTCAGACTTATAGTAGGAGTAATCACTGGGCACTGCAGGCTTAATAGGCATTTAGCCCTAATGAAGGTGACTGAGAGCCCAATATGTGCAATATGTGATGACAATGAGGAAGAAACAGCCTATCACTATTTGGCAACGTGTGAAGGGTTTGGAAGGCTCAGGTTTCAAATATTTGGAACTGGAACGCTTCTCGAAGAGGAAATGGAGTCTCTAAGATGGCAGGACATTCTTACTTTCATCCATCGTAGCAGAAGGTTCGACGAGGAGAAAGTAGTGGAAGTACAGTGATAGGTGGTTGACTTCGGGGTTGGTGAAAAGGACCCAATGGTGTGGTCTACTCACCAGGCTTGACCTCCCCACTCTTACTACTACTACTACTACATACATATGCATACCTATTAAGCTTACTTACAACAAATGTTTTTTTTGGGTGGCTGTAAAGTAGGCACTTCACATTCTCAAAAAAGTAGGTGAAATGGATTTTTACTGTCTGCGACAGACAGTTTCGTAGTGTTTTACTGTCGGCGATTGTAAAAACCACAAAACTGTCCCTCATGAAGTTCCAAATGTATTTTGGAAATATCCACTAGGTGGGCGCTAATAGTTTACTACAAGGTTATTATATAACCTTTCTTCTTCTTTTTTCAAATAAATAATCGAACGTTCTTGTTAACTTAGTTAGTTATTATTTATTTATTATCAAGTGTTTAGTTGTGGATTGTGATTCAGGCATTGGAAATAAGCCGCCAGAATTGAAACTTTTGGCCAGCTCCTCGCTGGCTAAAAGTTTTTTGTTTTTTTTTTCTTAGTGACATTACATGCCTTCATTACATTCAATTAAGTTCAATAAAATTTACAAATCGATTTACAACAGCATAATCGAAATACGAAATGAATTTTTACATTTTTCGACTTTGTCTTTATTGAAGTTAAAGGAAGTTTAACTTTGTTCATAAAACAAACATAATAACAATCTTGAAACCTTTTTATTTTTTAAACAATCTTTATTATTAATTTAAAATTTTGTTGGTTCGTAAATCAAGCATTTTGTAGAGGTCTAACTCTCCACAAAAATTGAGAAAAATATTTCTCCGTGGAGAGAGATATCATTTATATTAAAAACAATTTTCAAAGTATAAAAAGTTTAAAATTATTCTAATCATACACATTTCAAATCACTATGGTCTGTTATAACAGAGCAAATATTATAAGAAACCTATTTTATTTCACTTTTCCTCTTAAAGAAATTATCCTTTTTATCTTATCTTTCGTAATTAACTCGGTAATACAATTCCAGATACATAAGATCTTAATTTAATTGTACAAATACCTAGTTTTTCTCTTTAAAAGAAAATAGGGTTACTTGTTTTCGTTGAGATCGTTTTTTGGTCTTTTATTTCTAAATATTATAGCATTAAGGGAATCAGCTCTTTTATACTGAAAATGGGAATAAGCTCTCCTTTTTTTCCGAATTAGCTATTCAGAGTGAGTTTTCTTATTTTGTTTTTCCCCTTTTTTAGCATTTCTTTTTAGAATTTTCCAGCGTAGTGATCTTAGATTCACACTTTTTCTACGAAATGGTTTTGTTTTTTCTCTCTCTTACTCTTTCTTTTTTCTTTTAGATCAAGACGTGCCGCTAATTAGTCCCTTGGAATGAAAATGGTGTTTACTAGTGATTCTTTAGATCTTAGCACTGAGAATTAAGATTCTTTTATTTGAATATACTGTTTACATTAGTTTTAAATAGGCTTTTTAGATTTTAAGTGTAATAAACATAAATTTTTGCTATAAACATATAATGCATTGGCTCGTGTAATTAGTCTGCTAGAATTAAATTAGCGTTGGACCATAATACAGTTATTTAAATAATGTGGAGTTTTTTTTGAAGTCGTTTTTAATTTGAACTTAATGCATGGCTCTGTTAAAAAAACTGACATATTCTTTTTTTTTGGTATGAATAAGCGCACATAAAAGATAAGTTCGTGATTTAATGTTTGTTAAAAATTGTGTTAGTCTGGTCGAATAAAATTAGTGCGGTGTATATGTGCCCATAAAAGATAAGTTCGTGATTTAATGTTTGTTGAAATTGTGTTAGTCCGGTCGAATAAAATTAGTGCGGTGTATATGTGCACATAAAAGATAATTCGTGCACATAAAAGATAATTAGTGCGGTGTATATGTGCCCATAAAAGATAAGTTCGTGATTTAATGTTTGTTGAAATTGTGTTAGTCTGGTCGAAATTAGTTCGGTGTCATTCAAAAATAAACTAGATAAAGCGGAGCCTTTCCTGAAGTTCGTCTTTCACCCAAACTTTGATATGTATGCATATATTTTAAATAAACTCATAACGAAAGCATGTGTACTTGATTTGCGTTATTTGTTGAAATTGTTTCAGATTAGAGAATAGTTCGAGCAGCGGGAGCACTAGTTCGCTAAGCAGCTACCAGCATGGCTTAATACCGCTTGTCTTCACAAACGCCTTACACCTTGCTGTCGAATATAACGCGTTAGATGTACTTAAATTACTTCTAAAGTATGGAATAGAACCGAACATAGGTGGCAAGTTCCCAAACCAAGATAACAGATCAAATCGCCTTCCTTCAAACTCAGGTAAATATCATAATGATATTATATAGTTTTTATTCTGAGGTAGGGAATTTAGGATCACTTTATTCTCTGCTCTACAGAACGTGAAATGAAAAATGCGTATCCATTGTAAAAATAAAAGTGTTTTGTACGGCGTACAAAAATAACTTTTTTTGTATAGTAGGTGGTTCATTTATATACCGCGAGGAGCGCTGACGACAGAGATAATAAAACCTACGAGTTCAGCCATATAGTTCTGCTAAATGAGAAAGCTGTTTTAAAATTATGACCTTATTTCAATTATCTACTCCTATTACTTTACAATCGAAATTAATTTAAATTAATTATTTGTTAAAAAGTTTCTTTTTGTGGACTTATAAAAAATATATAAATAAAAACAGATTAATTACACAAAAGTCCTTTATTGTTTAATATATAATAACTAAGCTTTCGACTAATAATTAGTCATATAGCTTACCAAACCATACCAAGGTGCAATATGAAGTAGTTTGTAAAATTATATTTTTATTTTATATTTTATATTTTTTTTAAACTCTGATGATGACTAATTTTTAGTCAAAAGCTTAGTTATTATATATTAAACAATAAAATATTTTTGTGTAATTAACCTGTTTTTATTTATATATTAATTATTTGTATTTATTTAATAGAAAGTATTACTTACTATGTTAAATAGTGATTAAAGTGACTCTGAGTTGGTAGCAACTCCACCAGAGTTAAAAACTTTAGCGATTGAAGCGGTAAATGAAAGTGTAATGTAAATGTAAAAACTTGTAAACATTTATTTACTCTTGTCAAAAAATACCATACACTACATGGCTGTGAATAACTTTTAAACATCACCTTCATTTACTGACTCGCTTCGCTCGCCTGTAAATATAGTTATTTCGGTGAAAAAATATTCATTACACAGCCTAGTAAT